>CM040765.1:957650-1387341 GCA_022829145.1 Albula goreensis | reverse complement strand
GCAGTGTATGGTTTGATTCGTGCAAATTATAAATTAAAATAGCACGCTACACATGTATCATGAGATGCGCAACAATCCTCTTCATGACCCAACAGATTGACATCCTGAGCTATACTCTGCTGGCTCTAGTAATACACTAAATATGCTTCCCAGCAAATCTACCTAAACACAGTTTACTCACACACATTCTAACACATACATCCTTTTCAGAGTCATTCTACGACATTGCAGGTATAATTTTGGCAGTGCTATTGACTGAACATGTGTCGTTTCATTTCTGTAAGACAAACTAACTTTTTCTAGAACAATAAACACATCCCATGCTAATGTCAAACATTGCTCACACTTCACCACTTATACTTGCTTGTTTGTAATCAAAAAAATGATCAACTCCATTTATCTATAATAAAAAAATTAACTCAGTGTCGCATTGTGTTGGATCAGGCTGAGATTGTTAACTGCATCTCAAGTAAATTTTGGTTTATTAAGATTATGCACACTTTTTTATTTAGGAACATGTTATTCTCCATATTTTGCAGTGTGGAATTATCAGTCATGCCTCTTGAATAACTAGCGTGCACAGCACAATTAGCCCTGCAGCTAAACTGAGGGTTCTTCTTCATGCCACGCCTCTTTTGGCATAACCACACCTCCTGCCCTTCGTCCAATAGCTCATGAGGTTGTGCAGATTCGCGGTATAATCAGGTCCGTGACGTGGATGCTTAGATCTCTCTGTTCTCTGCTAACCCCCCATGACATCATCATCATCATCTGGCTCCGTGTGCGTTCCCCCTCTCGGACTGCGGCCCCGCCCCCTGACTCCACCCCCCGGGTAGCATGCTGCTGTCACGTGAATGGTCCAACTTGGAAAAAAGGCGGAACATTACGTTATGTGCCTCCCTCACCCTCACGATTGTGGCCAAAACCACCTCCCCCCACCCCCCATCTCTCACTCCGTCCCTCACTCCCCTCCAATCAGAGCACTAATCAGTACAGTAGTGTCTAGTGCATGTCATGTATTGGCTGTGGTACTGTAGTGTAGTGGTGTGGGCTGTCTCTGTCTCTCTCGCTACCTCCTGCAGCTCCTTTATCTCATTCTCACGACGGGAAAAAAGGTCTGTCTAGAACCACGTACGGTTCTTCATTTGTTCACCTGGGGGAACCCATAATAAAGGTTCTCAGATTCTGGCATCTCTCAAGTGTTCTTTGTAGAACCCTTAGAATAAGGTTCTTTGTTTGAGCCCTGTGTAGATATTAGTGTCTGAGAAGAACATTCAAGGTTTCCCAGGGAGGACAAATAAAGAACACATACGAAGCCCGTTTCTTATGGGCGCATGGTAGTAGTGACGTGGTGAGAATGCAGTGGGTTGGCTCCCTCTTCCTTTCTTTTCCTTCCGCTTGACTTGCCCTTTGAGTGTCTGTATCTGTACGCACATATGGAATTGTCTCCAATGGGCATGCCCTTAAACCAGGAAGGAATGGGCAACCACATTCACCAAGAACAAGAGTCTGGTGTGATAATGCCCTCTTTCAGTCCATAGCATCCATTCAGACTGGAGCTGCAGAACTCAGAGATGATGAAAACCAAAATGCATCATGGTCTTTGGAGTTCCTCATTCTTATCCTGACCCTGGTGTGCTTGTAGTTAAGATTTTCTTTCTTTCTTTAAGCTGTTCACAGAAATGCCTGTGTGCGTGAATCCAGTTATTCCATGTCAATATAACCACCTGGTTGGCAGCAGTGTAGTATAACTGTAATGAAGCTGGTCTTGTACCTTGTGGCTGTAGTATTTATAACTTTATTTATAGTGAATGTACCACACGGAAATGTGCCAGTCAAATGAGCAGAAAATGCATAGTACATAGTGTTCTGGTATTAATCCTTGGTGTGCTGGTCACATTACATTAAGACACACAGCATCTGTTCTTGTCCAGAGCGAGAGCTTTACCTGGAAACAGAACTCACCACCCCTGAGTTAGAAGAGTAGCTTCTTAACCGCTTCTTACTACACTGCTGCCAGGAAGTTGGGTCATATGTCATTGTTCATTTAAAAGTACTTTTCCAACTTGCTAAAACAGTATATATAGTGTTGCAATGGTTTTGTAATAGTATTTAATCATGTTGTTTTAAAATACATTTTGTCATGTAATTTGAAATTGTCAATTTACTTTTATCCTGATTATTTTCTGATTTTTTTGTTGATGTAGTGAAGAAAATAAAAATATGTGTTTTATTAACTCTAGTAATGCACTAAATTGTATACATTTTAGTTATAATAGAAATATGAAATAACCTTTTGTTTCTTGTGGTATCATCATGAACTTGCTTATGCTTTGTTGCGTATGTTCTCAAAATGTTACTTCTGAAACAAAATTTTCTTCCTTTAACATGTTAATTTAAATTATTGTTGAACTTCTTAAATTATTTCCAGCTTTTAAGTATGTTTGTATCATACATTCTTTTTGTTGTTCCTGTATTCTTATTCTTTCACAGGTAAGTGCCAAGAATATGTGTATTCTTAAAAATCTTTAAGCAAAAAAATTCTAAAAATCTGAAATGATTCAAGAGAAATTTAGATTACATTTGACCAATATTTCATTGTTATCTTTTTTTTTCCTTTTGAAACTCATTGTGTAGTATTTTTTAATTTTGAGGTAAATAATCCTGTTATGAGGATGTATATATTGATTTCATGCAGTCTGGCAAGAGAGGTTAAAATGTCAAACAGCAGACTCATTTTGTCTGCTTCTTCTCTTTCACTTCCCCTGCTTCACGCTCATTTCTGTCTGTTATTCACTTGTTTTTCTTTCTCAATCGTCCCTTCCTCTCTCGCACGCGTTCGTTCCGCGGTCCTTAGCCGCCAGCGTGCCCGACCAGAAAACGGTCACGCTGGACGTGGACGTCAACAACCGCAGCAACCGCACGGAATGGTGCAGCTGCTATTACCACGGCAACTTCTCCCTCAACGCCGCCTTCGAGGTCAAGCTCCACTGGATGGCTGTGACCGCTGCTGTGCTTTTCGAGATGGTGAGATGGATTACCGTCAACACCAAGATTACAACTGTAATCCACGCTGCAGTCATAACATGTATGAACTTAACATCAGAGCTGGAGGTTATTACTATTCTAGAAATGAATGTAAATTAAAAGATTTAATTGAAAAATGACAGCAGAGGCATTTTTCAGTTCATAAATTGAATTTCAGATCATTTTCTGAAATGACTGAATTAAAATAATCACAGCTATAATTTATCATAGTAATGATTAAAATTAGGTTTCATTAACCCCTTTTGGGTGGAGCTACACTCCTCTTTCAATGACTGGCTTGTTTATACCAATCAAAAATATTTTCTGCCAATATGATCATTGAGCTTAAGTATCGAATGCTACAAACTGATATTATATTCATGGTAGCTGCTCCTATTATTGGTTCAATAAAAACTCACTCCCCAGTTGGGAGTTGATACCGTTTTAATACAGCAGGGATGTGATGGGTTGCTTTGGAATTATGCTAAAGGTCCAATTTCATACTGACAGGGCAGTACTTTTAAACTTACTCAAGGACTAACCAACATACCTTCAGTATATAATGAATTTAGAAATATTTAAGGGGCAGTTAACTTGTCTAAGAGGTAGTTAACTCCATGTTTCTGAATTGGTAACTGATTATAAGGTGAAAATGAAAACCTGTGTATTGGTCAGAGTGAGTAGCATTGGTATGTACTGTATATGTTGCCATTTTTCCCTCCCTCAGGTACAAGGTTGGCACAGGAAGGCGGCGTCCTGTGGGTTCCTATTGGTTCCCGTTCTGGAGGTTCCCTTTGCTTTGCCCTCGTATCTGTATGGGGACCCACTGCGAGCTCAGCTCTTCATTCCCCTCAACATACAGTGTCTGCTGAGAGAGGGCAGCGACAACCTGTTTGAGGGTGAGGACAGGGACGGGGACTGGGACTGAGTGAGGAGAGACTGGGACTGAGTGAGGAGGGAGACTGGGACTGAGTGAGGAGGGACTGGGACTGAGTGAGGAGAGAGACTGGGACTGAGTGAGGAGAGAGACTGGGGCTGAGTGAGGTGGGAGACTGGGACTGAATGAGGAGAGAGACTGGGACTGAGTGAGGAGAGGGACTGGGACTGAGTGAGGAGGGAGACTGGGACTGAGTGAGGAGGAAAGGGAGACTAAGGACAGGGACTGAGGGGAGATGAAACACATGCATCACTGTGCCACATGCATACCCATACTACAAAACATAGAAGCATACAGACACACTGTACAAGCATACACACAATCACACGTTTTCAGGCTACATACAGACACATATACATATACTGTGCAAACCGTATACACATACACACTCAGGTACACAGATACTCACACAGGTACTCCGATACTGTATATAAAATTATATGTACAGACGGCACATAGAGTGAAGCCACCAGTCTGTGGTTTCGGCAGTGAGCTGAATGTGTGTGATGCGCTCTCACACATCGCCATAGTAACCCTGTCTGTGACTCTGGACAGGGTTTGAGCCCGAGACGTACTGGGACAGGATGCAGCTTTTTCAGGAGACGATACTGTACAGGTGAGCGTGTATCCAGATGGCTGTCTGACAGCAGTAAATGTGGATTATCACATAGTAATGTCTCAGCCCACAGTGGAATGGATCTATCTAGGCTGTGTGTTATTCCTTTAGCCTCCCTCCTTATCTCTCCTCTCCGTTCAGTTCAGCTAAATCCAGTATGCTTTATTGGCATGAAGTACTGATTGTAAAATGTAAGTGCAGCAGTTTTAAGCAGTGAAACTCTTCTCTCTCAGGTTCGGCTTCGTGCAGGATAAATTCTCAGCTACTGCTTTCAATTTCCCATCGGAGAACAAACCCCAGTACATCCATGTGACAGGTGCGTGTGTGTGAGAGTGTATGTCTGCGTGCATAAGAATATGAATTTGATTATGCTTGATTTTGCTAAACTTGCGTGTACACACATGACTCATGAGGAAACACAGAAGCACTGAGACTCCATTTGAAATTGGCTGCCTGGCAGTTATCTACTGTGTGCTGCCCGCAGAGGACAAATGAAGAGCATGTCTTTCTCTCTCTCTCTTCTTCTCCTCTCCTCTGCTCCTCCCTCAGCCTCTCCCAGCTACAGATTCATTCTTCTCTTCTTTCTCAAAGTCTGTCCTTCCATTCTCACCCTCCTCTGTCCCATCTTTCGTTTCTCTTGTCTAATTTTACATACTGTTTGTCTTTGCATACTATTAATCAAGCCATCCTATGTCAGGACATGAAAATGGCTAGTGTCAATATTCAGTTATCTGCAGTTCTCTTTGCCAGCGACAGAATGCCATGCTATCCACCAGCTTGTTTCAAACCAGCAGTAAACCACTCATGCTTGCAAATGTAAAAGCTTCCAGTGTGGCAAATATGTGTGCATTGGATTTGGGTCAAGAGAAATATTTGAAAAACTTAAACCATTTAGACAACTGCATGATTCCTGCAGAATACTGTAAACTTTAAGAAAAACATATTTACACCAGCATTCAGAATGAGGTCCAAATTTGGCATCTGTCATGGTTATGGACCTGTGTGTCTCTCCTCCTCCTCCTCTTCCTCAGGCACCGTGTTCCTCCAGCTGCCGTACTCCAAGAGGAAGTACTCGAGCGGCCAGCAGAGGCGTCGCCGTAACTCCACCACCTCGGCCACGCAGAGCCTGTTCGGCACAGAGGAGCGCGTGGGCTACAACTGGGCCTACAACACCATGCTGACCAAGGCCTGGCGTGCCAGCGTCCTGGGAGACGAGCGGCTGGCCGACCGCCTGCTCCGCGACTTCACCGACTTCTGCGCCAATAAGGACAACCGGCTAGCGGCCTTCTGGGAGAGCTGCGTGGAGAAGATGAACTCCAGCGCCCCCTAGAGGGCAGACTTCAATCTAACAATCCCCGGAGGGTGGGACTTACCCCTCAGTGTTCATGACGGCCTGCCAAAGACCCTTTATTGTTTCACTTGAAAACTACTGCACTTTTTTGCCCCTTCAAATCATTTGAAATAAATGTGAGTTAAGTTATCGAGACATTTGTTTTGTGTGTCTGAATACTGAATATGGATTTCCTGTGTTTCCATTTGGGTCCACATCTCTTGACTATTTTACACAAGTCCCTGCCACATTTGCGGGCCTGCTCCATTAGTCTAGCCTCCTTGGGCAGAGCAGGTGAGGCAGGAGCAGCTGCTATGCTGTTTCACTGCACACCATGCGCCGCTTGCCCCAGCACACATCTGGTAAGGGAGCTGGGTTTGTAACTTAAAGAGCACAGGCTTGGTTCCCAGGTAGGGCAGTGTCGTTGTACCCTGGAACAAGGTATTTTATCTGAATTATCCCAGTCAGCATCCAGCTGTATATGTGAATAGTGTGTAAAAACAGAAGCTATAATGTAATTTGTTATAATTGTATAATACTAAACACAAAATGTTAATTTACATAATTTTGAAGACTTTCATCTAAAAGAGTTTTGAGCTTCAGTACGGGGTAGCTTTGCATCTATTTATTAGAATGGAAGACACTAGTCAAATAGCTACTCTCTACATGGTGCTAAGGGGTTTTTCTTAGGGGTAGTGCAGTTGGTTCAGGAAGTGATGAAGCAATTCTATGTTTCATGCTATCAACGGAATGGTAAGGTAGTGTATAGAATGTTATGTAAAATGACTGCTTCAAATGTACAGTTTTAGCCTACCTAACTGTACAGGACAAATGCTACGGATTAGGATGACTTCCACTATGTTTCCTGTGAAGGTCAAAGTCAGTTGTCTCTCTTTTATGGAGCCCAGTAGGTGAGCAGGTTAACAAAGAGATGAGTCATTTGAATTAAGCCTATGCAAATTTGCCCCTGTGATTCATACCGCCATATTTGACCGAAAGCTGCTTCACACGGATTTACATGAAAGGAAGAAGAGAATTACTGACTCCTCTTCAAAATGAAAAAAGAGAAATATTTCAGAAATATTTTGCTTATATGACTACATTTCATATTTGATAAAAATCATAAAGTTTAAAGCACTTTAAAGTTTTCCCCATATTCATATATTTCATTTCTGGCTGGGTAATGTCATTCTGATGCCCTTTCTCAGGCAGAAGAGGTAAGGTCAATCCTAGAAATTAATTTTCTTAATTTCTAGAAATGAAAATTCATTCCTGTTTGATCCACACAGCAGTACTTGGGAATAGCCGTATTGTTAAGTTTTCAAAAATCTGTGGACAAACATGGCCAGTGTCTGAAATGACCCTAAGCCTACATTTGACTCCTTGTATGATGCATTTTCTAGACTCCAGAGATCAGGAACTCATTTCAGACACAACCCAAGTTCAACTTTAAAGAAAAAAAAGTGGATCAAAATCACAGACAACTCATCCTCCTGTTTGTACACGGACAAGCTCACTCCAAGAGAGATTTTGTTTTTTTGTTATTCTGGTACAAACCAGAAAATAACCAATCCTCATTTGGTTTCTCAAACTGTCAGAAAAAGACGTTTGTTTGTATAAATAAAAACAAATAAACTTAGAAAATTTGAATTTTATTAATATTTAAAAATATTCCATACTGCAAGGTTGTCTGGCGCATTGCATAAAAGGCCACACCATGATTAATACAAAACGTTTCCCCATCAGTAGGTGAGAACACTGCCCAGCTGTCCTGCTAATGACTACGCCAGCTACAATTCTGTGGAGGTCTGTTACATTCACTTCCTGGTGGGTGGCAGTGGGGATGGTGTGACAAAACACACCTGGATGAAACTTGTGTTTGAGATACTTCAGATGCTCCAAATGCATTTGAAATACTTCAGGCACTCACAAATGCCAGTGGAATTTGAAATACATCATGCTTATTCCTGAGAATTTTCCTTGAAACATTACTGGTGAAAACATACAATCGTATGAAGGAGAATTACGCTGTGAATGTTGGTGGAAACAGGTATTTCTTGTAAAATTGTCAGTAATATGCATAGTCGGTAATATGCATTTTCAGACACCAGTATTACTGGTGTCTGAAGTGTTAAATTATTCTTTATTAATTAATAAACCCAGGTCTGGGTTACATTCTGACTGAAGCAGAATGGAGCTGTTTGGTTGGTTCATGGTGGGTGACCAGTGAGAGACCAAATCTCCTTCCTCTGTTTAACTTGACTGGATTTATGTGATGTACTTCCTCCTTCCCACCCTTTCTTCCTCCTCCTCCTCCTCCTCACTGTCACGCACTCTCACTCCATTCTCTGTCCTCGTTCCCATCTTCAACAGCAGGGTAGCCTCTTCACACTTTTACCTTGCGGTTCCTCCGTCGTGCCACGGTCAATTCCTAAAAAGATCAGAGTGTCAAGAGAAATCTATGTTTACAGACTCGTTTTTTCCATATCTCAAAAAACAATAGTAGATTCCACAAAAATACATCCTGAGTAAAACCATATTAGAACAATTTTGCTAAAATACGTGAAAAATTCAAAGGCACTCTTCACAATTAAGCAAAGACTTATTTTCAAAAAACGAAATAATCCTGCTGTAATTATCAAGAGTGATTCTGACTAACACTGATTTTGACACAAAATAGTTTTTTTTTAGTTCCATTCACATAATAGTTTGGTAGTGGCATAATACCCTTAAAGCCAGACAGGTCCTCAGTAGACCTGAAAAGCCATCGTTGAAAACCCTTTTATATTTAATACCGCCTGCCTGACAGAGATGGTCTGACAGCAGCAGCTTAGTGTGTCGCTGGAGTGATAGAGGAGCACTGAATGTAAAAGCATTACCTCCACTGCGGTACCCTCTCCCTGGCTGTCTCTCTCAATCTTTTCCACTCCTCTACTTCTCTCATCTTCCATCTATTGTTAATGTCTCTGGTGTTGGTAGCTCTCCCGGTCCCTCTCGGTGCTACCCTTCCTCCCTTGGTCCTCCCTCTATCTCTCCCACTTCTTTCCCTCCCTCTGTCCCCTGCCCTTACTGATGAGGTCTCTAGCTCCGATGTGAGAGGGGCCTCCTCTCTCCAGGGCCTGGAGCATGGTCTCCTCGAAGGCCAGCGCAGCGACCCGGAAGAAGAACTCCCGCACGTTCTCCCCTGCAAAAAATAGCAGGATAACTTTGCTATTCCCATGGGGGTACAGGAAATTAACTTGGAGTAAAAAAAAAAAAAAAGATAAGGTAGGTACAATAAAGAAGGAACCATGGCATCATAGCACCATGACATCATAATCCACAATACACTTAATACATACATCACACACACTGTCCTGTTCACAACAATGCACTTTACACATACACACCTGCAATCTGCAACAATCCAGTTTGCACATACACAAACACTCTCCTGTAGACTGCAACAGTATACTTCTGACTCTCTCTCACACCCACACAAACACAGACACCTGCGCACATTCCTGCAGACTGCAACAAGAGTAGTGTGCCTGGGTCAAAACGTGTGTCAGTCATAATGTGCGCCAGCTCTTTACCTGTTTTTGACGAGACGGACCAGAACTCGGCATGCATCTCGGCCGCCATTTTGATAGCGTCTCTCTCAGTCCTCTGGCATTCTGCGGAGGACTAGGTACACAAAGGGCACAATGAGAGGGCGTGAGGAACCCACAATGAACCTGGAAACAAAACTCTGAGTATACGTTTGTACAAGACTGTGCAGTGCCATAGTCAATGGTTCCAAGCCACATTTGAGTTAGCCCTGAAGAAGTGGAGCAGGCAGCAAAACTTTCTTTTTAAATTCCTATAAAATCCATTTTTATGGTGATGGAGACTTTTCACTCCACACGGATGATCTGTGATTTCACTTTTCATGTATGTTTGTACAGTAAATGTTCCCAATCGCCCTTCAGAGCTGTTCTCTCACCAGCAGGTCTTTCTTGGTGCCGATCAGGAAGACAATGCAGGACCCTGGGTCGTTCTCCCTCATCGCCTCTTCCAGCCACTGCCTGTGGAGCAGAGACAAGACACTAAGGGGTCAATTTACTAACGGACTGCATGGATAAAAATCTGTTGAAGTACATAACATACAAGCTGATCAATTTACAAGATGCAAAGAGGAGTGTGTGTTGTAAAATAAAAAGATACATGGGTTTTCATCTTTTTGGGTTAGCTTGATAAGATATTCCATATTACTTAAAATAATGGGAGCAGGTCATTTAAATTGATTTACTTTAGCATACAAATGCAATTTTCTGAACTTGGAAGTTATTTTGGGAAAGGTAATTATGTGTGGAATAACCAGTGTTTCATCTCAGAAGCAATATAACATCACATTGCATATGACACTATTAGCATGAGCAGTGCTAGTAGCTATAGTTATGATCACGTAAACCTGGATATTACATTACTGTTATTTAGCTGCTGCTTTTATCCAAAGTGACTTACAGTTGATTAGGCTAACCAAGAGCCAAACACCTCTGTAGCAATGTGGGGTTACAGTCACGCACCTTAACCACGAGACTGCAGGCTGTCCCTAGACTACAGGCTGGACAAACATCTATTTCTGGTTAACATCCAGTGTACCCATTTGTAGTAAATGAAGGGTCAGGTGCCTTTCAGACATGCAAAGTCCTTCATTTAAATATGACTGTTTGTGGCTGGAGCCATATGCACAATTATGATTATCAAAGAGTGAAATGATATTGCATGAAAATACTTTGGGATCCAGCGCAAAATAACACCCCTTATTTTGGGATCTTAGTCTCTTCCACTGTTCTCAAGCACCTCTTGGTGCCATTAACAGGGTACTGATAAAGAAGAGAGGACCAAATGAAAGTTTGAAAACCAACATTAAAAAGTCATGAGCTACGGCAACCCATTTCTTATGTAATTATGTCTGCCTCTATCTCTGAAATTCAAAAAGGGGTTCATGAATTGTGACAGCAATGAAGTACAGCACACAGAAGGATATGCTTCCTTGGATATGTCCAGTCTTTAAATATCATGCTGTAATCCACATATTTTACATTTTTCAACACCTATCTTGCTTCCTGTTTGCTGTACATTAGCCTTTCATTAACACTGTATACAGCAAAATAGCCAAGACTTACAACAAGCGGGCCACATATCAAATTTTGACTGGTTTTAACTGAGCGACTTAAGCTTGCTACTCCTGTGAAGAATTTTAAAGAGATTATCTCCAGGGGGACAGGTGATTTGGGTAGTCTTAACTCACACTTCTCCACTGCAACAACAGGGGGCAGCGATGCGCCTTGTGTATTTCTGTCTGAAACTCCTGCATGTCAAACAGGGGGACAGCTTTTCGTTTTTTCACTGAGGGCGAGAACCTGCTCAGGCCACAATAGCGCCTTGCTTTCCCATTGCTGTCATGCCTGAAATAGTCAGCTCGCACTCATTTAATTCCTTATTTATGAAAAGAACAATTCTTTTTAGATGGCGACAGTGTTACTAGACTGATGTTCAGCCAAGCCTGTGGAGAAACAACATCCACTGAGACGGCTAACAGCTAACGGCTAACGGCCAACCCACAAATATGCTTAAGTATGCCGGGGCTATTCAGATACAAAGATTCCTTTTAAAAGCCGAGTTTGAATCATTTACCAAAGCAATGTCCAGTATGTGAGGTGAAAACAACACAAATACTATAAAAATGTACTTTTTACGGACTTTAGTAATTAGAATGTAGAGGAATTTAATAGACAGTTTCATATGTTTGGCGACCTGTCTCATTTCATACATTTGTTTTCACATTTTGAACATTTGAAATAGCTCAGATGTTTTTAGGGGTGGTAGGAAGGACTTTCTACATAGAAGGACTTTGAGAGAGGAGGGGAGGATTTCTTTCTTGGAAGTCCTATAACCACTTCTGTGCTTGAGAGAAGGCACACCTAAAACACCTAACTATATATGAAATGAATACTCATTTGAAATTCATTAAAATCTCCATCTCTATACACATACCTCCTATAGTTTTAACAAAACATCACACAGGACTTAACAGTACTGACAAGGCCTCTAAGAATACAAAGCAGATGACTGGACACGTGCTAAACAACATTAAAATGTTAAAATATATGTACATGTATTTAAAATATTACTAAATGGAGCTACAAGACTGCAATATGTTGAGACTACGCACAACCCATATTTATTACATTTCCAGCTGGTTTAAACAGTAATTGTATAATACATTAATACATTTCCTAATAGCTGTGGCTAACTCAAATGTACATGCACTTATAGACCTCTTATCTGAGCTAATTTGACAGAATGCATTCAGTTATGATTAATGTTATTATATACACACCATCTGGGGTAGCAAGCATCAAGGCTAACGCTTAAGCTGAGTATGAGTTATCTATTGCATAGTGCCCGTAGGTTATCTTTGTTAGACTTGAGTAGGACACTGGGAAGTGAGCATATACGTTCTGAGTTTCCCTCGTGTTGGCTCCACGGTATTGGGAAATCACTGATTAGGACAAATGCATCAGAACGCTTGATGAGCAAAATCAGCCGGGCAGCTGACTGACCGCGCGGTGCCCTCCGCTAACTTACCGCGTGTGCTCCAGAGTCCTGATGTCCGCCAAGTCAAAAACTATGATTATCACTGCGGAAAGCAGAGCAGACGGCAAGTCAAAAACTATGATTATCGCTGCGGAGAACAGAGCAGACGGCAAATCAAAAACTATGATTTTCGCTGCGGAAAACAGAGCAGACGGCAAATCAAAAGCTATGATTTTTGCCACATAAAACTGAGAAGACCAAGGACATTGATGGGGGAATGGACATAAGGCTCATCTTCATCATTTTGTAAGGACCTAGTTTTACTTTCATTTTTAATTCAAAAACAACCTGGTCAAAAATGAAGAATCATGAAGTTTCTGTGAAAGGTAAAATGACAGAAAAGGACAGGAAGAGGAGGAAAAGGAGTTGAGCAGAAGAAGAGGTAGAACCAGAAAGGATAGCTGGGAGAAGGAGAGATAGATGAAAGGAGATGAGGATGCCGAGTGAGGATTGAGGAGCTTGTTCTCACCCTGAGCTCCCCTCTATAGTACGTGGAGGCGATGCATTTGAATTTCTCCTGGCCGGCCGTGTCCCAGCTGCAAGATACAGAAGCACCGTGGCGCTAAGCTATCACAGATCATGCATGTGCATGCAACACAAAGCTATCTCAGATCATACACATACATGTGACACGAAGTTATCTCAGATCATAAATGTACATGCATCGCTAAGCTATCTCAGATCTTATGTGTACATGCGACGCTAAGCTATCTCAGATCATACATGTGCGTACCCAGCTAAATGAGGGTTTAAGTACAGTGTATTTGTACTGTAATGATAACTGTAAGTGTTATCTGACCTATTGCAAAACATAGCCTGAATGTTGTGGTATTCACCACAATCATCTATATGTAACACAGTAAAATGCTCCAAATTATTCAATAATACTTTCTTGCTGGGTAAATAAACAAGGAGACTGTAACAAAGACAGGATCCTTTTCTATCAAGCTAATATAGCAATAAGTGAAACAAAAGCATGCTCACATCTGCAGAGTGTAGGGGACTCCTGATAGCTCAAATCTCTCGATTTCAAAGTCCACACCGATGGTGGCCTTGTAGTCCCTGTCGAACAGGTCCTTGCAGAACCTGCGAGGGGAGTGGACAGAGACACGTTATTGAGCCGGCGTGAAACTACAGGAGCTTCACAGCACAGTTTTGATTGGCTGATGAGAACACGCCATTCATCCCAGCTGGGCTCATCATTTACCAACAATCCACAGAGCATCCAGTACTGTGCTAGGCCTGGACTTCAACACTTAGAGGATTTCTGTCTCTATCACACAAGGCTGCTCCATGTTAGCTCTCTTGTACAGCCAGAACTCACCCTGAAAAATCTTATGAAGTACGCTTCATAGTTCATAAATACACAAGACTTTGTGCAAAATATCTGTTCTCACAACCCTCCCGGTTTACCTGAAAATGACATCCACATATTAGGGCAGCAGTGTAGTAAAATGGTAAGGAAGCTGGAACCATAACCTCAAAGTTGCAAGGCCAGCTCCCAGACAGGGAATATACTCAACCTAAATTGTTTCTATAAAATATTTAGCTGTACAAATGGGTAACGTGCAGGAATTGCACATATAAGTTGGACAAAACGGCCTGTTAAAATGTAAAGTAAATATTAATGTGTGTGCTACAGCTAAAGTTTTTTCAAAGTTAAACTCCTTTTCATTATACTGCCAACAGTTTTCAAGGTTGCGGAAGCGGTCGTATAACACATAGGGTGAGATATGTGATGAGGTTTCCATTTTGGGCCTGTTTATGGCTGTGATGAAAATTTAGGCGAGTAAAGGTGTCAGTCTTGAGCGCTCCCCCCTTCTCCTCCTTCCTGTACCTGTTAATCAGACAGGTCTTTCCAACGTACAAATCCCCCACCACCACCACCTTGGACATTTTCATTCTGCATGGAGACAGAAGCAAAAAGAGACATCAAAATTATTTTACACTAAACTTTAAGCGAACATCAGTCCATATTCTCTGAACGAGTGAAAATAAACTTCAGATATTAAATCTCCGAATGAAAAAATAAACCATAAATGAGATATTCTGATATATTATCTGCTGTAGAAATACATTCAAATATTATAGAAGACATAACGTTCTTTGAGCAAGAGAAGTCATCTATGACTTTCAGTTTTTTTCTTTTTCCATTATTTGATAACAAAACAATAGACTCATGGGAAGAGTTCCAAAGGCAATGCTAAGGAAAGATAAAACCCAAGAATTATAAACAAAGACTTATGGGACATTGCTACTGTTATTCCAAATATGGCTATACTCATAAAGTTAACTACACTCAAAAAATGTAGAAAGATGGAGAGATTGCCAGTTGTGAAATTGATCTGTTATCATGTTGTGTCTGTCCTTCATCTGAAAAGTCCCTCTGCCCACCAGTAAGGTCCTTGAACCCAAATTGTGAGTCATGTTTGTTTAGGGCTATTGAGCACTGCGCTAATGGGCCTGAATTTGGGAATGTCGAGAGATGTGTCTCCACACCACAACGCTGTGAAATTACAGTTCTGAATGCTATAGTTGTGCCACATCGGTCATGTTCATCACCTAATTCTTAGGGCGTAGCTCTGTTTTCTTCATCAGGAAATAGATGAGTACCATCACCTCCACAGCCCTCCGGCACCGGACCAACCCAACTGCTCCTCTCCCCATAACTTTTAATTAGTGCCAATTCTCTCACCTCTAAAGGTGCTGGGCTTGAAATTAACTGGACGTATGCCAGCCCACAAAAAAAAGCGAAAGCCGAAATAAAGCCGCTCAGTGGTGTCGCTGATTAGTTTGGTCTTGAAAGAGCTGTCTTTGCTTGAACCAGCTCTCTGTCAATGATAGGCAAGGACAAGCTCACAGTCCCATGTGTGTCTGTGCCTTCTGGTGACAGCACTTCAATTTCCTACCGATTCATCATATTTTTCTGCGTTCGGTCAAAATTTGTCTTCAGTCTTGTCTCAAATTTAAGGGTGAATGGTCTTTTTAACAGACACACTTTCATAAGTTGATTTTACAAAGACCTTGCCAAAATGTAAAAAAGACCCTGCATGTATTTGAAACTCAAAGTTAGCGGTAAATGTTGAGTGAATCAGCTCCAAACAAAAACTGTTACATTTACAGTGTATTAACTTACGTATTATTTATTTACACAGGGCTAAGACCTGAGTTCTACCCACTAAAGTGTATTAGTATATTTCTTTAAGGAAAATAAAGTACAATAAATGTATACTACAATACTATACCTTTTGTATGCATATACCATATATATTCCAAACCATTTTTGTATCATTGAAAGGAATGATATAAACTAAATTCTTGTGCATATTTCCTACAGGTACATTTCAAAAAGGTAAGATTTATATTCTTTATTTCATGCATATTCCTAATATATGCTTTCTCTATATTCTCAATATATATTTCTTTTACAATATTTAATATTTATTCTTTATTAAAAATTTCTTCTTGGAATGGGTTCCAAATTATCTGAGATCCTTGTCTTGCTGACTGGGGCCTTTCTAAACTATAGAGAAAGGTCCTTCCGCCATAACCCTTTCTGCTTCTTGATTTATGGTATGAGTTACCCCCATCAATATCACTGACCATTAATAGATTATGATGGATGGTAATGAACAGGACTTGGAAGACAAAACCTGCTCTTTGCCTTTATTGGAAATTGAGCTCCAGCTCATTATATTCCTTCCATTATGACAAACTGTAAATTACCACCCTGCTATCCTCTGAAGTTAATGCACCATCAATGAAACAGATAGAGAGTGGATGACAACACTTTTGTTTTCCAGTAATGATGAAATCTCAATGCAATTATTATTCTATTGATATGTAGCATGCCATATTGATAATGTGCATATTAAATAACATAAATCAGTTAACATCAAAAATGACATCCGTTAGTCTTGTCTGTCTACAATGATTACGTTCCTGATGAAGAACAACCTCAAGGGGTATCATTCATATATATATATATATATATATAATATGTAATACTAAAACACACCCAAAACCAGCAGACACTGCGGCCCTCCAGGATCAGAGTTTGACACTATTGCTCTACAACTTGTTCATTTCCCCAAATAGTATTCTTAAACTGCAGTGTCCTGACTAAATATCTTTTTTCAAACAAAAATTGGGAACCATTCCATAAATCGAAATTATATAAATCTGCTAGTTAAGGAGACCAGGGTTACACATCTGGGTTTATACTTGTTCCAATTACCAGAATTCCTGGATCACTGTGATTCAAATTACGTAGATTCTACTGTGTAACTGAGAGAAACCCCTGCTAACACAGCACATTGAATATTGATTGTTGGTAATGACAAGCAGTCTTCCCGCTAAACCGATAAACTAATCCAGTGAATTTTTATTGGCTTGAGGATGTTACCTATCAGATCTGCAGAGGAAATTCTAGAGTGCTTCATCTTAAAATTTCAATCAATCTAACTCCTTACATCATTTAACAGACGCACACAATGATGATCCGACTTGTTCATTTACAGATTTTCGTTGCATGGTGTTACAGCACATTGCACTAGCATGGTGTACCTAGGTACTGGGGTCCTAGTTATTTATTCTATTGGTAGCAACAAAGAGAACACCGGCTGGTATTAGAACATTTCTGTGACACTGAAGAAGCATCAAGTGATACTGGGAGTACATTACACGTTGGCTGGATAAACGACCTACTGCTGGGATGTCATGAAAGGTACCACAGTGTCTCGTCCTGCTCTGTAAAAGAACTGAATAATTAGATTAAAATCCAGGAGATGAAAGAAAGGAGAAGTCTGTGTAAGGGAAACGGTACTGCTCCGTGAAAACATCCCATGAGCTGTAATTGCATTTTGCTGCAGACACGGAGAAAAGAAATGGCATTCTCTGCCATCTCCAGTAGCTCCAGCACTCTCTCTCAGCGCCTGCATGCCAACGTCAGTGCTATCAATGCTCCCAGGGAACGGAAAACGTTCCCGGAACATTGGCAGAAAAATGTAGGTCATACTTTCACTGGGGTTTGTTCATGTTGTAATGCCAACTTCCTCAAACATTCTAAGAACGTTACGTTGCTCCTTCAAGGTCATAAGAAAACATTCCAGGTCAATGATATTCAAGGAACACAAAGAAAGCAGGACAAAATTTACGTCCAGGGAACACATGCCCCAACATTCTGGAGACTTACCCTGCGTTCCATGCTCCACGGTCTTTGCAGGCGTTCCTGACTTTGGTGTGCCAGAGATCCTTGGTCTGTAGGCAGGCCTGAGGGGTGTAAAACTGTAAACACACACAGATGCCTGTTCAAAAACACACTATTATCCTGGGATAGGATACCTGGAAAAAAAAAACCATGACAAAGAAACTGACGCTACTCAGAGAAGTGGTAATACACACTTAACTTCAGAGTAACCCCACATGCTGTGGAACACCTGCGCTACAGAAAACCAGCAACGCAGATTCATCTGTGCTCACGAAACTAAAACCACCCTCTGTCAAGCATGAGAGCACAGTAATGGGTAAAGATCTGTTTGCAGTACTTAAACTCCCAGTTTTGTGTTTAATTATCATTATCGTTTATTAATTTGTGTAAAAACTGATAGTACAGAAAATCCTGGATCTACGCACTGACTCATAGAAGAAACGGTGCCAAAATAAAGAAGAAAGCAATTTTAATGTTCGCATTCCTATCAAGTCCCATCTGGTCTGCTGTGACTGTTCCACTTCTGTGTGCAGACCAGCTGTCCACCCTTTCAGTAGACGCTCCAGTTATTTTCGCTTTAAATAAAATAAATAAATAAAACATAACACAAACCCAACAAATCACCTGCAGTACACTTCCTTTTAATATCACTATAAAATGAACCATTAAAATAAACTGTCTGGAAGAGACTACAAGTGTTAAAAACTGTCCACTAACATGGCTGTCTTTCTGTAATTTTTAACATATGTACATATAATTTCAGAGCTAGCAAAAATTACACAGAAAATTGAATTTGAGAAGGAAGGCCAAAAATATTTTACTAATTACCTGGACAATTTTATCTACTGAAGGTCTTAATCATTTTGTTTACATAACATATTAAATAATTCAAAATTTATATAACAGCTAATTAAGAGTGACCTTTGAGATTTCGGTCAGGTTGTCATGATGGCCGCCTCACTATTTCATGTCTTGTCTTGGCCTTCCAGCTTCTGGCTCAATGAGTAGGTGGTATCACTCTAGCAAACATACGCCCACAATGCCTTCCGTCAAACTGATCCTATGGAAGCCTCAAATCAAATATGAAGTACAGATTACGGCGTTATTATTTAAATAATTCTCTGCTCATTCATTTCTGTGTCATGTTTCCTGTCGCTCACCCACATGTGCGTCACACGAATGCATGTTTTGTAGCTGGGCGCTCTGGTACAAAATGGCCGCCATGCCTTATTCAGGTGGACACAACATATCTGTACTGAACCATGCTTAGATTGTAGGGCGCTTCACAACTGGCATCCGTGACCAGTCGATATTACCTAAGCCTCATTCTAATGATGAGCTTGGTATTTCCGTGGCTTGAAACGATGGTAAGACCTCAGTTCCAAACGCTGACAAATCTTGCACCAAAGAACAATGTCAGCCGGCCTCTCCCCACTGAGTAATAAGATAAGATATGCTCTGAGCTACAGGCACTGAAGTGGAAAAGCTGGAACTGACATGACTATACAGTCTGTAATGGCCTCTCAACATTGACTATCTGCTTCTGTCATGACCATTACAAACATATTATGCAATTCATTAAACAAAGAATTCCAAGTAATTTTTCCCTTTATGGTTCGTTCAAAACATTTGTACTGGAGGAGGAAGTCACCATTAGTAATAGTGAAAAATACTTTACCTGACTGCATGGACAGACTGGGACTCCTGAATGCCATTTGTGTTATAGTGAAGAAGCTTTTCTTTCTGAGTTAGAACATTCCCCATAACCTTACTCTTGCTTGTCTACTGGAATTTAAGATTCCACATTTTGGTTTCCTAGTTATAAGCCTAAGTAGAAGGTAAGCAATTTTAAAAGTACACATGAATTAGCCTAGCCTATAACACCTACTTCTAAACCAGGTCATTTCACAACAACATATCATTGTTGGCTAAATGTAGCCAGACAGGGCAAACCGTGAAATCAGGGTTTGTGAAGCTTTAGTATTATGTACTATGATATTAATCAAGATTTAAAAACTGGCAGATCAGGCTAATTGTTTCAGCCTCAACAATGTTCTCCAGGGGAGTAAAAGGTAATGTAAAAGGACCAACAACATGCTGTTTATATGGTTATGTTTCACTGCATTTGTGGTCACTGATGAACTGAATTCTTGAATACATAGGCTATACAATGAACAAAACATATTGAGGATCAACTGTAGTCAGTTGTTGCACACAGCTGTCAGAAGTGAATGCTAATGCTGTAAGCTCTTTGGAAACCAAATCTCTGCTGTTTGGTTTTGGGATATAACCAGCCAATCACAGGCAATTTTCCAAAAGTGCACAACAACGTTGAGACCTTGAGAAGACATAAGCAGCAATCCACTCATTTTCTGAAGCACTATGGGATAGAGCACCAGAAAAAGGCTACGATCTCACACTGACTGCATGAGACTATAAACAGAAACCCCTCCATCGAATTAGCGCCAGTCCTGTGATCGTCCAGTCACACGCCCCAAACTGTGAGCCCCTCTGTGAAGGTGAGTCACACGTTTTCAATAAGCCAAAACTCCCCCTGCCTCTCCTATTTGAGCGCGCTCAAGGCCGATGTAAGAGCTGTTTCATATCGGCGAGCCGATCGTAAAACTAAATATGCAGCCACCCGTCTGAGATACATATACAGTGGGGTCTGAAAGTCTGAGACCTCACTGAACTTTTTTTTTTTTAGGATTTAGAAAACTGTAAAATATGTTTTACAAGTTATGACCTTTAATAAATATTCATTGAAGAAATTTTTTTAAGAAATATTTAAAATCCTGCACTATTTCTGGGTCCTATTTAAGCAAATTTGTGACACTGACCACAGTAACTCCTTTTTACAAAAGATCAGACCCCATCAAACATTTATGGGGGCACAAATACCAAGAAAGTTTATGGACACTTAAAGACCATGGCATAACATGGATCATCAAGTGTTGCACATACTTGTGGAGTCCATGCCAGCTGCAGTGCATGCTGTCATTAAAGCAAAAGGAGGAAATACCAAAAACTAAGACATTCTGAAATTCATGTACATTTTTCAAAGATTTCAATTTTCACTCAAATCATTAGTATAATTTGTAATAAGAAATTTTGTACTACAATACCAAAGAATTCACTTCCACTAGTGGTCTCACACTTTTGGACACCACTGTACATACTGCTATCAGTTATTCTAAATTAGCGTTCCAAGTCAGAGTAAAAACCTTCAATGAGCTTTTGAAATTCATTTTGACTCATTCTGCCAAGCTCATTCTGAGAAAGTTTTACAGAATACTGTCTGCATGGCAATCACAATGGAGGATGACCTTTCTTCTACTATATTTTACAATAACATATACCAGGACAATA
Source organism: Albula goreensis (assembly GCA_022829145.1). Lineage (NCBI taxonomy): Eukaryota > Metazoa > Chordata > Actinopteri > Albuliformes > Albulidae > Albula > Albula goreensis. The sequence continues at coordinate 1,366,229 of CM040765.1, read as the reverse complement.
TTTTACTTTTTCTGAATTCTAGTTTAAGTTTCACCTTTACAGTATGTAACATCTCCCAAACTCATTCAGAGAAGCATTTTTATTTGATTTTGTAGGTCACTATGAATAATGGTTTGGTTTGGTATATTTTTCAGCTGTAGGTTAAGGGTAAGCCAAAAATGCAATACAGCAACATTTTAAGAGATGTCCTATTTGATTGAGAAGAAACAGGAAGACACTCACTGTATCCAGTAAACTGGCAACAGAATTTGTTTTTAGAGATTGACACAGCTAGCTGTTTATTTTTCATTTTGACGATAATTTACACAGTAGAACCACAGTGAATGGAGCACAGTAATCCAGAAACACTGGTGATCCCAACGGGATAAAATACTTCAAAATCCATTAGAATGGAATGTCTAATTAATTTCTAGCACTAATGCATGAGCATTACGCTGAAACTCTACAACATTTTACATGGACAAAAATAAGTACAATCATAATCGGACAAAGGACATGCCATCGCTCAATTGCTTATGAATAATATTTGGCAAAGGTAAAAAGCTGGATAGCAAAGCTAGTTCGTCTATATTTTAGATGTAGCTACAAATGCATTTTATGAACCAAATACTGGCTAGCCAGCTAAGGTGCAAAGTAGCGATACATGAATAAAAGTACATGTGGGTAACTGGCTGATAACAAGCATAAACTATAAATGTCTGAGATTTCCTTGACCAAAGTATGCCAGGTTTCTGAGTATGAGCTTTCATTATAAATCACTGATCAGGTATGGCAGATCAATCCTCATCTTGTGTGCTGGGGTTTGTTTGGAGCCAACTCAATTCACCAGTGCAACAATGTTGGCTATTACCTGATAGAACCAATAACAATGTATATGAAATTGTACCTTCCCTTACTAAATGTAACAAGGATAGAGTGCGTGTAGTTAGAACAAGGGATCGAGGCCTCTGTAGTGCTGCCCTCTATAGGCCTGGCTGTATTTGTGCATGACTCTGGGCCAGTAGGCTGTAAGGCTATGCATTTTGAGCATTTAAATGTTTTATTTATTGTAATCCTTCACTTTTTTATTTCTGTTCTCCACTTCTCTTGTCTTTGATTCCAGAGAAGTGCCCTGATCTGTTTATTGCCCAGTATATACTACTACTTAAGTAATCCAGCAATGCACTTTGGCACAGAATCAACGTGATCCCAATACAATTTAGCAAAATTCACAATTTAAAAACACGACCCAGATCATCAGACTTCAACAGATCTTAGTCAATATAACCCTGTAGGCATTCCGCATTTTACACTTAAAATGAAATCTTTCCCAAATTTCTTTCCAGCTCTAGACTCAAATGTTATTCAAACGATGGTAAGGAAACTTACATCAAATTGAATTCATCAAACTAGCAGCAATAAGACAGAAATGTAGGCCTATCTGAAGCTCAAAGTACCAAAATAGTATATGAAAACACTATGACAGACAATTATAGATAAAGAAAATATCCACCAAATGTTCAATAACTAACACGATAACCTATTGGAGTAGCGTATGTACTTGAACAAAAAGATAAACCGCATAAAGACAGGCAAAACGTTTTGTTTTATACCTTTAAATCATTAAGATGCACAAACATAACAGGGAAAACATAACAGGATACATTCTCAGCATACAATGTGTGGAGAGTAATTACGCTGGCAATACCTGTCCTAGGCTACTAATGAGGCCAGCTTAGAAACAAAGCTACCTGAAGCTCCACAGGTGGTGGGTGAGCTTCAAACCCGTCGTTACCTGTGGTTACCATGACATCTTAGGGCAGTTTTTGCCACATGCAGCACTGGCATTCTAATTACTGTATGAACTGCAAATGGTTTAGAATGCTTGGATTATGGACGTGCCTCGTTACTTAAAAGATTTGCTGGTTACCAACGCCAACATTACATTTTTTTTGAATATGCATTGCTCCTAAGGGCAACATCATGCTGATACCAGGATCTGGTGAGAAGTTTGGATGGTCAAGAAATGGAAAAAAAAACTGCAGCTGCAGGGGAAGATTGTTTACAACAAAACATGAAAACTCAAACTGGAATGTTGAAGATTAAATTACAGTATATTTTACATTCAAGATAATTTACACATAGTTCATACGGTTATGGCTGTAATGGTGGAACAACAGTAGCTTGTTTCCGTAGTTTAGTACAAAGCAGGCCATTGAATTAGAACTTTGTTGGGTCAGAAAGGTAGGGCTACCTTTAATTAATAACTGAAAGGATAAAATCCGTTTTAGCGTGCATTCTTATTAGATTATTACTTTCTCCATTAACTAAAATTGTAAGTGCAAGCGTACTATCAGCCCTGTAAGGTGCTATAACATTCAGGTGAGCTGTATGTATGACCCTGATAGTTAGTGGTGGGTTTGTCACCACTGTGTTGAAAACTAAAGTCCGATAGGGAACACTGCAGATTCACCTCATAGCACTTTGCACTGAAAGGTTTGCCACTGAGGCACCAGTAATTAAGCATGAAACGTCATAACGACAAAATGGTGGAAGAGAGAAAGGAGTTCTGTACATGTTGTTTTTTTTTACATCACGGTAAATAGCCATGCACCATTTGGTGTCATTTCATTTTGGGCAGACATCCTTGAGCATCCCTGGACTGCCATTGGTTGGTTTTATACTTAACAACGGCTTGAATCAAGGAAAATGTAAATGTCATAGACATGGACATTTTCCTGGAAAGATTTATAGTTAACATAGAGGGGAAGGTAAACGGCCACTTCTTTTCATGTCCTGGCATTGTTTTACAGTCATTTAGCTATTTGTTTCTAAGATTGCACTTCTAGACTTACCAAATTTTTAAAATGGGGAGGTGACAATGACAGTTTAACACAATTCCTAAATAAAATTAGTGGCATAATAATTTATCCAGGTCTCACACAGAGCAATCATTAATGCCTGCACAGGTGTGAATGACATATAACTGAAAAGTGAGTCCTCTATTGCGGAAAGAAGACTGGGAGAACTACTGCAAAGTGCTAGATACCTGAAGAAACATAAATGTTAACTGGCACAAACATGAACATTATATTTGATTTTATGGGTATCTATATCACCTCTGAGGGCAGACACAAAGGGGCATTGTTCAATCTATTCTGTACGAAAACAACATTTTGCCATTTTGACACACACTTTATGCAACACACTTAAAAACAGCGACCTGCAACCACTAACTTTTACGCCCAGTTCCCAAACAATTGACCTGTCCAATATTGCATTGCTTTGTTCATTGATCATTGAGTATCCATAGTTCTGCGAACTCATACAGCCTTTTGGTAGTCACTCCAGTTTTAGTTGTGCAGCCTGGCTGACTGCCTACCTTAGGGAACTTGGAGATGACCCTGTCTTTGCTTACTGGCGCAGAGAACTGTATCTTCCCATTTTCCATCTCCTGCATGCTGACGCGCGCCTGTCTCTGATGTTGATGCCTGCGGACGAGACAGATGGCATTTTACGATTGGCACAGCAAACTGGTCACACCTTCCCGCATGCCCTGACTATTACTCCAATATCTTCCCTACCCTCACTCCGCCAGTCTCAATTATTTTATAAACCCCCCGCGCTGCACCCCCGTCTTTCCACTATTCCCATATCCGTACCCCCACAGTCCCTGAGGTGTGAAGATCATGACATGCACAACTTGAAAAGCTGGACAGCGATGACGGTTAACCAAATATGACCAATCAAACTGCACGATTCAAACACCTTTTCGGCGGCATTACAAACATTAACTTAAAATTTCAGAAAATAAATAAAACGCTGTCAAACTGATTGTTCAACTGGAGTACAAAGGAAGACATACACTTTGTCTATACCACTACAACAAAAACGTATACTGTACTTTTATAGTTAAGTTGCCAACATTAGCTGAAACAAAATCATTGAGTGTAGATTCGATTCACGATTAAACAAATCTACATGCATAGTGATGTTTGGCTGAGAGCTATTCTAGTTTAGCGAGCATAAGACATGTATTTTCTTTGAAAAAAATCTGCTGATTTTTACACGACCTCAGCAAAAACAGTTGATCAAATTCAAGCGACGCTTGTTAGAATACTTACTATTATGTATGACTCTGGCGTGTTATCAGACCAAAAGACCAAGCCAAGAAGAAATTAGCTGCTGTTAGACTGCTAGCAAGCTAGCTTTAAACGCAAGTTCTCTCTGGCCTTGCAGAGTGCATCAAATTTGCCAGAATCGCCATGGCAACCGAGCAAGACGGTCCAACACGCCACGTGACGAGGGCAGAGAATTAAACCACACTTTACTTACAAAATGGAGGAATCTGCAATAGATGTTTGCCATCATTTAATAAATATATTTGTACACCCAGAATCTGACTGATAGCAAACAACGCATGAATACTTGAAAACAATTAATTAATTAATTATGTCGCTAGGTATTAAAAAGGTAGCCAAGGTTATGACAGAATTAATTTTTCGTCATAGCCGCGCCCATTTCTCACTGTGTATTCAGTTTTAGCCATATTACTTGTTTTAGGGCGCTGGATGAGGTGAAAACGTGCTTTGTGATGTTGGTTGATACCGTTGATTGGCAAGCCCCTTTAACATATATTATTAGCCTATTCCAACATCGCGAGATGATATCGCAAATGCGGTTAGTTCCGCGACTGCGATGCATATGCAGACGACTAGAGCAGCCTGAGCACTAACAAAAAGAACCTAGTCTATGCAAACAATGTAATTACCCTCAAACTGTATGCAAATTTTTGACCACGAATATAAAAATGAATCAGTTTGGAGACTTGGTTCTCAGCATTACTTTTTAATGTGACTATATTCTTGTCTGACCATTGTGACCATAATCCTCAAATAAATGACCATATGGTTTCCTAATGGTGTACTTCAGTAAACAAACAGCTTAGGAGGAAGCTGGAAGCATAAACTGGTGGATGTAGCGGAACAGCAGCCATCATTGTGTATAATTTTATCAAGCAAACACATGTGTACTGTACCGAATCAAATCATATCACCTGAATTGCATTTAGACAAAATGGCTGTGATGGCTAGTGACCTGTGTTGCACTGAAAAATGTGTGTCTTAAATACTGATGGTGCCTTACTAAACAAATGAACACAGAAATTGCCCTAAAAAGGCTACTACAAAGGTCTGGTGTGCTTATCCAGAACATTTTGGTACATGCTGGCATTATACCTCTGTAATAAGTTGTGTTATTATGTTATTTGTCCTTAAAGATTAATGTGTTAATGTGTTGTTATACAGTGTGATAATGATGAGCACAATTTGACTGGCATGTTGCATATGCTTATTTTTCTGTTGTCATATTTGTAAGTCTATAAATGTATGCATAAGTGTATAAGTGTGTGCATAGGGTCTGTTTGATGACTGTGTATTTGTGTGTATGCATGCTTGTGCGTGAGACTTTTAATGGAAGTTAAATAGTCATATTTTTCATCTTATGTTGTTTCGAAACTAAGGTATAGAGGAGACAGACCAACATACCTCAACATAACCTGCCTTCAACCTGTATTTCTCAATTTAAATCCTTGCCATTTTAAGGACAACCAATCATAATGTGCCTACATCACAGTTCCTCTTTAATTTTCACATTAAATAAATTGAATTAATTTCAATTACAACAAAGAGATTAGTATAAATTATTTGTCTAGACGGAAGAGATTTTACACTTATATTTTTTTTTAGTTAGAACCAAAGATGATTTTGCGGTAAGTGTGCATAGTAAACTCTATCAAATTTGCAGCAATTAAGCAAAGAGGAAAAGCTGTAAATACTCAAACAGCCTGCTTTTAAGTCCAATAAAATGATTAAAAACAGGTTTGGGATGATTATGACTTTAAAAATGTATCTGGCTCACTGCTCACAGTCACCAGTTACTTCTTGTGTGGATGTGTTTATATCAGAAGACACCATTTATACAGTATTTGTGTATGTAGTCTGCATATGAATACATGTGAGTGACATTACTTAAGTTTGGAAGATTACTATGACAATCATTGTGGATAACAGTACAGATTACACACCATGTAAAATGACTTTGAAAAGCTTAATGAACAGATTAGCTAAATGTTTGGCTAATTTTTCGATTTGTGCACTAATTTTATTCTTTTTGTGTGCAGCATGTTAAATTTAAACTTTTCATGCTGAAAAGCTTTGACAAGAATTACAATTATGATGGCTATTGTATTAGAATATGATTATTTATTGGTTTTTGTTCTAATGGGATGTCTGCATTTTAATTATTATTTATCCGCTGTTATTATATTTTTTATATTTATGTTAATTATATTTTGCTATGCATGGTTGAGGAACCATCTTCTATGGTCAAGGAAGAAGCTACCACCATTCCAATGTTTGTTCGTTCAATTCCTGACACTTTTGAAACTTTTCAGCACCAAACGAAGGAACAGGAATGACCAGATGGGGTACAGGTACCCGATACCAGATAATACAATGGTGTCATATATGGGACACGCCCACAGGAAGACCAGATGTGTCGCCTTTGTGTTGGAGCGGAGATGTGTGACCAAGAAGTCATGTGACGCAGGCATGCGAGGCCTTTATGATTGATGAGTCATCGTGTGAAGGGGAGTCGAGACGTCACTCAGTCTTTCCCCCTGGGAGACCATTTCAAATGGGGGCGTTGTGGCTACATTTGTCTCCAATGCACAGTTGAGTTACCTTTAAGACAGACATAGCAATACATCCTTTGACCACTGGGAGGCAGAAGGGAATCAGACACTGGTCTCTATTGGATTTTGTGGTAAGCACTTGTGATCGTTCTCCCCTTCTTATGACGGTGCTTTCAGAGTGCCAGGAGACAGGCAACTTTACTATGTAAATACTATGTGTATGTAATAATATTTTTTAATAAGGTAGGGTTATAACAAAAGATAGGGTCATTACTCAAGGTTGTCTGTGAGTTGTAATATTAGTATAGCATAATGAATGTTTTCTTTTAACATATTTGCTATAACAGTAGCAGAACAGATTTGAAAGTGTGGAAGCCAGTGAATCAGCAAATGGAATCACATTTTTTTGAGGAAGGCCTCTGCCAACTCAATCAGACCCCCAAAGAGAAGTGAGAAAAAACTGTCTATGGCTTCCCCTTTGTTTCACTAGCACATTTTTTTTTAAAAATGGCAACCTCTACTGAAGGCCAGCATGGGTTTGGTGAATAAAAATCCTTCCTCTCTTGTAATGGCGAGCTTAGCTGGGCCGAATGGCCTGTTCTCGTCATAATATGTTCTTATGTTCTTCTCACCCTTTCTCAAAGCTCTTAACATGAGGAAAAGAAAAAAATCAGACTAATAAGAAAAGAGAAATGGTTTTTGTCTCCCACAAATCAGGTAATGGCTACAAAATACATATTTAGTTAAGATAAATATACAACTAGTACAACTAAGATAATATATACCACTTACCACTATAGGGCAATGAAAAGTTTAAACCACTAATGGTTAACAGTGTGTAACTTCACAAGTGGGTCTGAATGAGATTCATATTATTCAGATCAGAGAATTATAGCATGATGTATGAGGTCTAATGTTCTTTCTCAGTCAGTATATTGGGCATTGTATTATTATTATCAATAATAATAATAATAATCTGTAAAAATGAAGTATTTTCATGCCCTTTGTAATGGATGCTATAGTAAGTAATGGCTGATTCATTGATGTGCTTTCATTGACTTCACCACTTGGCTGAATAGCATTTTGAATACAGCTGACCTGATTTCTGCATGAATGAAAGTGAATGGTCCTCTGCAGAGATAATGTTCCCTCATTGATACTGCAACTCTGCCCGACAAAAGCCGAGTGAATGTGCCCTTTTTAACCTGAACGTGTTTTTTTGCGTATGTCATTGTTGAGCCTGAGGTTATAAAGCCGTGTGGTCCAACAATCAATATAAAGCCAATATTGTAGGCTGTAAGGAAGGCCTTTATTATTATTATTAGTAGTAGTAGTAGTAATCGTAGTAGTATTAGTATTAGCAGGAGTATAATCATCAAACCTCACACACCTTGTGTTCTGCATCCTCCGGTCGTCTGGCCCTTCCTTCCTGAAAGCCTACCTCTTTTTGGTCACGCCTTTTTTCCACTCTGACCCCTAATTGGTGGATGAACCCCCTGTCCTTATAAGGACAGCGGATTCGCTCACCACCTTCTGCTGCAAACGTAAAACACACCTGTGTAAACTGCACCTGGTTCCATCTAATGCTGAACACTGATCATCATTCCGTCTACTTCACTATATCAAACTCACGAGGCAACTAGTGAAAGCAGTTAAGGATATCGCGCAGATTGGCGGAGAGTATAGCGCGTTTGTTAGCTTGGCTGTTCTAGCTCATTGCATGCTCTTTTACAAGTTGCTCTGGGTAAGAGTGTCTGTGAAATTCCTAAATGTAAATGTAGTTTTATTATTATGATTATTATATACACCAAGCAGTCATAACATTATGACCACTGACAGGTGAAGTGAATAACACTGGTTATCTGGTTATCACGGCACCTGTCAGTGGGTGGGATGTATTAGGCAGCAAGTGAACATTTTGTCCTCAAACCTGATGTGTTAGAAGCAGGGAAAATGGCCAAGTGGAAGGGTTTCAGCGACTTTGACAAGGGCCAAATTGTGATGGCTAGATGACTGGGCAAGAGCATCTCCAAAACTGCAGCTCTTGTGGGGTGTTCCCGGTCTGCAGTGGTCGGTACCTATCAAGAGTGGTCCAAGGAAGGAAAAGCGGTGAACTGGCAGCAGTGTCATGGGCGGCCAAGGCTCGTTGATGCACATGGGAAGCAAAGGCTGGCCTGTGTGGTCTGATCCAACAGATGAGCTACTGTAGCTCAGACTGCTGAAAAAGTGAATGCTGGTTCTGATAGAAAGGTGTCAGAACACACAGTGCATTGCAGTTTGTTGCATATGGGGCTGCATAGCCGCAGACCAGTCAGGGTGCCCATGCTGACACCTGTCCACTGCCCAAAGCGCCAAAAATGGGCATGTGAGCATCAGAACTGGACCACGGAGCAATGGAAGAAGGTGGTCTGGTCTGATCAATCACGTTTTCTTTTACATCACGTGGATGGCCAGGTGTGTGTGCAACGCTTACCTGGGGAACACATGGCACCAGGATGCACTATGGGAAGAAGGCAAGCCAGCGGAGGCAGTGTGATGCTTTGGGCAATGTTCTGCTGGGAAACCTTGGGTCCTGCCATTCATGTGGATGTTACTTTAACACATACCATGTACACCCTTTCACGGAAATGGTATTCCCTGATGGCAGGAGCAAAAATGGTTCAGGAATGGTTGGAGGAACACAACGACGAGTTCAAGGTGTTGACTTTGCCTCCAAACTCCCCAGGTCTCAATCCAATTGAGCATCTGTGGGATGTTCTGGACAAACAAGTCCGATCCATGGAGGCCCCACCTCACCACTTACAGGACTTAAAGGATCTGCTGCTAACATCTTGGTGCCAGATACCACAGCACATCTTCAGAAATGTAGTGGAGTCCATGCCTCGACAGGTCAGGGCTGTTTTGACGGCAAAAGTGGGACCTACTTAAAATATTAGGTAGGTGGTCATAATGTTATGGCTGATTGGTGTATACTTAAATATAGTTATTGTTATATATTATTATATTCAGTCTCATGTCACAACTCTATGTCTGCTACTAAGGCAGCCATGATCACGTGACTCCTTTGATTGACATGATGATGAGGCCTCACTTCTTACCAAACTGCAAATTCAGCAGTTACTTGCTGCCTATGTCATCAGAGGATGATGAAGTCAGCGTACATTTTTTAAAATTTGCAGGCAGCCAGTTGAGTTCAGGAGTGGCCACTAAAGGGCACTGAACAAACTGGCTTATCCATCATCATTACCTGGCGAGGCAGGGCCAATGATGTGTTGCTTCAATGATGGGAACCTCTGGACATAGCTGGTTTGCCATGGTGTGGATGGAACCCAAACATCCAGTCATCATGCCTACTTGTCCTGCTGAATATGCCAAAGAAGGCATCTTTAATTTTCTAGAAAATGGAAGATGCAGATCTAGGAAACACCATGCTTCTTGACTGTTGTGGCATTATTTGTGTGACTGTTGTTTGAGTAATGTGGGATATGCATATCTTTGAATGTATACTAGCAATTAGCATTGTGCCATTTTCATTTAGCTCTTAATGTATTTGTGCTTTTCCCACCTTTACACAGCTTCATGACTTGGAGTAGAACTGCCATTACCCATGATGCTCCTTATCTCAGAATGCTGGCATGGGAGTGGAGTGTAGGTCATGTGGTCACTAGGTGGGGCAGCATTTTTATGCAAGGTTGCATTACTTCCTGTTATGCTTTAAAATAAGATATTCAATATGATAGCATTTTATTGTCTGATTTCCCAGAATTGCGCTTTGCGTCAAAGCAGCTAACGATCACAGTTCCTGGAAGAGCCAATTATGTGTTTCATAGAAACCTGGCCATCTCATACTACATCACATTCTGATTGTGGTTTAGATTAATAGATGCCCACACTTTCTACACACTACGCATGCAGCAGAGCCTACAAATATGGCAGGTCTTTAAAAGGTTTTCTTGCTGCCCTCCAAGGTGAAGCTGTATTTATATCATACTGAAGAGGCCTTAGCAGGTATTCCTTCAGCAAATGCAAGGATGTATAAACTGACAATATGAAAGAAATATCAGATTTAATGTGTTCATGATTTGGACTAAGAAAGTATACACATACCTCCAGTTGTAGTGGAATATTCTTGTGAACTTGGTGGTTTTGCTTCATAAAGTCAAAGTCAATGTATAATTCAACCCTTTGAGTATTAAGACTTCATAAGCTATGTGCTCACATTTAAAATGCTTAATGATGCTATGTAAGTAGGTGCAGTAGAAATGACAGCAACTGTGAAGTCAGCACGCCATCATACACGGATAATGTGAGCACGACGAGAAAAAAGACGCACTTCTCAGATTTCATGACTGCTAAATCATACATCCCAATGCATACACAACAAGGCAGTGTTTGCAAAACACACAAATATTTTGTTTTTGGTGGATTCTTGCTACCCCCCTCAAGGCCACAAAAATTAAAGGTACACAAGGACAGCTATGGGAGTTTTACTATACCATTATACACATATTTTTGGGTTTATTTATACATGTACATACATTTTCACACATGATTCAATCAAAGGTATAGTATTTGACTTCTCATGAAACATTTATCAGAATGTGGAGTGAGCCCCATCAAACATTTCGTAATATGTGAAAATGACTCAAAAACCAATGGACAGGCTGTTATTCAATGTTGAGATGTAAAGTTTGTGTCATTGTCAATTTGAAAAAGAGTAAAGGGATACAGAAGGAGGAGTAAACCCTGTGCAGTTACCCAGAAGCCACCTGGAAGAGTTAAATGAACTTCCATGCAGTCTTCAGTACAGACAAAACATCAATGATTTCCATTATAAGTGCAGTTACAAGGTCAAGGTATCACATGCTATGTTTCCACATCCATAGTAAAAATGACTTGATTTAAATTTTTGGGAAGTAATTGAGGAATTTGGTATATAATGTGTAATCACTGTCACTCAGAAGGGGAAGTGTTGGCAGCTCAGTGGTTAGCACTAAGGCCTCAAGAAGCAAGAAGGACCCATGTTTCATGTATTATTGAAAAATCACTTTGAATTATATCATGTGTTAGCAAGCACTTGTTCCTCATTTTTTTCCCTCAAGGTGTGTTTTCGACTGTGTTCAAACAGGGGTTCTCATTACCAGCACAACAAAAATACTTTCTTTAAACTATTTATATCATTTAAGTTTAGTTAGGACAGAGTTAACGAAATCTCACAATGTTTTTCGAAAACTCTGCTATATAGGACAAATTCCATGGTGCGCTATTTGCCCTACTGGGTAGCTAACATGGGCAATGTGTGACAGAATGCATAGGCCTCGCTATGAATGTTTAATTTGTGCTCTAAAAAAAGAATGGACACAGTGAGAGGGGAAATGTATGTGGCTGCCGAATAAGGCACACAGGCAATGAATGAGTGTCCTATGTCGCCTTAACTCCCTTTCAGACAGCAACAATTGTTGTTTAGAACTCAAGCATCTAATGAGGTTAAATGTTTACTGTAATAAATCTGAGTTGGAAATATATGCAACAGAATAGGATCTAATTACATATGCCTAATCAAATGCATTTTATATTGCTTTATGTTCAATGAATTAGTGGCAAATTGCTGCCAAAATTTTTAACCTATGTGCCTTTAACAAAAGGCACAGTAATGTGTGCACTGGTTAGTAAAACCTCTACTAACTATGAAAGCTGTTTTTAATTTGTTAATGCTTAACATCTTAAGTTTATTTATAAAAGTTTACTTTTTTGTATGAATTGTCCCCATTTTTTCCCACGTCGCAATTCTCTCCCACCGACTCTTCAGCACAGAGTCACATAGAAACATCACATAAATTCTGCCATTTTTGGCCATACGAATCTGGTTTAGTGTCATTGAGAAATTATGGAAAATTCATGGAAATCCATTGGTCAAAATGTGTATGTATCCTGATTAATTTATTTGTCCAGCTTATCTGAGATACATGAACAAACCGAAAGACCAAATTGCAGTATATTGGTCCGATTTAACACTCTGACCTGGTATTGTTGTCTCTGCCCTGTTATCTGTTCCTGACTGACACAGCTATCTAAAATCTAGGGTGTATTTATTTTTGGAGCTGTGGCTAGTGTGCTTGCTTGTGATACTGAAGAACTTTCCTTATTGGAGCTATGGCTACCGTGTTAGCCTGTACCGTGGGACACATAGCCTTACTAAAGCTGTGGGTAGCAGGTTAGCCTGTGAGGGGGGAAAGAGCCTTACTGGAGCTGTGGCTAGCAGGTTAGCCTGTGACGGGGGAAAGAGAGCCTTACTGGAGCTGAGGCTAGCAGGTTAGCATGTGATGAGGGAAAGGTAGCCCTACTGGAGCTGTGGCTAGAATGTTAGCCTGTAACAGAGAGAGACAGCCTTAACAAAGCTATGGCTACCGTGTTAGCCTACACCGTGGGACACATAGCCTTACTGGAGTTGTGGTTAGCGTCATACCCTGTCTCACAGGACACATAGCCTTATTGGAGCTGTGGCTAGCATGCTATAGGAACATGCTGAGTTGCTCCACCATTCAGAGGAGCTAACGGTTGAATTTAGTGGCATATAGTGGATAGTCTTAACCATAACCATTAAACAGCTTACATTTCGACACACTATCTATTTATACAGTAGGATATTTTACTGTATAAGTACCTTGCTCTAGGGTACAGCAGCATTGCCTTACCTGGGTATCAAACGCACTACCTCTGAGACCTGACCCATCACTATTATACAACACTGCTCCCCCAGATAAAATCTTGTTGGAATGGATCTGTTGGCAGATTTGGATGGCTTGCAAGAGAGAGAGAGAGCACAACTGATGAGTTCAGATAAAATATATTTTTTATTGTTTAAGGAAAATAGATAGATATTTGTTAGAACGATTATTGTTTATTAAATATAATTAATTATAATTATACAATAATGGAGTGTATTTCCTCACAAAACCCAAAGCAAAGGTTCCAGGTTGAACCCTTGTGGAAGGTTTCTTCATTGAGGAACCTTTCTTCGGTTTCTTTGAACCCCAAACGGTTCCACAGGTAACACTCTTCTCAGAGTGAAGATTATGCATACCTAATTTTATATATTACTATCTTTTATCTCTCCATTATTTTTCTTGCATTTTTTTGGAAATTGGTTGTATTACCGCTTATGGGAGTAAACCTTGCCTTTCACTGCCAATTAAAATAGATTAAGTGTGTGATCACCATAATGGCTGGTGTACTTCTTTTAAGTTTTTGTGATTCCTTGTAAAGCATGCTCAAAAAGGTAAAAATAAAATTAGATAAATCCCAGGGTTTAAGAAAAAATATTATGATAAAAAATATTAAGAATTGATTAACACAATAATATGATTCTTTCGTACTACTGCATGTGCTCCGCCGATTGAATTATTATTATTATTATTATTATTGTTGTTGTTGTTGTAGTATTAGTAGTTGTTGTAGAAGTATTAAGTCAAATTACTAGTAAGTATTAGTATTCATACTACTACAAAAACTAATAATACTTCACCATGTTTTAAGTTTATTTTCAGAAAGTGTATTCTATTACATTCTATTCTGTTCTATTCTATTGTATTGTAATAGAATAATGATATATGTCCAGCGGTATTCTGTGTTGTTACAGTGTGCATACTGAACTGGGAGCTCTGCCAGGCTGCAGGTGGGGGCTTCTGGTCTGAAATGGGGTGCTGATTGTAATGCATTGGGACAGCTGAGAGCAGTATTTGCTTGGCCTTTTAATACCCAACCAAGGTCTTTTTACCTTCATTAATCATCAAAGAAAATCAGGTTGTTTTGGATGAATTTGGACCAACGGACTATAACAAAATGTAATTGTGATGTGTTTTCTGTGCTGGTTGCCCATTTGCTGCTGTGAAGTATTTCTTTCCAGGCCACACACAAGGTACGTATTTCAATTGCCTGTTGTTTTTCTTTTTTTGCTTTATTCATAGCTCTTTTCATTCTCTCTTTATTAGTCCGGAAATGTAATTTTCGTATCCGCATGAACTCCTGAAGGATTTCTCTTTGTAGTGCTCCTCAGTGCTCATCCCGGCCGGTTAGGCCTCATGACTCTCACAAGATCTCACTCCAAACAGCATTCAGGGAGGGTTTTTCTGCTTTTTTCCCCTTTACTCTGACAATACAAACAAATACCAATTGTTACCAAAGTCAAGAGAAGTGGTCCTCAGCAGGTACCATTAGATCTCTGAGAGATCAGGGAGGGTCCAGTCTGCTGTGAGTGACAGCTTTGTTCCTCTGGCAGCTTTGGGGCCATTGGAATAACAGCAGTGTTGGTGCAGGGTCCAGTGTAATCTGGCCTTGTATACACACCATGTCACAGTCCTAAACAATGATGGTGACAACCTTGTTCTGAATAGAAAATGTAAGAGACAAGGCAAAACAGTCCATAGCAGGGGTTGTTTTTCCCACTCGATCAGCACGCTGTCGGTATTCCACAGTACACTTACAATTACTTACAGGTGCCAGTAAGTAACAAGTAAATCTCCTGTTTGCATGGTAAGGCTCTGTCTTCTGGCTACCGACCATCATAGCTTGGGACCCACTCAAATCCTCTTTAAGGACATATGCAATTCAATCAAAACAAACTTTACAATATACCACAATATCCTTTGAGCATTTTCAGTTGTATTAGAGACAACAGGCGTGGAATGTGTTTTTTTTATTCTGAAATAGAATAGCACATTCCCCGTAAAAAGACTAAATTCCATTTTGATTGAATTGCATATGCCCTTAAACAGAGTGATTTTGTTTGTTTGGGTCCTGGCCAATGTCTTTCTCTTTCTCTCTCTCTCCCTCTTTCTCTTGCATTTCTTCTTTGGTTTCAGTGACAGTAGGTCTGAAACATGCAGTATGACCCATTTCCAGAAGTTTCCGGAGTTATCTTTGCACACTTTATTGATAAGATCAAAAGGACTTAGATTAGCATCATTTTTCAAACAGTCCACGATTTTAAAAGCAAAACTTTGAACTTAACGTTTGACTTCCTGAAAGACTCAATGTTAATGCAATTTTGAGATCCAAAACGTGTAATGAATATAGGTTAAAGAAATTTATGAAAGATGAACTTATGAATCATTCGAGATTACTGACATTATACTATATTCATGTGGAATTATAATTGTCAAATGAAGAAATGACATGAAACATAAAAAGCTTTCATTTTATTCATTTTATAATTATAATTCCCTATATTGTGAGGGTTTCATTGGAAATCTACAGCTGACTACACACTGACAGTGATGCAGATAAATATTATACGATATAGTATGCTGGAAATGAAAGGGATATGGTCTTCACTTTCATTAAAGATTAATAATAATATAAAACATCATCATTTTAGCTACAGTTTACATTGATAAAGGAAATGCTCGTAAATTCAGCCTGTCCACACTACAAAACTAAAACTAAAAAAGGATGTAGCTCCAAAGACGAAACACAGTTACAAGCACAAAATAGCTGCCAACATTTATGAGTGGTGTTTTAATTGTGATTAGCAAAGTATGTGTGACAAATTTCATAAGATACATGTACTATACAATGTTGAGTGAAATTGTGTTGCAGTAAAAACGCAAGAATAATCTTCCAATATTGAAAATTTGCATGATTGCAAAAATCTAATTTGGAATGATGACAAATTACCATAAACCAGTGTAAAGTTCAACGTTCCATGAAATATAAACAAGGTGTATTCCTATTCCGCAATAAAATCATTTTTTGAACTGATTCACCTTTGTCTTTTTAGGGGTAATAAGTTTCCTTTTTCTGGTAACGAGTGTACCCTCAAGATCCCACATATATTTTTTTCAAATGGACCTAAATTTGTGGTAGAGAGTAATATTTCAACATTTAAACTTTCCTAACACATTTTGCAGTTTTTGTTACCGTTCATTATTTTTTATCTAAAATTGGTATAGCACACTATGGGCCTTCAAGCCTTTAGCATGTTAAAATATTTGTTATTATTAAAATATAAATTATGGAATTTCATTGATATGACATGTGGTTGAAGCAAACACACTTTCTCAGCCAATCACATTCTCATTCTCTTTTTATACCAAAAAAAGTTTTGCAAATATCTCAGTAAACCACACCTAAGTTGGTTAACACATGCATTTTTCAAGACAGCTTCCAGAAACCCCCAAAGGGTTCTCTGCAGGTTCAATCCTCAAGACTGTGTGCAAGGCATAAGCCAACGGAAATGGGCAGTTAGCGAGACCAACTAGGCCTAATCCTGCAAGGACAAGATTGAGTTTAAGCCAGCCAAATTCACTCAAACAACAAAACAGATGCTCTTCATTGCTACCAGCTATCAACTTCATAAAAAATATGCCTCCTTTAACACTTGCTTCAGCTACAGTATTCTTTGCTTGGGAATTGATGGTATACCAATAACTCAGTTAAAAATATCAATTTTGGGGGAAGAAACAGAGCAAAAAGTCTGAGAGATCATGAGATTTGTGGCATGTTCCTTTTTTGGCACTATTATTGTCAAGGTCACAAATGTAGCCTGCTTATACGGTTTTAAGTCTTTACAATGTCCTGTGTTTAGACCATAAGTACAACGAAAACTGCACATTAAATCCAGTGTTGATTTAAGATCCTGTGATAGATGTAAAAATGTGACACTGAAGCCACCTTCTTTATTGCTCTGAAAGACACATGAAGTTAACCGTGGAGGATTAAAGGAAATCTTGTCTGTTGCAGCCGATAGAATGTATAGTTGATGGCCTGTGACCTTGTGTTGTTGGATGAGACAAAATGTCCTCCACAGGTGGGAGAGAGCATATGGATAACATTAATGTGTAAATCATGAGTACTATAATTGCATATTTGATTTCATATTTAATGTCTTGTTGTGGCCATGTGTTGACCATGTGTTGAAAATCTTTTCCTAGATTGCTTCAACACATTATATGTGAACCAAGGGAAGGGTGAAAAGGTCATTTTTGCTCATACTCAATTTTTTATTTTCAAACACCTTTCTCAGAAACATTATGGGCTTTCATAGGTCACCTGATCACCATAAACTGGATGAGAGTGGCCTGTGGCTTGGGGAAATTACATATGCCTTCTCAGTTTCACTCATTTCAATGGTAACCTTTGTGCTTCAGGTTAATGAAAGTGACACTTCATAGCTAAAGTCTGTTTCATGACAGTAACCTGTTTGGATACTCTACATTATGGAAATTCTTCAAAACTATAAAATTTTCGTGTAAGCTGAGCCATTCTAGGTGAATATTGATGCTATGGTGACCATGACATACAAATCATTATCACACAGAAAGACATTGACCAAATTTGTCTGTTTCAGAATTGCAACGTCGGCCTGATAAAACCTGAGCTGAAAGTTTACATCGTTGAATTTTATCATGACGAGATTTTGTAAACATTTATTCAGTATATTGATGATTTGTTAAGCTTTTGTATATTGGGTGCTCTAAAAGGTAAACCTCACTGTTCCTGTCAGAACAGACGCCAAAATCTGAAGACAT
Organism: Albula goreensis; assembly: GCA_022829145.1. NCBI lineage: Eukaryota > Metazoa > Chordata > Actinopteri > Albuliformes > Albulidae > Albula > Albula goreensis. The sequence goes on along the minus strand of CM040765.1, from coordinate 1,348,028 downwards.
TCGACAAATACAATACTGAATCCATTTATGAGAATGTGCGATGCTCTTCTAGGAATGTTCTAGTTAATGTCCTGAGCTGCCTGATGGCAAAAGAATGCATGAAACATTTTTTTTTATTTTTCTAAAGAGGGTAACTCTCTTCTGTATCAGCCATTGCATTCATTACCTTCATTCTCCATGTTCAAACCCGGTCAACCAGGTGTAAAACATTTTAATACAACATTTGAATCCTTCATGAATTCGGAAGGCTATAGCTTGAATTGGGGAGGTATGTTATTTTGTCTTCTCCTAAAGATAACTGCTCTGTCTGTTTTTTTTAATGTAATACTTTTTAAAATCACTAATATTCTATGTAGCATTCATGATTGCACTGATCATATTCAGTTATTCCTCATGTATGTGTGAAAATATCATACAGCATCAAAAGGAGGGTGAAACAGTCAAATGATTGCAAATATATCTATATTCAGACCACACACATACCTAAGCAGTCCAAAAGAAAAAAATTGAAAGTTACATGATGTTTTAATTATTTGCATAACCATTTGTTGTGACAGCCTGAATGAGTGCGTACATATTCCATGCCATTACATATATTATTGAAAATGTCGTTTGAAAATGGGATATTGCTGATTTTTCCAAAACACATAATAGACCCTTTAAAAACATTTATTCCAGTACTCAATTCAAACATAAGACATTCAAACACATTGTAGTAATGCAAATTGACGTGGAGGGTTATTTCTACATTTTTGCTGTATTGTTTTTTCCGCCAGCATGTTGTCAGTTGTGACACAGAAAGATCTCACTTTCTTGCACTTGCAACGTGCTTGCTGAAACCTTGTACTTGCAACCTGCAGGGAAAATTATATGTCATACAAAACCACTACTTTCAGGAAACATTCTGTTTATTGACTAAGAATATTGAGTAAGAATTCTGTGTAAAGTTATCCATTGCTGTGGTTGATTTTTTTTCTTTTTGACATCTAAGAAGTGAACCTAAGACATGCTCTTCATGGTAGACTCCAATCAGAAGAAAAACATTTTTTCGCTGAGAAGTGAAATGCAGAAATATCCGTCTTAGCAAAAGTCTTTCTCTCTCGTGGTTTTCAAATTCCAAATAGAAATGAAACTAACAATTTGTACTTTCTCCTTGCTAAAATGACATGCCTGTATTTTCTGTTTTCAAGATATCACAGACATCTTCAAATCACAGTATGTGTGAAAAAAACCTTCGTAAACCTTTACTGTGCATCTTGTAAAAATATTTCCTTGTTAGCAGTTAGCAGCAAAGGGTGGCACCTACATTATTTGAACCACTCATATATTTTCATCCTATTGTTTATAGAAATTTCTCCTCGCTTACCTGTATGTTTTATCATGTTTTGCTTCCCTATCAAAATGGTGATAAAACTGTTCCCATTACTGTGAGTTCACCCCCGCAGAAAACTGAAAACAATACATCAGAATTAGAGCAGGCTATGACAGGACAACAAAATGAACTTCAGTAACTGTAAAGACAATGGAGGGCTGTCTTTGTGTGGATCATGACTTGCCTAAGAAAGAGCGCAGATCGAGGTCTCAGTGATCGTCTTCATCGGGCCTACATAATGTCCCTCTGAACCATCCTGTTACAGCGTCTCAAAGCGCAACGTAACCGCAGTGTCTGCTCTGTGCTCAGACACACACCTTTTTCCACACTCAACCAACCCCCACCCCCCCGCCCGCCCCCCAACGCTCCCCTTCCCCAACCAACTCACAAAAACACATCTACAGCAAAGTCAACATTTCAACATTTGCTTTATTTACTAATATTGTTCTTCTTATATATCTTTTTTTTTTTTGTTAAATCATTTTTCAAAGTGGACATCTTGGAAAATCAAGCCTGAAGCCCTTTGCTGACTTGTTTAGCACACCGCATCTCTTCTCTGCCTGAGAGGAGGAGAGGAGTGAATGAAGCTTATCCCATTCTCACTTCTTAACACTCGTCTTACATTTTCATCAGCAGAGAGAGTATAGGCTACTTGCAATTGTACTATATCCCAGTATATGCATGGTATAGCAACATCCACTTAATGCAAGGAGATCGAAGTATGTTTTGTTCTCCTGTAGTGTCACTCTCCTGTCTTTGCTCCTGACCTCCTCCTCTCTAGGGGTCCTCCCTGTCACCCCTGAATGCTTTGAATTACATGTGAAACAATCAGTTTGTGGAAATTCTTCAAAACCAATCCAGCCTATTCCTTATATATAATATATATTATATATATAATATCATAATTATATGTTTATGAATTCATTTTTTCAATAAATACCTTTCAGACAATAACTGTACAATCGCACACAGTGTTTGTTGTTGATACTATAGGTTTAGGGAGATTTTTTTTTTGTAACTAAAACAAACAAACCCAATAAAAATGGTAAAAATCCAAAACTTAAATCATGCATTTTTTCCTCGTTCACTCAATAAAAAATAAAAAGATAACTTTTTTTGACTTTTTTATTTACACTGAAATTGGCACTGTTGTCATTTTTTTGAGTTTGGAACCTGGAACGTATGCAGAAAGCATGAAGAACTCAATGCGCTGCCATCAGCTTCGTGTAAAATACTCTTAGAAAATCAAATAAAAACTTGCCGTAAAATGCAAGTTTGATGCACATCCATGTTTTGTAAAATAAAAGCAAAAATAAAAGGTAAATATGCTATGACAAAAAAAAAATCTTTGTATCTTTAACCCCCCAAACCCCACCCAAAAAAAAACAACAAACAAACAAAGGAAAGGAAAACAGTGTTGCAGACATCAATTAATTCTGATTCGTGGCAGTTTTCGCCTTCGGGGATTGAAGCCTGTAAAATGAGTCAAATCCTCCAGCAAATTTTCAAGGAATTTAGTTTATCTCTCCCTTCTCACTTCCCAGCTGTCTATTAGTACATGTTATCCTCCAGCAATTAAAAGGCTGTAGACGTTTAAATTGGAAAAAATCTTGTTTTTTTTCTCCTTTCTTTTCAGAGAGCAGCATGGACTTAACCAGGCAAAATAAGACTGACAACAATAAAAAAAAAAAAACAAAGAAAATAAAAAATATAGATCGACTCCTGTTTAATCCAGTGGTTGACAAGTCAAGAAGAAAAAGGGAGGGGTGGGGGTGGCAGCCTTGTAGTTCTAGATGTTTCTGCGTCAAACAGGCGATTGACAGTTGATCCCGAATCCCAAGGCCTTGCATGTGAACGAACATGTATGTGTTGGTGTGTGTGTGTGTGTGTGTGTGTGTATATGTGTGTCTGTCTTTATATTCAGTGCAGAGATGTATATTCCAATCTTCACAAAGCTCTCCCAGCCACGTATCCTGTCACTTCATTTAATCAAAGGGAAGCAGTGCTCAGGTCGCCCCCCTAGATGACCCCCTTTCCCAGGCCCTGCCAGATGCTCCTCTGGCCTGGCCCTCCACACGGGCTCCGCTCCCCGATCCCCGGCCCTAGCATAGCCCGATGTACTTGAGATTGTTCTGGATGATGACGTCCGTCACGGCGTCAAACACAAACTGAATGTTGCTGGTGTCCGTGGCGCACGTGAAGTGGGAGTAGATCTCCTTGGTCTCCTTGTTGCGGTTCAGGTCCTCGAACTGCCGCTGGATGTAGACGGCTGCCTCCTCGTAGGTGTTCTGGCCCTTGTAGTCTGCGAAGCAGACGGTCAGGGGGATGCGCTTGATCTTCTCGGCCAGCAGGTCCTTCTTGTTGAGGAAGAGGATGAGCGAGGTGTTGACGAACCAGTTGTTGTTGCAGATGGAGTCGAACAGACGCAGGCTCTCTGCCATTCGGCTCTGTGAGGGCGAAAACAAGAGAAACAAGAGAATTTGAATTTCAAGCTTTATCAAGTAAGATAGGAATCTCATACAAGGCATCAAAAAACAACCAATCACACACTCGCTCATGAATGAGGTAGGGACAAACAAAAGGTTAGCTAAACCACTCAAAAAACAATACACAGTGAATGGGGTGTGCCCACCTTTACAAACTGTGACATCACAATAATGTCATAGGTTGTAAGGTGGCCACACCTCCTTGCTGCTTTTCATGCATGCCTTTCTGCCTGTGCTGAATGCTTGGAGGTACAGGAGCTAAGCCTTGTCAATATCCATCTTGTCCTCTGAGCTCTCTCACCATGGGAGAAGCAATGCAGATCAATTTTTCAATTGGATTACTGCATGTGAACTCATACACCTAACCCATTACCTTTCCACTGGTGGTGACCTATGGCCTACAATGCAAAATGAAAAGAAAGAAGACTGTAGCTCGGTCATAACAGCGACAGACATAAACTGAGAGAAGTAAAGGAGAGGAGAAATAGAAAGAGGAACAGATAACATGCATCCAACACTTTTCACATAAAATTGCACCGTAAAAACGTTTACTGAAAAGCAAGGTAAGTCCCTGGTCCTTAACCTGTTACAAGAGCAGGGGCGTATCAAGCATTCTTAGAGTAGGGGCGATGAAGCTGTGAGGAGCTCGCTGTTTGCTGACTCTTTGCATACTTGACCCACACAAACACAAATACTATAACTAGCCTAGCCTACATGTTATAAAATGCATCTCAAGATATCCACACGAACAAGGAATTGCAGTGTTATGATTGTTTTGGAAATAAAGTAACTGCCCTTTCTGAATGAAGAAATAAGTACAGAAGAAGTGTGAAGGAATGAGTACAAAAATATGTACGCTGCGACGTTATGATAAGACATTGCTCTAATTAACCCGTTGCCTGCCCCTTCCTGTATTCAAAGAAATAAATTGTGAGATTTCACCACTCAAATTTCACTGAGACAAATATACCGCAGCCGGATTGTTATTCTCATATAGGCCTATAATGTACGTAAATACAGTATGTGCTGGTAGACCGCAGGTTTGCAAAACGAGAAAGCAGAAGTGTGTGTTTACAATGCAAACATAGCTCTTTCTTTCTTTCATAGCAATGAAAACTTTAGCACAGTGGTTAGTGCGTCTGACCCCTCGACTCAGCACTGTAGGTTTGAATCCAGATGCAGATGGAGCGTTAGCGAGACAGCTGTATGGGCGTAGGTTGGGTTAGATGACGATCCAGAAAAAGTACGGGGACGCGTCTCTTGCATCCCCCACTGCTATGACACCACAAAGCTTCATTACGCACTTCATGTTAAAAAAACACATTTTAAGTGAAAGTTAAGAGCTGGTAAAAGTTGCACAAGAAAGGAAATTCTCTTTGTAGGGAAACATTTTTGCCAGGCCATGTTGCTTTTCATACACAAAACTAAGGTTACCGGTCAATATTTGTTTTATTTGATGGGTAGGTACAAGATGGGACAGTTTTCTTCCCTTCATGTGCTTATGAAGTAATACATTTACCTGGATTGGAATGTGTAATTAGTCCCCTGATGACCTACAGACTATAGAGGAAATGCGAGGACTAGCTCTTGCTATTTTGCACACTGCAGTGAGACATCAATTACATACCACCAATGCCATCAGAGGTAATGACATCAACTCACGGTATTTTAATGAACTTGCAGGTGTCCATCCAGCCAACAGAGGTCACTAGAGAGTGATGGGCCAGTGAATCTAATCAATTTAACCACTATGGCAAAGCAACAGGATTTTATGCTGCGTCATTGCAACATTATCAAAACAAGCCAATTATAGATTATTGAAAACCTTATAGATATTGTAACAGGGCTGTAGTTACAATGGATGTAAACAACATGGATAACAACAAATTTTCTTTTGAATGATGAAAAGGAAAATATATCAGCTATTTCAAAAGATATTTTTTGAAATGTAAATATGGAGTGATAACTGTATATTTATTGTGAGCCAATATTATTTGCTTGCTAAATGTTCTTCTAAAAGAGTAAAACATTTTTGCTCTAGAAGAATATTTGCACAACTGCAGTTGACAATTGTCGCTTACAATGACAATGACCGTTTCTATGGACCATACTCTCGGGCTAAACTATGGCAGGAAAACAACCTATTAAATTCAGTGTCCCCGTGACAAACGCACAAGAGAATTAAACTCATGAGATGTGCGACGTTTAATGAAATGTATCATGTCCCACTTGCTCATATGCTGTTGTAATTGTGTGTTTATTGAGGAAAGGCCTAAAAAACAGCAAGTGTGACAAGACCTTATGACTCATGACCTCTTGTTGTTTATTGAGGACATTAAGGTCAATGAATTAAGTTAATACTGTGAGGCTTTGTCCATTTCTGTAAATTAATACATTTTGAGGTTCTCCTGTCCTTTATAATTGAAGCACCAGTCTCTATTCAGGGCCCCATGGGCTAGAATCCTGTCCTTAACCAGTCCCAGCTGCCCACTTGCTCGAAATACACAAGTGTTGCTTGGTGAGGGAGGGTTTTAGCTGAATGGGTTCACCCCAGCTCTTGCCTGAGACTCAAACTAGGGCAGTTGAATCAATTGGGCCAATCAGATGCCTGCAGTCTGCCCGTACAGGCTACAGAAGGAATCCCCTTTCGAAGCACTGTCTGCGCAGCTCTGCACCAGCTGCAGGACGAATAAACCTCCGGAGCACTGTCTGCGCAGCTCTGCTGCGTCACGTAGGATCCCAGGGGGTGTTACTTTCTCAGCAAGTTACTCTCCCTGTGAAAAACTACATCACCACTCGCTGCTTCCATTGTTTGGACGAAACTGAAATTGACTGGAGGCTGGCCTTTAAATTCGAGATAATGGAGATTGAATTTAGCCTAGCCAGATTTAGATGACAGCCCATATTCTCAGTTTAAAGGCAGGAATTGTCTGAGAGATTCTTGCCCTTTTCTGCCCCCAGGGCTTTGGACTGTGGGGTCATTGGGGAGGAATGCTGTTGTAGTGTTCTTCAGCAGGATACTTATTTAATGCCACTCCACTGCAATATCTCACAGAATAAACAGGCCAAAGAGAACTGACCCTGACAGGGATGTTCTGCCAAACAAATAAATAATACAATCAAGATATTCCACACCATTCCTTTTTCTCAACACCACACTTTCTTAAACTCTATGCTCTCTCCAATAATCAAATTCATATTTTTTGGCCTTTGGCTCTCTTTGTCTCGCTACCCCATTCTCTCTTTCCTGGTTAGCCTGTGGGTTTCTCAGAAACGCTCCACAGTTCTCTTCTGGCGCTCTCTCCATCTCTCCCTAAGTGCATTCTTTACCGCACTGATTCAAGCCCTGCTGTTAGTGTGCTGGGAACCTGAGTCAAATATTTAGACAACAGTATCTCAGACATTTTTGCCAATATTCAGGAAAAAATGTCATGACGTTTGTGCGGTTTGATAAGTGACTCTTTGTTGTTAATAATTATCAGGTATCTTCAAAGTGTGTCAAATGTTACCAATGTCTAATGGCATCAAATGTTTCAATGATATATTTGATCCAGTCAGCGATGGAGGCTGTTTAAACATTATCTTTATTCTTGTAAAGGTGTGTTATATCAATCTATGCAAAAACAGGCCACCTATTGCCTTACACTTTATCTGGGGATCATGTTTCAGTTCATTTCCGGCAATATAACTATTGTTTATGATTTGTAATTCCTCTCTGAATAACACCACCGATGGTTTGACATTGATATATTATACATTAGCTATCACACTGACAAATTGTTTTCGTGTCAATAATTACATGGAAATTAGATACAGAACACATTAACTTCTTTAACTGTGTGGCTGAGTCACAACTAGGTTGTCAAGAAAACAAGAATTTTCTCGGGTTAAGGATTTTATTTTTTGTGCCATGTATCTTTTGTATGAAGCTCTTTTGGGTCACCAAAATAGATAACAGGTAATGAACAGTTAAGAATTTAAGTCACCCAAATAATGATTAGTTAGTTACAACTGCCTTACTGGTTGGTGTGTTAGTATGTATGTTTGGCATGTGTGTGTGGTTTTGAGCATGCCTGAGGTGCACATGCACACTGGTCTATGCTGTGTGTGTGTGTGTGTGTTGTGAGCAGCAGTATGTCACTGCACTAGGAAGGGTTCGTGAGGCAGGGTGGGGGGAGTAGTAGAGCATGGGCACGTGGTGTGTGCAGGGCGGCTTGTGACTGTGGGGAGGGGTTTGATGGGAAGACTGGGTCGGCTGTTCGAAAGGTCACACAGACCATCCGGGCGCTCCGAGCAAATCACAAGATCCGTCGCACTGGCTGCCTCCTGGTCGCCACGGAGATGGATCGGCTGCAGGCCCAAGGAGAGCGGACCGGGGAGGGGGTCCTGCACGGACCGGACCGAGCTGAGCTAGGCCCCTGACAAGGCAAACGCACACGGTGCAAACCGAGCTCTCGCAGCACTTTCCATTCACAGCCTCTTTCAGTCGCGTTCAAAACCACAATCCCATCAGATACTGCACTTCACATTAGCGTATTCGAAATCTGTTTGTTTGCAGCTGTGCTGGTTACGAGAATCCATCACTGTAGCAATGTCACCCAAAGTGCCCTTTTTAATAATCTGTGTAATCAGAATTTCGCTGCTCCCGTTTTAGTCTCAGAAGAATGCCTGAAATCTCAACCCACAGTCAGTGTGGTCAAGCCTCCAGTTCTGTAAATGTAAGACTTTTGTCCTGTAGTGTCACCATGTACCTCTTTAAGTCTTGTGTTTTGTCTCCTTTGTTGTTGTGCTGTCATGTTAAAACAATGACATGAAATATTATGTCTGGTCTTACTGTTATGTCTTGCCTTAGTGTCTTATTGTGATCCTTTCAAATAAAAATACAAACAAAAAAACTAAAGGATCAAAAGTTTGAGCCATAATGTGATTTACCTACTACATGAACACCACTGTGTGTGTGTGTGTAGCTGCACAAACATGTGTGTTTTACACAGGAGACACATCACATTATGAGTTTGGCCTCCTCTGTGGGATACTGGGAGTTAGCGCAGATCAATTACACAGCACGCAGCCCCCAGCATTCCCTCTCTCCATCTGAACCTGTTAAAGCCTGCTCACGCTTTGTCCTGCGGCTCCCATAAGGCCGCGGTTACGCTGCTGCTCTCCTCATGACGTTGCCCACAGTCCAGCGAGCAGTGGCCCCAACACGGGCTCCCACTCTGCCACCACCCGAAATTTGCTGATGGCCAACAGATTTTCAGCTGTAGTGGTGACCCCTGCCTCTTCCAACATGTATGCCTTTAAAAATGACGACGCAAATTCTGTCCCTTACCAAAGCAGCTTATGGGAATCACTGATTGTGCAATATGAGCAATGAATATGTTATTAGGCATATCACATGCTTTATTTAATATGGTAAATGATATTTCAGTTTTTTAGTTATATAAAGTCAATATTAGTCAATAAACTAACTCCAAATAGGTTGATTACCTTGTGCTTGTGGTTGTGAACAGGGTTTATATAAATGAGAATGGGACACTTCCAATAGGCATGATCAACAAAAAACTATCCCAAAAACATCTGACTTCATAAACATTTTATTGTTGTACTTTTTGAAATGCTCAAAAATTAGAAGTGAGGCATAGTGTTGGCTTTTTGTCCTTGACAACATTACCTCATAAAGAGGCAAATTTGGAGGGAACAACAATCTAATTCTCTAAACAGTACACAAACACACTGTTCTGTCTTTAGAACTATGATGTTAGTAACCTATGATTTCTGGGAAATGACCAATTAAAGAATGATGCTATTTGTTGACCAATTAAAAACATTTCCATAGCTCTGCAAAGAAACGTTTTATAGGAGAGGCATGAGCAAAATAGGGAAAGATTGTGCCATTGATATACATTTCTGAATGGATTTTATTAAAGCATGAAGAAAATGTATCCACAACAATGAAATTCAGGAAACTGTCTCTGTAGAATTTGAGTATTTTAGTGTGCTTGAAGTACTATTCTGATAGAAGTGCAGCACTCAAAGGCTTCTTTTTAAAGTTAAAAACATTATTAAATGTATTCATATCAATAACTTTTCCCCTTTGCATTTTGATACTCATGATTTTCAGAGAGGCCCTCTGATGTTATTAGAAGCTGTGCTTTTACAGTCAAAACAAAACATTAAGGCAACAAAATAACACTTACAGACACTCAGTGTGAAACACAACACAAGCAAATGTGACCATTCAACAACATAAAGCGACACACAACACAATAGCCTTTCCTGAGACAAAACATTTCAAAAAACATTGCATTTGAGGTCATTCACAAAGTGAGTTTTCAGAACCAGTAGGGGCACAGAGTCTAGTAGGGGCAGGCCAAAGTTGTATGGGTTAATTTTATTGGCAGTGAAAACAGGCCTAGATGAAAATTATTAGAATCTTAGGAAGGAATATATGTCCAGCATCCAAAAAATGAAGATTTGTCTAACATGAGATGTTCTTATGATAAGTTTAGTTGAAATCAACTTTGTTTCTTTGTACTGCCTGCAGTGCCTGGATCCTTTCAGTTGAGTGTGACCACAAACGCAACAATTTTGGAAATTTTTTATTTCTGTTAATCTGTTAATAGTCTTCTGATAATGTTGTGATGCTGTAACCTTATGTTCACTTGTGTTGTAATTTTGTGTTTGCATTTCTGGACATTTCTTTCCTTTCATAAAATGTTCCATATGCGATTGGCTCCTTTTTTTATCTCAAACTTTACAGCAGAATATCAGTCATGAAGGTGAATTTACTCCCAAGGGTAAGTTTCCTATTTTCCGTGATTCCACTGCCACCTCCGGAGAATCTTTTTAAGCAGTCATACAGAATGGTCTCTGAGCTCCATCCAGAAACTGCAAACACCCCCATGTTCGTCTCTCTACTTTACACGGGCACTGGTAAGCTTGCTGGATTGCTATGTCTCAGCTTCCATCTGTACTGCCCTCCAGATGAGGGCGGTAACGAGCTGGCTAAACCCATTGAAGGGAAGCTGTGGCTTCTTTAGCATCATCTAAGTACCTAAAAGATACTCGTTTTCTTCCTTAAAACACAGATCTCAGACTTGGTCCCATACTGACACATATCATAGGTAAATGGAATCTAGTGAAGAAGAAACCTGCCAGTAGATCACTCTCTCACTGCTTCTATCCATATGTGGCATAACCTTTCTTTACTAACCACCTCATATGCTCCACATGGTCCTCCCAAGGGATTTCGACATCTTTAATGAACACAGGCAAAACACATTCCAGGACCTTAGTGATTGCTTCTCTCTCCCTGGATGCTCATAGTTGCTTGAGTGCAGCATTAGATGTGTATCGAACAAACCACCCGTTCCTCTTTTCGGCTCATTAGCTGTTCAGAGGGGCTTGGTTTTCTCTTTCATAAAAACGCGTGAATTGTCCTAGAACAACAGTTTGTAACAAAGAGCTAAGTGTGTTTGATCAATCTCCTGAATGGCAGAGAGTGTGGGCCAATACCTTCTCGTCACCTAGGAACCTCTCTCACCAGCTCATACATTTGTAACTAACCCATAGGATTTACATTACACCACTTACACATATGAAGGTTGCAATTGGTAACTCATATATGGCAAACAAAGTATGTTTTGGAGGTGCCCTTTTTAGGTATAATTTGTGGTTTTACATGGCAAAAATGCTATCCAAGGTTACGGAAGCTTTGATTCCCCTGTCACCACGACACATTACATTAAAACGACGAGGCCAAATGTATTCCATGTGTTCTAAGCCACAGGCTCATTCTATTAGCCTCGACAGCTGCAGAAACACTATCCTATTCCAATGGTTTACCCCAGACTCACCCATACGGTCACATTGGTTGAAATACTGACAGGCTATAGCTGTCTCAGAAAAGATCTCCAGCCAAGCTGGAGGCACTCACCCTAAAACTACACAGACATGGAATGATATTATCCAGGCTGTAAGAGACCTGCTATAAATCCTATTTACTGTATTTACACAGAATGTGGTACTCCCTTTTCTTTACGTTTTCTTCAAACTGTCTTTGATGCTGGAGCCAGTTTGTAACGACTTTCAAATTCTGGAAATGTCAATCGTATACTTGAGTGGACTACCTATCTTTTTGTTAAAAAACAATAAAATATGGGTCACAAAAAAGTTCCATCTGCGTGTTTGGCTGGCAGCTGCAGTGGATTATCCTTCATTTACTAAAAGTGGACTTTGCTATGATACTGTTTGTAAGCTACTGTTTTCTGTGCAAAATCTTTGCTAATGTGCAGAAATTACACTGCAATGGACTGTTTGTTAAATTGTTTAATGTTGTTGACTGTACTCCAGTCCTAATTGCATATATGATACTTCTCGGGGATGGGATTTTGTGACACAACCGCGGAAAAACCATGGTTCCAAGGGCTTTTACTGCAAGGCCTCACAAAGCATTGGAGATGAACACAATAGCAAAATTGCTTTTGAAAGGAAAATGATGAAAATGCGGTTTGCGTAGCTGTTTTAGGATCATAAACTTGTCCCTGGGCTGCCCCGGCGAAGCTAAATCACTCAGCTAAGAGAAGCTCTGCAGCCCACATTACAGTCCACCGCCGATATGATCTCATCCACATCTCCAGCCAAACTGAAACGTCTTCTCTTGCCAAAAAAAATTTGTTAAATTTGTTGAAACTCAGAGGACCCTGGTGATAATAGCCCCACATGTGTATGTGAGATCTGAAATATGCAGCCGATCTCCTGAGACTGTCAAATAATTACCATGCCGGAGTTCTGCTTTAAACGGCTCATCTTTGGGTACAGACTGATCACTGCAAGGTGAAAATCAGCTCTTTGTACTTGGAAGCGAAACAGAAGTGCATAGTTTTCCATTTCCCCATCCTTTATGGAGAAAGTAGAACAGCTCCATAGGTACAATATGGAGGAGTTTAACTGTCAAATTTTCAAAACATTTTGTTGCCTGATTGCAGGATCTCAGTGCATGCATTTTACTTTTTACCTGGAATGAAAATATATGTTTAATACCATTTAAAGGGCTACATAAATATCTTAAATCTCAGAATAGAATAACAGTAAATAATGCATTGTAATAATTTATATTTTATCTATATGACTGTGCTCTCATGCACTTAGATTACAGAATCTCAGATGAAAAATAATGAATGTCATTTGAGCTAAAGTGTTACCTGTTATTTACATTTTCATGATAAAACGTTGAACTTACATGCCTGGTCATTCTAAACACAGGGTTCTCCCAAACAAAGCTCAGGTAGCTACTTCTGGAAAAGATGGGAGGCTATGTTAAGGATGATTCGCTTAAACCGTTTCTTGCTTCAGGGAGCAGGGTTAAAGGGCAAACATTTGTTCCCCCCTAGCCTGCAGGCACCGAGGCCCTGCAAGGATCAAACGGACGTCCAGCGCGTGACCCCTCCGAGAGACCCCACTGGGCGCCCTGAATTCAATTCTCTCTGCAACACTGTCTGACATTTTGCCGCTTTTGTACCTCTCAGAGAGGGGGCCCTTAAAACTCACTACACCCCTGTTGCTGAACAATTTCACCTTTCGGAGGGGGTGTGGGGTATGGGGATGGGGCCGAGCAAAAGAGTGTGACAGTGACATGAGTGTCGACCAAACCGTATCCCCCTCTCCCCCAACCTCCCCTTGCTCTACCTCCTGATTGGCCGCTCGGAGCCAGTTTCCCAGGCAGAGTGAATTGGAGACGACTGCTACAGTACTTGATTTCTGTAGGCCCTCATGAACACTACGGCAGATGAATCATTCTGAGAACAACTGTCTAGGAACTGAGTTCATTCTGCCCCGCCGATGCATTCACAATCAGTTCACCACTGGTAGGAGTCCCCATAACGGCTCTGGGGTGTGGAGGGGAGGGGGCGGGTTTTCGAACAAGAGCCCTGCAGTCGAGAAAATCCAGGGGGGGTTTCGACCCGCTGTGCTGGAGGAGCCTCACCGTCCTTCTCCCCGTTCATTAACCATTGTGATTGGACGAAACACACAGCGAGCGCGAGAGGGAGCGAGAGAAAGGAAGAGGGTGGGAGAGAGCACAGCTATTAGCCCACAGCCCACAGCTAGCTCCACACAGCATGAAGCCTGAGGCAGGCTCTGCACTCCCTCAGAAGCACAGACACACAACCCTTAATTAAGCTTCAGTATTAATGAAGAGGTTCAGCGGCGTGCTAATTCTTTGTTTCCAGTAAATACGAATCATTGGAGTTCTGGAGTCTGCGGTTTCTCCCCTTACGACAAGTCAAGTCCTCTCACATGGAGGGTGGACAGCAAATAAATCTATCTCTCTCTCTCTCCTGAGCATTCCATAATGTAAGAGTATAGCCAAAACCTCTGTCTCTGTCCTTGTCTCAACGGTTTGCTTTGCCAATGAAGAGCACAACTAACTCCAGCTGCAGGTCTCATTAAATAAGCAAGCTGCAATTAACAAGCTATAGATCAGGAGTCTCCTTTTATTAACCAAATTTCCATTTTCAATTTTAATTGAAAGAAAACCAAACTAGATTTTACATATGTTACGGTAAAAGAGAAAAACAGGAAATGTATAGATCTATAGATATGCTTCATGGGAGATTGCAAGATTGCTCATTTCATTACATTTACCAGTGCATTTCTCAGTGCGAAAATAACGTTATTTTCTCACGATAGACACGCAAGATAGTTAATTTTTTTTACAGCAGACAGATCTCCCAGCTGGAGTGAAATAGACAGAGAGAACAGTGGTAGCAGAATCATTGTAAATGCTTGGGTTGTGTTTCTAATGCAACGCACTTGGCTGGTGGAAACACAAAGCTCTCTGAACAACCATTTCAGTTACGATGCCTGTACATTTCAGAGAAGCCTATGCCGTTTGTAAAAATTTAAGCAAAATTTTTCCAGAAAATTGTTCCCTCCAGGGTAATTACTCCTGTAGAATTTGGGTATTTGGTCAGAAGAGTTTTCAAGATAAACATGTCTGAACAACTGTAAGGAATAGTGTCTGCTGAAGCTGGTAGGTAAGGTGATCCTCTTTTTTTTTCAGGCAGCTGTAGTCAGTCTGAAGGTAACTCTGTACAGCCTCCATTTTCAGCTCCCAACACTGGCGATGCAGGTATTTTTATGATCTTTGCTTAAGGAACACATACACCTTTGCCCCCTTGTCAACCAGCGATAATGTGTGTCATTTTTTGAGGTGCTGAATAGCAACAGATGGCTTATGAAATTATGCAAATTAAGTAGTGTTTGCTTAACACTGGTGTAATCCTATTCCACAATGGTTAATGTATGGTCATTTGACCTACAGCCCAAGTGGCTAGTTAATCAAAGACTCAGCTTGCCTTAAATAAATCCCAATCTTACAATAAATGAGTACAGATGTGCCAAAGCTACTTAACGATAAAAAAGGCACAAATTCACAAGAGCCAAGCTTCAGAAAACAAATCTGACAAGCAAACAAACTCCAGCAGCTCAAAAAAAATCATAGCAAATTGGATTTTGATCTTAACCAAAACTGCTCTTCTGATTTTCAACCTCATGACAGCAGAAATTTCGTAAAGCTTGAGTCACGAAGTGACAGGGATGAAGAGGGAAAGAAAGCCGATGCCCAAGGCGATTTCCTCCCTGCCAAATTTATTGAGACAATCGATAATGTATTCTTTTATGTAAGTGAAGTGCAGTAGGCCTCATACATGGAAATTAATTTTTTGGAAAGTTCACAAAGAAGGAATATGCAATAGACAACGAAAGAAAACTTGCCCTCAGGCTTGTCAGTGTTTTTCCTCCCGTTATTTCAATAAATTGCAAAATTCTCATCTATTGGTCGAACAACCTTGTCTGCATCTAAAAAATCTTGAGCAATTACATAAATTACTATTGATTGCAGGTTAAGCTTACCTATGCTTATCTTTCCTGGTATAGAACTGTGGTCCTGGAGAACCAGTGTTTTTGCTTTTACTCAATATGGAGAGCAGGGTTTTGTTGTTACTCGGTACCCAATGTGTAATTAAATCAGTTGGTTACACAGGTCAACCACTTCACCTGGTTTCTTGGATCTCAAAAGGTTTTGGAATTTCAGGTGAAAGTAAACCAGCGATCAACGGAGCTCTCCAGAACCACAACTGAGAAGCCCTGTTGTAGACCGGGAATTTTATTTTCAGCCTTAAATGTTTGTTTTAAAATAAAAAATGTGCAATACGTGTTAAGTTAACCCTGTTCTTGTTGAATTCACAGTTTTAGACTGAAGAAGCTGTCACTGTAATTTCTCTATGACATAAATATCTGCCATACGATGGTAAGTCAAAAAGTATTGCTACAAGGGTCCAGCTCATACCCTAACCCAAACAAAACTGCCGTTTTGACATGGTAAATCAAAGAGTGCAGAATTCTTCAGAGGATGGTTAGAGAGATGGAAACACCGCCTTCAGAAGTGTACAGACCTAGATGGAGGATATATTGAGAAACAATAACTTCACATTTTGATATTTTTGTTTAATAAAGGTTTCTGTGATTTTGTACCAATACTTTTTGACTTACAGGGCCAATAAGATGGATACATCTCCATAGCGATATCACATGTGCCATTTTCTTAGCTGCACTGTGATAATCATGTCATTATAAATGACAAATGGGGGTTAGCCATAAATGTTACATGGCTAACAAGTATAAAAGATAAATAACAACCTGTTTTTCAACAGAATTTAGTAAGGGGAATCCCAATGACTGTACAGTATTAGGTAATACTTTGTGCCCTTTAATGTCAATACCAATTAAGTGCCAATGCAAGACTATTTAGATAAGATGAATATAATAAAATCTCAATATAGGAAATGTTTTAATAAAATTATACTTTTTATTGGACACTTAATGGAATATTTCAAGACTTTCAGCACAAATGTAAAGATACTTGTTTCCCAATTTTTAATTGAGTTCAATGTTATTTACTTATGAATATGGTGGGAGTGAATAGCACATATATGCACGATTACTCAAGGGCAATTAAGTGGTAATTTATTTACCCATTAAAAAGGAATGGAGGACATTTGTCTTCCCTTTTCTTCATTTCTTTGTACTTTCCCTGTTTCTTTTGGGATGACTGTGTCCCCTCTATCATCTTCTTTATCTCTTCATCCCTGCTGTTGTGCTCCCTGGCCACCAGGGCGGCAGTGTTACAAACTGATCCCATTGACCATAGAGTGTAGAACTGGTGATCACATTATATTGATAGGTTTCTTAAGAGTGAAAGTTGTTAAACCTGCTTTAAATTACCTGGTTGCAACTACCGTCCACACCCTTCTCTGAAATCCAACCCTAGGGTCAGTCTGGGACAATGAGTCCTCATATTCTTAAGAGATAGCATTTCATCGCTGCCGGTTCGCGCTAATGGCTGCAGTAGGCTTCATAGCAACAGGCTTCATGGCGTTTTTCTTTTCTCTGTGGGTGATGTCAGATCTTAATGACTCTGACATACGACGGTACAATCTGAAACTTTCACATTGCTCTTTACCGTCAGCTCAAGGATCTGAGAGAAGTCATTACATGCAACGTTCAATGTGTCAACACCACAAGGCAGAAGTGATGACTTGAGAAACTCATCTCTGAACTGTATTTAAAAAAAAAAATGGTTGGCGGTTTGACGGTGAGAAGCAAACCAGATGGCCCTCAGGCAAGACCTTGCGTCCCAGCTGATCCTTTACTCACACCTGAAGACGACGCGGTCAGACTATTTTGACCACATCGGACGTTGCTTAGTCTACAATTCTACAGTGCAAAGACATATTAAAATATTCATTGCTATTTAAGATTTAAGATTAACATTACTTAACCTGCTTTTTTGACAAGGATTAAGTGTAGACCGGTCATCAAGGTTCAGCAAAGCATTTCCATAGACACTGACCAGAAGGCCATGTAGTTCACACAAGCAGCCATGTTTTCTGAAGAACTTGTCATTTAACGGTGTTCTCCTGGGACGCAGAGCCAAGGAGTTGCACTGTATACATGGCTTCAGAGCATCATGAAAAGTAAGAAATCAAACCATTGGAACATGAGTTTAGCATGTAGCTGCATGTACATACATTAGATTGATACATTCAAAATGCACCTATAGGTTAATAATATTCTGGAAGTTTTGCTATATGTTTTTTTTTTTTTTTTTGACTGGTGGAAATAAAAGTGCTTGCCTGAGTTAGAGGTTTGCATTTGTTATAAATTGACAGAGCATAACCACAATGCTACTTCCTGGGTCTACACCTGGTCAACCAGTGTATTTGTATATCTGAGGTTTTACTGCACAGCAAGCTGTGTACCTTGGGTAATGCGTATGACAGGTAAGATAAGATTCATCATTTTTTCAGTTACTTTTCACATGTGTATCTCTGAAGATATCACCTTAACTCCCCTGCCCCCATACCCAGAGTTCGAGAACCACTTCTCTAATCTTTTTGGTTACTTCTCTTTCTGTCACTTTACATGGAATGGAAATGGTACTATGCAATATCCCTTGGTTGTTCTGCAATGGTGTAGCGTAGTAACCACCTCACCCCCTTTAAAAACCACTTTAAACTCTGCTGCTGAGGTTCCATTGCCACCACTTACAGTAACGCTTACCAGTCATCTTGCAATGGGTCTTCTTTCCTTGCTATGCTGAGCTGTATCAGCCCCCCTCCCAAAAAAACCATGCATGCACAATTTTCTCTGTTGCTGTGTGCTATATTTCCCCTCCCCCCTCCTCAGTCACAGCTCATTGTCAACAGCCCAGGATTAGGTGCGTGTGACTGGCTTGTTGCTAGGCAACAGTCTCCATGGCAACCAGCTCAAATTGGAGAGAGGGATGGGGAAAAGAAAAAAAAAGGACTGGGTGGGGGGGGGGAGAATGGGGGGAAAGCATAAAATGTAGTTTGAACGATTATATAATGAGTGTCATTTTTAATGTATCCCGAAAGAGTACCAATGGATAGGAATACACGCACAGCAGTCATAAAAAATGCTGTGCACACAGTCAGTTGATGTGAGTAGATACAAGGCGCTGGACCTGCCCCTCTCCTTGCAGATAAAATGCTTTCTCAGAACCTTCCAGGATATGCACCACTCCATCAGTCAAACCTCCCCTGATTCACCCAAAAGCGGGCCCCGCCCTTCCTCTTTCTCATGCAGAACATAGCAACATGGCAGACCACGCTTGCCCTTCCTGCATTTCTCCAGCAGATCTATAACGCAGTTTACTGAACAACTGCGTCCTGTATCTGCATCTCTCAGTCCTTGCTTGGATAATGCCAGTTGTTGAAAAATATTGGCAGGGCTGTATTGGAAGGGCTGTTTGAATGTTGAAATACAGTATACACATGTTGGGAATACAGAGTTCCCATTGGATAATTTGTCAGAATAAAGACATCCAGTGCTTTGAATCAGATCCATACAGACAATCCCAGTCAGAAGGCTTAAATAGCTCAAAAACAGCTCCATATTTGTGAATTACAACCACAAGCTAATAAGCATATCTCTTGCGGCAGTACAGAATCATAGATGTACTTCATACAGAAAAGATAAATGTAATTCTCATATACGCACATATCAGAAAGGCGCTGCTCATCTGGATGTTAAGAATAAGATAACGTCTCTCATAAAATGAAACTAGGAACTTTCACTGATTAGAATTCCCCCAAAAGTGTTTTCTTGTCAGTGAGTGTTCATATTTTTAGTTGACCCATATTTTATTGCCGAGCAGTTGTGAAGCAGTTAAGCAGTTGGTGCAGAGCTAGTGTGGTCACAGAGCATTATATAACATGTGTCCTATGTATCCTCTTATGGAGAATAGGAAAGATGACATCGTCATGGTTCGATTTTTCACATTTCGATAGGTCGTGCCTCATACAAGCTGTAAAAGGGCTGGTTTGGGATGCACCCTACAGATGCGCATACGGTACGCGTTTCTGATCTAACCCTACAGCTACGCGGACGATATGCAACTAGACCCTGGCTCTACGAATGCGGTCGGCGTCTACCCTAGAACTGCGTGCGCGATCTGCGTCCCTGGCCTTGCGGTGGCTCAGATGTCCCAGGGTTCAGCAGTGGAATTAGAGCATCCTCCTCCAGGCCGATCCTCCTGCCCACTCAAACTACCTCCTCTTCCTCCCCTCCCGTCTCTCTGTATATCCACTTTCCTCTCTCCTCTCTTTCCCTCGCCCTTATCTGTTTCTCCCAAACAGCTTTCACCTTCCCCTCACCCCCATCATTAAGGCTGTTTATAGTTCCCCAACCCCATCTATCTTGTTCTGTCTCACACACACAGGCACAATGCACACACACAAACACACGGGAGAATCACTGACATATGGCAGAATTGTTGGCCATCTTTTGTTTGAAGACTCAGCAGTCCGTATTGAGGTTTTGCTTTTCTATGGTTTTGATAACAGCACTTCTGCTCACTAATAGTTTATAATGTATATATGTTTTTGTACTTGTCACATTTTAGCTCAGATATGCATATATAACTTACATCGCTGCTTTAGTGATGTCACAAAATATTACTTTACCAAAATGTTGTTAGCTGGTTTGGCTCTATTTCTAACGTTATTCAGGTGGATATACTCATGTATTCCCACATTGTAAGTCACTCTGGGTAAGAGCATCTGCTATTGTCTATGATTGTAATAAGGTAATGAAGTCACTGTCACATGCTTTTATTGAAACATGTATGGAGGCTTGCAGTTAAATAACTGATGTTGGAAAGTGTTCAAGGTTAAATCCACTCGCTGGGTATCTTCAGTATACTAACTGTGTCAAAGAACTGCTTAGACATGATAAAGGTGACACTGTGCTGTTGCGCAGTGCATGGAAACCGGAAGGGCTTGGACATGGGTAGGGGAAGGGACAGCTAAGAGCTAAGAATAGATGTATGTATCTGCATATATTATTTTTAATATGCATAGAAAAAAATGAGGATGTGAAGGACTGTAAGGATTGATGGGTGTTGAACCAGATATGTCTCAGATATGTGTGTGACACTGAATCGGTCTGACTGATCTCTTCTGACCGACCACTTTCTGTCCCCTCACCCTGTGGCTTTCCTGTCTCAGCTTCAATGGCAGACGAGTATCTCAGTCTCAATACTTTCAGTTACCTTTTCACGCAACTCAATTATCACTTCTGCTCCCCCTCCCTGGGACAATTATCAAATCGTTTTATGCTTCAGCAGCCAAACTTTTATACGAGACATTCCTGAGTATTTCTTCTGAATTTGGCAGAGGATCTAGTGAAAGTCAAACTGAGCTATTCATTTCCTAATACACTGTAGTTGTATGTAAAAACCAAGTTCTTCTATCTATATACTCATTTCAATGTATCCTTTCTTTAATGTATCCTCTATTAAATGTGTCTTGACCGCATTATTTGTCATGTTTGGCTCATATGATGGCACAAACTGAACAAAACAATGTTATGTCCCCTGCATTTGATGTCTGTAATAATATTTTTATGAGTAAAGGAAACACAAATACGAGGTGTTTATGTCAGTGACTTCATGCTGTGACTCAAATAGTTGGCTGGACTGCTTTGGCACAATGCTGGCATTACAATGCAATCTTGGAGTTTGAACCCGCAACCAAGTCTGCAAACTCTGCGGCCCTGTTTCCAGAATCTTCTAACTACTGCTCTCAAGCTATGACATTGTAGGAATGCCACATTGCACTGTGAGAATGGCCCGCATGTCACGTCCCGGGTTTGCCGTCGCGGTTCCGTTACCGCCGTCTGTCGGTTGACGGCCTCCGCGCGACTACAGGCGTACCGAGTTCTGTGTTCGCGAGGTGTGTTTAATGACTGTAAAACCCATGCCCAGTTTAATTAAGGGACTAATTAAGGGAACACACAAAATAGCGTGAAACGTAGTTTAGGACGCATTGCATCACCCCTTTTTGCCATACGAGGTTCTCCAAAGGCATGCAGGGATAGATCTGTCTACAGTGTGTCCCATAAATATTCTCATAAACGAAAAAGCCTGCAAGCTATATATCAACTGGATCATTCCCAGGGAATAAGACCTCTTTATATTCAATATAGTGATTAACCAGGAAGTAAGTCATACTTATTACAGGGGAGGGGGGGTAAAACTCCTATCCCTGTACTTAATCTTTATGATGGTGACAGTGATGATGGTGAATATCACACCCTTGGAGATAATACATCTCAGCTTCATCAAGCATTTTGGATTGTGTTTTATTAATTCAAATACACAAAGGTGATGTAATGGCTACTGATTAGGTGCGTACAGACATTTCCCGACACGCGTCTGAGTTCCGTTCTGACCGACCGGTTGTATCTCGAAACAAACGTATGTTAGCATGGCATGTGGAAGTCGAATACCTGTACAGCATTCTTTTGTACTACTCAATTTCTATCATGATTGTCTCATTTTGTTTTATTAACCAGCTTTATTAATTGACATTTTATATGATTCTCTAGTTTTTTACCTTTTATTTAAGATTCTTTAGTTCATAATTCATCATTGTTATTTTTTTTCTTGGCTTCTTGCCAGATCTATCAGCAGAGGTTGGGTTTTTCCTCTTGCTCGTTATCTTCTTTGGGGTTTAATACTAAGCAGGAAAATTCGTTAGCTTTACTGCTCACCGCATGGCAACTGTGAGAGATGCTGTGATGTACACAATGCCAGGATACAGTCTCTGGTCACTATCGTATGCAAACAACCATTAGCACTGGCGGACGTATGACCAAGCGTAATTTTAATATTTAAATTTTATTTTTTTAAAAATATTCATTTTTTTTTGGTTTGAAAAATTGATATAGTATTTTTTTTGTTTGGTCGTATGTATGGTTGGAAGTCGCAGAGGTCGCAAGTTGGGGAGAGGCTCCAAAGCCCATATGTATTAATGGTAATAAGGCTAACAGATGAGCATAGTGTCTGAGGAGGTGGGCATACTGTAACTCCAAAGCCCATATGTATAATGGTAATAAGGCTAATAGATGAGCACAGTGTCTGAGGAGGTGGGCATACTGTAACTCCTGAGCCCATATGTATTAATGGTAATAGATGGCACAGTGTCTGAGGAGGTGGGCATACTGTACTCCTGAGCCAACTTGTATTAATGGTACGAAGGCTAACAGGTGAGTATACTGTACATTTAGGTGGGTGTAGTCCACATATTTGTGTATACTCTCAATGACCACAATTGCACAAAACCACTCTTCAGCTAAATTACGGACACTTATTGATTTCAGCTCACTCGGTTTTATGGTAAAATGATTATTCTTGACTATTATTTTAAGGCCACAGTCACAGAAAAAAAAAGAAAAGTTCAAATGTTCATTTCTGAATTGACTATAATGGACTATCCTAGACTTGCCAGTGAAATACTTTCATGGCATATTGTATTGATTTTATCTCCAGAATGATCCTGTAGCCAAATGTTATAACATGTTTGGCTTGTGGTGTGATGCTGCGTGTGAGGTTTTGAATATCCTGTATCCTGTATAACATACAGAATAAGGACTGCAGATATTTACATTTAAATGTTAATTTAAACGAAATTTGTGCTTGTGCAACATCATGTACAGTCAGTCCATTCATCTTTTCCTTTATAAATATGGAATTCAACTAATTGTGGCACCATCATCATCTTTTGTCCTTGACTTCTTTATCAAGGTTACATTGTTACATTAAATCAAAAACGTAACACAGTAATTGTGAATATCCAACAATTTAAAAGCACACATGCACATTTTCTCTGATAAGGAAGATAGCATTGCCCATTGCTTATGGATATTGCATGATCTAAATCAAGCCCTAAACTTCATGTCATTGGGAGCGATATCGTTGTTGAATATGCCATATTGAAATGCACTGTCTACTGTAGGTGTCTGGTACTTAACCGGGTACTTAACTACTTTCTCTAGTGTAGGCCTCTCAGCCAGTAGGGTGTCTGATGTCCCTAATAGGTCTTAGCCAGGCCACAGGGTCAAGAGGAGGACTCTGGGTACTTAAGTACTGAGATCAGCTTTTCTGCTCAGGCCACTCTCTGTATCGCAAGCTGACTGATGTAAATTTGGAAAGGACTGTTTTTCGGCACTGACACAAAAATCGGTATTTGTAAGAGATTAAGCCAGCAATGTTAGCCGCCATTTCTTTCATGCGTTGGTCACTTTTTACTTGTTTTTGATACACATTATATGTACAACGAACGTTAGCTCACACATTTGTAGAGTTTAGGTTTCAGACTTGATGGTCTGCGTATTTATTTCATATCCTGCCATGATTGTGTCATGTAGCATGTAGCATGCACGTACGTATACATCTATCAGGCTCAATTAAGACAAGAGTTATCTCAGAGGTGATATTTGTCTTATACCTTAGCAACTTTATGACATATCACATTACACGACTGTACAACATAACAACACTCATGCAACATAACAACCTCTAAAGCAAAGGATGACAGATTCTGCAAACTCACAACACCTGCAATATGTGAATGCATCTTCTTTGCCCCATCCTTTATGGAAATATGGTCTAACATATATTCAAATATTGAAATAATGTATGTATAAAATATGTAAATGAGAAGAAAAGGTGGAGTGCATTGTTTTGTTTTCTGGTTGAGATGGGGTACAGTAGACCTAAATGGTTCTTTCACATACGATCCAACACAAGATGAAACTCTCTTTGGGTTGCTAGGGTTTGGATCAACTCCTTTTTAATTCTGTCAGTTCAGGAAATGAATGACATTTCATGAATAGAAAAGTTCCTGTATTGTTTCAAGGGGATTTTCAACTGATAAATTGAATTTAATATCATGGACTGACTAAATAGTTATGGAATTAGGTTGCTACTGCACTATAGGGCAGTTTGTGTGATATTGTGAATTAGCCAAAGGAAACACTGTGGATGGAGGAAGTACTAAGCAATCTTACCGTCTGATTGTCCTCGTAGAGCTTGAGGTCATAGCCGCTGAGCTCCACGCAGAAGATGATGGCGGTCACGCCCTCGAAGCAGTGGATCCACTTCTTCCTCTCCGAGCGCTGGCCTCCCACGTCCACCATCTTGAAAGTCAGCTCCTTGAAGGTGAACTTGTTCTCCACGATCCCGGTGGTCATGTCTCGGGAACGCAAGATGTCCTCCACGGTGGGAATGTACTCGCTGGCGGAGATGCGGTCCAGGTCGTTCAGGTAGTAGGCGGTGTTGTCCTCCAGATGGTACTCGTTGGAGCGGCAGAAGCACTCCTGCACGCCGGAGTCAGCCCACAGCCTCTTCATGACGCCCAGCAGCTCAGGCGTGATTTCGCCCTTGCTCTCGGCGGGACCGGTCAGGGCGAACAGCTGCACAGCGTCGTAGGCCCGGTCAGGGTTGTGGAAGTCGATCTTGAGGGTGGCGAGGGCGCGGATGATGCGGGTGAGCGAGTCGA
The DNA here is from genome assembly GCA_022829145.1 of Albula goreensis. Taxonomy (NCBI): domain Eukaryota; kingdom Metazoa; phylum Chordata; class Actinopteri; order Albuliformes; family Albulidae; genus Albula; species Albula goreensis. Next base: position 1,322,742 of record CM040765.1, on the reverse strand, counting down.
TGGCATTGTACAGGATGAGAGGCTTGTACTCCTTGCAGGCCTCCAGGTTGAAGCCCCCGCTATGGATGATCTTCATCTGCTTGACGATGGTGCTTTTGCCCGAGTTGCTGGTCCCGAGGAGGAGGAGCTTGATCTCGCGACGCTGCCGCTGGCTCTCGGAGCGCAGGTGGCGGTCGATTCGCCGCGAGCGGCGGGCCGCCTCCTTTTCCTCCGAACTTTGGCGACATCCCATGGTCCTCTGTGGGGAGGCGAGTGCAGAAGGGGGAGGGGGATGGGGGGCAGAGAGGAACGGGAATGTAGTGAGGGGAGGGGGAGGTCGGGAATAGGTGTAGGGTGGAGGGTGGAGTTTAAAAGGAACGGGAGAAAAAAGAAAGACAAGGGCTTAGACGAAAGGGTGGGAGTCAGAGCAGTGATTGCTGCTTCCTTTTTCTGGTTTGGGGAAGGGGGGTTGGGGGAGGGGCTCTTTGGTAAAATGTCAAAAAGAGCAAGAATGAGGTGGCAGTTTTTTTTTTTCTTGTCTTGTTTTTCAATCCAGACTCGAATGCAGGTCTGGAGTTCTGCCAGGGAGGGGCAAGCGGCTGGTTTGGGGCCTGGAGGACACTTGCAGTCGGCAGGGACTCCCCGGGAGGCAGGGTGGCATATCAGAGGGACGGAGAGCGGGGTCCTTCCTGTCCTGTCAGTGGGTGGCCAGGCGGTGGCCGCGGTGGGGACCAGCGTATGGGTACGACAGAGCCCCCTCACTCGCCTGCCTCATGACTCCCCCAGAGCCCCTTGCGCTCGGTGCGCCGCTCTGCGTCTGTGCTCCACCACCCCTTCTCCCCCTCCTTCTCTCCCTCTCTCTCTCTCTCTCCGTGTCTGCCGAGCCTGTGGTTTCCGTGGAGATGAGGGTTTTTTTTTGTCTCGGTCTCCTCCGTGCCTCTCCTTTTCTTCCCTTTCCCCCCTCTATCCTCCCTTTAAAGGAGCGCCCGCTCTTGCCGGTAGTCACTTCTGCCAATAGAGAGAAAAAAAACAGAAGAGGAGAAGAATAATGAGTCATGCACATGAATCAGTTGGCCTAGACAGATGCAACTGAAGTGCAAAGTGGGACACTGGAGGACATGTCCATCTCCCTGCGTCAGACCAGCAGATCCGAATCACAGTCGATTCCTCTGGGCCGAGCTTGATCCAATCCTCATAAGCACTGCACGTGTGCGTACATCTCTGCGACAAACCACATCTCCCTAAAAACGCGTGCCTCCCTCCGACAGTGTGCCTGTTACACGGTGAAAAAGTGAGACTCACGGTGGGTGAGTTTGTGTTTGTGTTCTGCCGTCCTCTGGAGAGTGTTTAGGACATGGCGGTGTGGACTGAAGGTCAGTAGTGTTAGCCATTAGCCTGCCTCCAGAACCAAACTAGCACCTGCCACGGGCTGGGTGAGTTCTCACGCTCCAGTGTACAGGACACACACACAAACACACACGCGCATGCGCTCACACACAAACACTCACTAGCACACACACACACACATGCATGCATAAAAATACATATACAAATGCATGAAAACATAAACACACACATATGCATGCATAAGTACACACACACAAGTTCACACACACACACACACACACACACGCTCAGATGCAGGCATAATCACACGCACATGAACATAAACACACAAACACACATGCATGCAGAAACACACTTACGTATGTACACATAAACATTCACTCACTGTCACATATATACACACACACTCATGCGCCCACATATACACACACACTTGCTGCCACATATGCACCAACACCCTCACACATACACGCACACTAACATGCACTCCCTGCTACTGTGTACGTGCTGAGTGACACACGCACATACACACACACACACAGCATGCTCGCTGAATTTCCGACCTCCCCGCTGACCTGTCTGTCAGAGCCGTTGCTCTGTTACTCAGCGCTCGGTTACCGTGCGCTGAGACCGTTTGCCATTCAGCCACTGTTTCCGTCCATATCCACCAGCCCTTATTTGCATTGTGGCCATGTACGCCTGCAGTTCTGTGTTACTATAGAGTCTCCAGGAGCTGATTCCACACTGTCAGTCCCATCAATATGCTATGCCTCTCTCTCACACACATGCACAAAGGGGCGTGTCGTAAACAAGCAGATGCAAGACACACACTTTTCCCCACACTCCCATCCCACCTTCCCCCTCCACGCACCCCCACCACCACTCCTAGCACCAGCTTGTTCCATAAGCCAATATCAGGTGTAATGTTTATTTACTATCACAGTGGAAAATAACTGGCTCAGAGCAGCCGACTCCCTCTCTCCCCTTCCACAGCAAAGCTTAACACACACTCCACCCTGCCATAGCAGAATCCAGTTCCCTTTACACGCTGCCTCGCCCCTACACATCGATAAATATTACATTCAAAATAATATTTTCTGTTATTGAAAGGTTGTAATATGGCATCATCTGCATTAACAGGTGGTGCAGATACCTGCCTACCACAGATATGTATCGCCCAATTATCTTTGTGGACAATAAATGTGAGGCGAAACTGGGTCCGTCTGGATGTCTGCAATATCGGAGAGCTGCATTTCTGGCTGTCAGAGGAGACTACATTTCCCAGACTGCATTTCCCATTCTCATTGCAGCAAGGCCTGCTTTTCTCTGAACGCACAAAACAGAAAATGGTGCATAAATGAGCACAAATATAAAAAACATAACGTAAATAAATTAGATATAACCTCTAAGGCCTGCTCATTTCTAACAGCATGCGACCGCCGCAGAAATTAAGGAGGCTGCTGAACAGGTCATGAAACTGCACCGTGCCATCTTCGAAAGGACGTAAAGTGGTGAATTACGGGAGAATGAATTATATATAGAAGCCCTTGTTTCAGAAGGCTATTCCCGCCTGATACTGCCAGTGAATGTGATAAAGGACTGTTATTTTCTGTCTTTGAAATTGATCTTCTCGATGGCATGTGGAGACTCCATTCACACAGACACTGTAAAGATCCGCACAGTATGACAGCAGGATGTTACTGACCCACTCAGGCCTGCCGTCCCTGTTCAGCCTCACACAGAATCAATGACAACCAGCGAAGGCGACGGACAGCGAGTCCACACTACGGTAATATCACACCGATGACAAAGAATTACCGCTATTAAACGGCAAACGTTAATGTTATTCACAGGAAGTGCTGACAAAAGGCAGGACCCAGTCAGCGCACATAAAAAGACCGGGGAGTATTTGCGTAAGGAAAGACTGCCTGTGTTTGGGGCATACTGTGTGGTAGATAAGGTTGGAATGTCTGCTTTCTTCCCCGTGGCATTCTCATTACTGCCTTGTGAACCCTTTGTTTGAATGTGAGACATTAGCTGGGCTGGGACTTGAGGGCACACATGAGATTTTGTTGTGTTTTGTCACGCTTTCTGAGCTCTTTCTGTCAAGTTTGCTGTTTCCACTACAGGGACGGTGTCGTTGCCATGGTTAAGAGTCAAGGAGGGCGGGGACGGAAGTGTTACCCTCCGAGCAAATAATCAGAGAAAATACATAAACGTGCACCCATTTCCAGCACTTTATTACGTTATTTATCCAGCATCCCTCTTCCTGTCTCCTATGAGTCAAGATTAATATCAAATGCTCTGTATTGGGATAGGGTGTGTTTTACATTCACAACAGTTTGGTGAGTTCAGCGATCACCAACATGAACAAAAATAGAGAAGGATCTAAAATTGCATAAATTTTGTAATTTGAGTCATAAGTTTTGTGAAATGTTGAGGACAGATCCGGAAGATATGTTAACTCATGTTTTCCACCGTCTTCTTCATTAGCTCGGCTCTGGGTAAACTGTGTTTATCACAAGATCATGTTGTAGCACCTTTCACAAATGGCTTTACAGCCATTATCACACCCTGTGAGGCGCAAAACATTGTATATTCTGGGAATGCAGAAATATCCTTGCAACAGCGTGACAGAATCAGGAGACTGCGACAGAAATTGCGGAGGATCACACAGAGGAAAACTCACACGAACCTCTTGCTCTTATCATGAAAAGCATTTTTGCGTAAATTTAATGAATAATTACTGTACTGTCATCTGAAAGCCGATGCACGATGATAAAATCAACACTCTTTCCCGTTGCATGGGAGGTGTCTATTGCAAACATGGCTTGTTATGGTAAAGGGTGAACCGCGTTTGCAGTTTTATTTATGGTTAGTGCTACCCTGCTGTCTGAACTACAGAGAGCTGTTAGAGATCTACAGGGGAGTCAGTCCGTGGGTCAGTTTTCTCACTGTCGGGGAGGACGTCGGCCTCGTGAACAGATACTATCAAGATCGGTTTACTGAGGAAATGATCTGTTACCATGGAAATGATGAAAACACTCAGTCGGGCCTTTTATGATTTAAAGCTCCACTGAGACTATTTTCATCTGAGCCTCAACCGGCCTGACATAAAAGGAGAGGAAGCTTAACCTCAGAGTTTTTACCCAATTTCAGTGCCACTCCCTAAAATAATAATAGCAGTTTTTTTTTTTATTTCAAATCAATTTACACACATGGTCAGTTGATCTAAATCATATTAAAATGTTTGGAGTCAGGCCTGAACTCTACGACCTATGCTGGAACCGTAGAACAACGTCTACATCTATTTACCTCTGAAAATATTTCAAATATTTTCTAACTGATAAAAAAAGTGAAACAAGCCGTGACGTCATGCAGACTCGGCCCGAGGTGCCCGATGCTGCTGCCGGGTTTCTAATGGCTAGACGTTCCAGTCAAACCTGTCGAGCCAGGAAGGAGAAAACCCACATGACCCAAAAACATGATCCCCAAGCGAAACTCCGGCTCTGGACCTCGAACGCTTCAGCCAACCAGGTTTACCTTGAGGGTGGGCTTTTAACTCGCCACGCCAGTGATTATAAGCCGTAGTCTGCTCGCACCAGACAAAGAAATTAGCCAGAAGTTGGCCTGCCGTAGCGTCTCTGAATGACTAACATGTTGCATGAGAGATTCCTCCTTCGCTGTGGAGCTGAACCGAAACCTAACTGGTTAGTTATAATTTGATGCACGTACCTTTTCATCTCCCAGGCTGGCTTGCATTCCATAGCTAGCGCCAGTGTCAGTGACGGGCCGCTGTAAAGTGGTGTTAGCCCCCCAGTCCTTTCCCCCCCTGCTCCTTGCTCCTGAATGCTTTGGCTGTAGCTGCGCTCCTCCGCTGTGGAGCCCTAGTGCTTTGAGGCTCCGTGTCACTGTGTCACAGCATTCTGACTGTCTGCAGCCCGGCAAGTTCCGGCACTGACTTGTTGTATCAACAGAGCTGCCTAAGGATTGCGTCTGTGTGAGGCCAGACAGAGAGGGGAAGGCGAATTGCTGGCGTGTGTTATCTGCAGTCTCTGTGTGTGTGTGTGTGTGCGTGCATGTGTGTGTGGGATTATGTTTGCGCCTGAGTGTATGTGTGTGTGTTTGTTTGTGTGCGGGGGATTATATTCGTCCTGGGGTAGGGATCATTTTTATGCTCGCATGTTTTGCATGTGTTCGTGCGTAGGTTTTCGGGGACGCATACTTTGTGAGTGTCTCGTATGTGTTGGCATGGGCGTATGGGCAGACAATGTCCACGCATTGTGCCCGTGTGTGTGTTATGGGTGTTGCGCTGGCGCTGGTATGTGTGACGTAGCTCTGCAAAAGTGTGAGTGTGTACACACGTAGGAGGCGTGTCTGTCCTAAATAAAAAAAAAAGGAAAAAAATCTGAATCAAAGCCAACTTTTTTGACCGTTGTTGGTGGGACGGGTTTTAAGTGACGGACAGCGGTATGGGGTGACACCTGAGAGTCCCTGCATGTGAGGGGGAATGGGAAAGCACAACCCACAGTGAGTGTTACCACGGGGACACCAGCGCCATCGATGGCCGGCGCTCAGCCCCGTCCCCTGGGCCATGGGGACCGCGCTATGCACCGCTGTACCATTACTCCGTCGCAGAAGGACAGGGTCTGCATTGTGCAATAAATAGACCATTACATAAGTTGTGACAAAAGCACAAAGGCATCTCTCCCTTATTGATGAATGCCTGTGTGTTATATAAGGCTGTTTGCCAACAGTAACTTCCTGCTGTTTGCCCTGTCCCCCTTTTGCTGTCTCTTTGCACACACACACACACACACACACACACACACACACACACCCCTGCCATGGGTAAGAAAAAAACCATGTCATTCAAGCCAAGAGTGGAAAAACCAATATGGCTGCACTTTGTTTTTCCTCTATTTTCAACATTTAAATTGTTTTTTTTTGCACAGGAATCAGGAAGCAGGTTGGCTATGTGCTGGTCAAAATCACTGGCTCTGTCTGGAACCAAAAGCCTCTCTAGACAATAGCATGGCTTCAGAACTTTACCATTTTTAGAATTTGATTGCCTCCTTGCAGTTTGCATATTGTTATTAGCTACATCTTACATGCTATGTTTTTGAGCTACACAAAATAGTTGGCATGAGTTTCGTCAATTAATGGAAACAACTCTGTTTTAAAGTAGTCAGTGTTGGGAACAAATTATGTATGAAAATGACAGCTTTCATAGCTAAGATGTGCTGTAATGAAGGTGTGTTTAGTGTTTACCTTACAGTTGTTAGCTGTACCACCTATATAAGGAAGATCACGACTATGTAACCAAGAAAAAGAGCGAGCAGGATAATCAGACAGCCAGCTTTCACTTATTCACACCTACAGAGGAACTGAGCATCGGTTGAAGAGTGCTGTGTCTCACTAGACCTGCTTTTCCATTTGCTTGTTTAGAGAGATATCGCAGGCAAATCCAAGTCTTCCTGGAGCATAATTGCTCAGTGGCTCTCCTGGCCACTCACATGGCTTTTGATAAAGCTAATCTCTTGATCTGTTTAGGTTGTTGAAAACCTGTTTAGGCTCCACTGTAATTTCACACTTAAACAAATTTAAACGCCATTTGCCATGTCAACACTTAATTTTACACAAATGTTTCATTTCATTGACCAGGTTCCCATGCTGTCAGCAAATAGGCCCTAATTGATTACACCTGTCATTCGAAAATTTAATCAATTAAATATGAACCCTCTTTGAAATGGAATTATTCGCAGTATAGCATATACAGCGCAGAAAATGGCTGCCAGAGATGGTCTGACTCATTTGAAATCCTGGTATGTGAAAACGGGACATTGATTCTTCATGGTACACACAGATGTCTCTGAGGTTCTATCACCTTAAAAGACAAAGACGTTCGTCAATAGACTTTAATCTATTTTACGACAATTAGCGGCTCATTACAATTCAGAGGCTGTTATTACGGTCGGAGCCAGCACGCGCGGTCGAACCACTGGCGCAGCTGATGAAATTAAGCCGTAGCCATGGTGACGGCAATGATCATATACATGATAATTATTGGGCAGTGACACATTTAACGTAATGAAAACAGGTTATCTCAAAATTCTAACATCAATAGCACGAATCAAAATGAGCCAAACAAGAGAAAAGCTTAGCTCTTTTTTGGAATCTCGTGTGTGCCTGTCGCTGATACCGGTACCTGAGGCTGTCTTCTACCAGTGCGAAATTATTAAGACTGTGGGCAAGACACCTGGGACACCTGAAAGCCGTAGATCTTTTCCTACAGTGATCCGTGGTTGATAGCATGGCCGAAGGTCGGTCTGTTTTGGGCCCCTAAACTGCAGCAGGTTGTCAGTGGCGGTTACCGTGTTCGCTACAGCAGCTGATCATGTAGGTCGAGCGGGTGCAGTAAGCCGCTCACCTATGGGACAGCTGATAGAATTAGCCCAGTCAATGGCACTCACACCGCACCGCGCATCGTGCAAGCCATGAAACCAGCCTGCGCTACACAAACATCCACAAAGCCCCGAAAACCAGGATCCCTGTGTTTAGCGTTAGCCTGGGAGCTAACAAAGGCTAGTATCAAACATCTGCAAATGAATCTGAATCCAAGACCTTGTGTGTGTCTAGGGTTAGCCTAGTAGCTAACAAAGGGTAGTATCCAGGGCTAGGGTAAAGTCCACCTCAGTTCAAAAAACCCATGAAGCCAAATGCAAGTACCTTACTGATTTTAAAAAAAAACCCCATATTACTGTAAGATTTATTGATTAATTTATTGGATTCTTACATTGTTTTCAATTAGCTCACACTTGTATCCAAAGTGACTTACAGTTGATTGGGCTAACCAAGGGCCAATCCACCCTGGGAGCACTGTGGGGTTGGGGGCCTTGCTCAGGGGCCCAACAGCAATGGTGTTCTTGCTGTGGCTGGACTGGGGCTTGAACCACCAACCTCAAGGTTCCCAGTCATGTACCTTAACAACTAGACAACAGGCTACCCTGGGACAAGTAAAAGCTGTAATGTTTGTCGACAAGCCTCTCTTTGTCACCATAATGCTTGGAAGCAGTCATTCAGAAATAACCGTACTCGCCTAGGTATTCCAGCCAACTGTATTTTAGAGTTAATAAGAAAACTTACAACACATGTACAGTGGTTTTAACAGGTAATAAAAGAGTGGGAATGAGCAACCTTCAACAAGGTTAAATGTCACTTCAGACAGACATAATTATGCGCATGTTATTCACTATGTGATTAACATAGCTTTTGTGGAAAATGACACAAAATTCCTGAGAATTACATTGACTAAATTATTTGTCATGTAAAAAATGTTAGTTAATTCCACCCAATTGAGAACATGCTCCCTTTCTAATTCTGAATTTTTCTGTTGTCAAGAAAACTGAATAAATGCTCAGGCTGAGTAGAATCTCGTGTCAATACCTCAGTAGAGGGAACCTTGAAAATAATTCGATTTTTGGCTTGGGATCATTTGACCTTTATCCTCCATAGAAACATTTTAATTAGCATCTCCTTGGCTCCACCAAATCTGTACTAAATTGTGTTGTGGAAAAAAACAAGTTGACAAGGAAGGGATCATCATAGAAATACTGTACAGAGATGTGGACACTTAACAAGAGATTTATTAACCACTGAGATAGTTTACAGTCTTCCTTTGCTACTCTTGCAGGTATTGTGTTTCAGGGTTCACATATTAAGGGCTAAACGATACAACCGTTCATAAAATATTATTAACAATGTGTCAGAAGTTTGGTCTGATCTTATAAACACAGTTTAGCGATTTTAACAGTAACAGGTAAACCAAACATTCCATATTGTCCCGTCAAACTAAAGCAAAACATATTTATAAGATGCAAACCTTTACAAACAGCGATTTTACTGAGCAAGGTGATAAACCCTCTCCCTTTGCCAAATGAACCTGGAAAAGCAAATGAAAAAACACTGCTTTCCAAAAATATACACTGCAATAATGAGCTTATTGTGGACAAACCGGGGTTTGAACCAACCTTTTTCTTGGTTCTGGACGAGCACCTTAACCACCAGGATAGGGGCTGCGTCATAGACAGTAAAGAGAGGTGCGTGCCATTCACAGTCTTAATACTTCCATTAAAGACAGAATAAAACAACAGCACTTGATTATAGAGCTAGTTTGAGTTAGCGATCTGCTTGGGCCAGTGTCAATATACCAATATGACAGCAAAGCCACTGACCTCACCTCACTGTCAAAATGAACACAAGCTGGTTTGCTTTTTTTTCAGGGCATTGATGCTTAGCAGGGAAAATGACTGTGTCATTCTGAATGTAGCAAATCTACTTGTGTTAGAGCTCCCAGGGTCTAATGCCAGGTGGAAAATAGGCCCTATGTCTTTTGTCCTGTCAAATAGGTCAGCGGTGAAATATTTCAGTCATATGGCAATTACATTATACTGCATTAGATCATACTGAATTAAAAATAAGAAACTAAATCAATAAGTTCTTTGTTTTGCAGTTATTCAGATCTGAATCTTAGCAGAGACTGCATGGCTTGAAAGAGGAATGCCAGTGATTTGTTGTGTAGATTGTAGATTTCAGCAAGTGTTTTTCAGAAGCAAAAACCAAGAGGAGAAGAGATATTTCAGGGTATCTCAGTGAAACTCAGAATGGCCTAATTTTTATCTTCCCTGACACAGACACTGGATATTAAGAGGACCATACTTCCTGCCCGGCTGATACGTGGATACAGCCGTTTAATGAAAACAGATAAAGTGAACCACATGTTCTTTCATGGCAATTAAAAAAAAAACAACCAGTGGGTTCTTTTTAAGAATCTCAAATGTGGGTCATAAATTTTGTTTTTGATGTCGCTGTCGTCATCTTCGTCCGCCTTCATACCAGCCCAAGAGATCAAATCTGGGGTAAGAAACCGTTTTACATCCATTTTCGTAATAAACTTAAGGTTTCTACGTAAAACCCAATCAAGTCACACACAATCTGACAGCCACATGTTGCTATAATTTAGGCCTTGATTGAATCATTGATTTATAGCAAGTGTTCTGGCACCGGTCCCTATAGCTCTGCAATAATATCCCAACAAATACCTTCAGAGGAACTGTGTGCATATATATGTGTATGTGTGTGACATGGGAACTAAAAACGGTTGATGGCAGGGCCTCCCGGACACAATGTTGGTGGGCAAACAGTGATTAGCCATGTTTTTCAGTAAACAGTATTAAAATGATGAGGGTCACATTTACCTTAAGAGGCTTTATCCGTCTGGCAAAGTAATGAATAATAAAACAGCTGACATGTTAGAGAATCCTCCAATGACGGTTAAGTCAGTGAATGCTACCTTTCTACTGTCACGAGATTCGTAATAGTTATTTAAAGGCCAGGCCTCTCAAATGCTAGAAAGGAAACGTGATTGAAAGGCAATCCTCTCAAAGGCTACCTAAGATTTCTCATGCCATTTTTCAGACTCTTGTTACAGCAGTACTCTCATCTCTCCCTCGCAATCCTGTTTGCATAATTTCACTGTCAATGGAAAAGCACTGTTAACAAAATTTCACTGTGTAGGAAGGGCTTATTCAATAAAATACAGATCAGTGATCTCTTACAAGATCTCTTTATTACTCAGGTGCAGTTACAAATTCTTAAAAAGGCCCATCTTGGGCCCATAACATGCCTATCTGAAGCAGGTAAGACATCATAACATTTCACAAATCCAAAAATGGGTAAAGAGCTATCAATCAATGACTTTTTTTCGACCAATTAAATGGCTCTCCACAGCCTGCTGTGATGACTTAACTCAGTCAGGTCCGCATAGCATATTCTAACATCTTTGCTTCTGCTAATGTGTCAAACACTGCGTAGAAACACATTTTGTATGTGAGTAGGTGATGTTGTGTGTGTGAATTCATAAGGTTATTTTAAACTTGTATTATGACTTGAAAATGAGGCAGATTTTATTAGTTTAAGACTCAGGCCTTGGCATCAGTAAGAATAAGAGTATAGATGCTTGAGGCATATTCTTTTTGCCAGCTAACTGTATTTTCTGTTCTTTTTCATTGTGTTTCAGTATTCTGCCTCACCATTGCTTCATAATAACACATTCTTAGCTACTCACATTTGCTAAACAGCTTGTTAAATTTCACAGGTATTTTCTAGCAATAGTGCTGGCATGTCTCTTTATCTAAGTTTAACAGTACATTGTGTTTCTGTGTTTCAGTTTAATTCTTGCCTTTTCACGTACCAGCTTGTAAACGAAAAGGTGTAATCATAATGCTACTTCGGGTAATACGTCGTACTCTTCATTTGACTGGTAGGTATTCTGTATTTCGCAACTATAGTATTTTTCATTGCAACTGACCAGCTACTCAAAAGTATTCACATAATTTGAGTGTTTATGGGTTATGATGTAACCAGCAGTTTTCTTCATTTTGAAATGTATGCTTTTAACTGATAAAATGATTGCGTTTGGCTTTTAAACTATACCACTGCTATAACAGTAATTTGATTATTTTCTACTTTATTCAAGATCACTCATTTTCAGATTGAATTAGCTTTTTTTCCATTATTCACTTGGGAGTATGTCAGACTGCAGCGCAACATTCAGGTCTTGCTCAATTGTCATTATAATAAAATAAACTGCAAAGGCAAGGTACCATAAATGAGGACTGGGCCGCATGTTTGAGTCTGAGCGATGTCATTTTCTATTTACGAGTCTGAGGAGGTAGCATGCAGTTGCCCTGCCTGGGAGCACAGCGGTTTTAACTTTCCCAGAATTCCCTGGTCATCACTGCAGTATCTCCTCCTCCTAACCTTTGTGCCAGATATCCACAGCTTTGGCACTCCTGTAGCACTGTGTAGCCTTTAGGATTTCAAATAGCCACTGCAGTCACACTGGAGCATTGGAGGAGTGCATACAAGTTAGTTACTGTGCAGACGGGACTAAGGTGACAGAGACGTGGTCACAGAAACTGCTTATGAAGAGTCTGTACATAAAATAATTGTATAATTTTATTGAGCTGTGGTATAAATGTCATCCATTTGTAGAATTCTGGTGAGACTTAATATTTGATAGCATGCTTTTTACTAATACTGATTCCTGCTGAAATCAAGGCTAAGCTTTGTAATTTTAGCAGCTTCAAACCTCCTTCTGATCAACTGACGATAAGATGGACTGGAATAAATACCTGCTATCAAAGACAAACAGATGCTGTACGCAACAAATCCAAATGTTATTTTTGTGTTCTGTCTCAAGTTCTCTGGGAAATATATTGTTTAGCAGTTCCCATCAGTTCACTCATCAGTTCTGCTTTTGGGACGCTTTGGTGCTTGAGAGTGGGGGTCGCTGACTAGGTGACCCAATATTTGTCACTTGGGTAAGTCCTCCAAGGGTAGGAGATGGAATTCTAAATATTGGCTTGGCATGTTATTAATTGATTCTTTTTTGCTTGTACCATATTATTTGGTGACATTGCAATTTGCACTCAAATAATCATCAAAATACATTTTATGTTGAAGCTCCCTTCAGCAAGCTCTTGCAGCTCTGATGCTCCTATAGATGTGAGGTTTACGTTTTATCTGCTGAAATTCAACATAAGAGGAAGCATTGCTTCTTCAAAACAACTTTTGAGAGTTAAGCAATACACCCACCCAGTTCTGTATTATTTATAGGGAAATGATTTTGGGGAAAGTTGAGCAGTGAAATGGTCTACGTGACTATCGTAACTACATCAGAGTCGAGGCTTACTATGGCCTGTCAAACCATGGGCTTCCCTGGAGCTGAGTTTTAGTAACTTTCCCCTGTTCAGCATGATCATTTTAACTTAATTTAAACATTCATTTTTTATTCAGTCAATGTATATTTGCGAGATGTATTAATTAGTGCATCAATACAACTGATAGGAATAAAAAGCAATATGACACAGCTTTTGTCAGAATTTGCCACCGGGAGCCTAGGTGAAAAAAATAACACACAATTTTGATATGCTTTTTAATTATTTCTTAAAGAAAGTTATGAGGCACTGTATGCCCCCATGTGAAAACTGGCCCCCTTAGACTCTGGTGAACAGCTGGTTACAACACTTTCATCAGCAAAAACAGCAGAACTGCTTCAGCTAAGAGAACATTTGTACGATTTTATTTATGTGCTGAATGTTTTAGGTCCTGCCACAACATCTAAACGGGGTTTGGTCTGAACTTTGACAATTTGTGCCAGCATATACATTTCCTACTCTTCATTTCAGATTTTTGTACGATAGCCACTTCTGGGAAGAATCACTACTATCCTAAACTTCATCCTTTTGGACAATATGGCACTGACTGTGGTTTGGTGGAGTCCTGGAACCTTAGCGACTGCTGGCCATTTGCAGACTGAGCGTAAGGGCTAATGCTAGTTAGATTTGGACAGGACTGGCCCACATCAGGCGTAGTAATTAGAGTAATTACCTTGGACACTGGGTGTGTGTGCGTGTGTGTATATAATTTATATAATGACCAATGTTTGTGTATGTGTGCGTGTGTGTGTCTGTGTATGTATATATATACATACACAGTACATATGTATAAAATCTACTCTCAGTTTTATCCAGGACAACAGTAAGGTGTATGTGACACCTGGTTATCAGTAAATGATCCAGAGTGTGTTCAGGGGCAGGGATCTTTTTATAGCCGTAATTTAAACCTGAGTGTTGGCTCCGCACCGGATACGCGAGGAGAGAGGGGCACATGGACAGACGGGAGAGAAAAGGAGGTAAAGAGAAAGCTATAAAAAGAGGGGGTAGAGGAGAAGAAGAACACAACGGTAGCAGCAGAAAAGTAGTAAGTAAATACTATTTACCCTGACCACTGAAAAAAAAACCTGAGTTTTTGTTGAAACGAAAGCAAACACTCAATTATATAAATGCTGATCAAAATAAAGTTATGCAATTTCGGATGGGTTTACATCTTATATTTTGATTACTGAAAGTGAGTAAAGATACAACTCTAAGCTAAGAGCAGTCATTCAATTCATCTGTTAATACAGTATCGTCTTTTCCTACTGGAAATGGATCATTTCAGTTTTCTGCGATATAATTTCCCTCTGAAAAATACATCTTTCAAAATGTACATTTGATTAGTCATGTGGGACACTGTGGTGGACTCATATAGACCACAGGTGACGAGGGCCTTATTATTTATGACATTAATCACAGATTTGCCATAGTTTATAATATCCTATTACTGCTTCAAACTCTTCAAAACCCCATTCCAGTGGATTTCTTTATGATATTTTGAAAGCTTTCTAGCCCTTAGATCTTCTTTAATTCAGACTTTTACTTTGGCTCAGTGTAAGCTGCTTCTGTGGATACATGATAATCTATACATCTCAAAAATATACTATACTGAGACTGGTTTGATGTTGAATTTACGATATGCATCCTATTTCGTTGTCCTGCGCTAGTATCATTTTCACTTGGCCTCCAATGAGTGGCCTGAAGAATCAGGGCGGAGGCCATTCTGCCATGACCTCAGTTTGGCCTGTATGTAACATGTGTAGGTCTGCTGCTATTTTAGGATAAAGACCCTGTCTGCATGCTGCACAGATTGATAGGGGTTTCAAGCCAAAGCTAAAGGCAAAGGTTCCCAGCCAATCACACTGCTGCTCTGCTCCGTGGAGGATGATGTCACTTCCTGAGCAGGCTCGTGTTATTGAGCTGTCCACACACATGGGCTGTCACCTCGCCACTTAGCTAAAAGCTCGGGTGCCCAGGGCTGTGATTGGAAATTGACACCAGGTGATGTTACCTTGGTGACAGGCATGATCGCTTGGCTTGTCTGCCCTTTGGCTGGGTGCACCCTCACCCCTGCGGCCATTACGCAGACTGGTTATGTGATCAGCGTATCTGGTTTAACACATCCTGTCCTGATACCATTGCAAGAGGATGGTACAACAGTAGCACCGACCTGAACCTTGGTCATGTTCCTTCTTCACTGCTTTGGCCACCTAATACTATTATCTCATTGATACGTGATAGCGGAGTCATTATAAATGCGTAATGGTTCTCATATGTTTATGTAGTAAATCACAGATCACTAAACGTAGTGGAAAAATTGTGTTCGCACTGAAAAATTGTACTTGAGTTTCTTCATTTGTATTTGAGATTTTAAGATTAAACCACCTTTGTGATGTTTTGATGATGTCTTTACTCAACTCTTTTTACCGAGGACATGCAATGAACAATTTTGAGAGAAGACCACATTTCTTTTATTAGTGGATATGAATACTTCTCAAGCAAAAAGGTTACTGTTAATCAAAACAGACACCCGTTTTAATTATGTACCATATAAAGTAAGCTTTTATGGTTCTGTATAATATACACTTTTAGTTAAGAATGTGGCCATTTACATAAAATATTTAAAACTTAAAAATTGAGTCTTGTGGAAAAGCGTAAAAAAAATAGCATCAATACTTAATCCAGAAATACAGTGGCGCAGAGCTACCTTTTACATTTTCCACCTTGCCAGTATTCTTAAAACCTGTTCTTTGGGCTTCCACTGTTTGATCCAGGCTTAGTTTCACATAAGGTTTAAATAAATCTAAATGATTGAAGTGTTTACTGTGCACTGTGAATATTAAATAAGATCTCTTTGTAATTGATCCTCTGGTCCTTTGAGTGTGTACTGTGGAAGATGCGTCTTCTGGCGCGTATTGCTATCCTTGTGTAACCAACCTTCATCTCAGTGATCACGCATACATTAAATTTATCACATAAATCAATGAAGCTTTTATGCGAGCGAGCGCTGTAGCAATGCCCAATACAAAATGAACAAAGAAGTAGCTGAATCCAAATTTTCCACTCGCATAATCAGGAAGAGCCCAGCCCAGGATGAGTACGGTAAAGCTCTACACTGTTTGGCTGTTGAGACACGCGGTCACTTCCTCCCTTGTGCAAACTCTTTATGCCGCAGCGATGATTGCGCAAGCCTCTCTCAGCTCATTTCCTCTCGGGTGTTTGGTTAATCCATGCCGGGCTCACGTTGCCAGCAGAGACGACAATGGCAACACCCACGGCGATGGGGCCGTCTCCATTGATATCACGCACTCACAAAATAGCAAGTGATGTCATAATTCACCTAAGCACCAGAACCCTACACTCACGCTATACAATGTTTCAAATACAACTGCCTTAAAAGAAATATAGTTCAAAAACATTTTCTCCTTATTATAGTGAGCTGGTTTCCATTTACAGTCTGTAGTGTTACGTTTCCGGGGTTTTGGGAGTCAAGGAGGTTAGACAAATCTCGACAAAATGCATGAGGAGGTGTTTATACTATAACTCTGATGACCATGTGCATTAATGGTAATTAGGTGGGTATATATTAATTAGTATTGGGTGGGTATACTCAATGTATACCGTCAACTCCACTATTGGTCTCCATCAAGCAACTGAGATAGTAGGCATGGAGGTGAACAAGCACCTCCAGTGCCAGCAGTCTCCTGTACAGGGGTCTATCCAAGAGGAAAGGAGCGGCTACGATGAAGAGAAGGAAGGGCCGGTTGATTTGGAGCAGGGGGACTACGTCTGCCCTCTAATTAGAGGATTGTGACTTCGGCCCGGTGCCTCGGACTTATAACCTTGCCACACAAAAGAGCCATTTTAGATCTTTCCCCTGCTGGCCCTTTCCTGGAAGCAGACCCAAGAAAGAAAGGCCGCCCTCATTCTCCCCACCCGCCACACCGCTGCCCCTAATATTAGCATCCGCCTATAAAAGACCCATAATAATCAGGACCGCACATCCAATGAAGAGACATACATACCTACAAAGCTTAAAGAGAAGGAATTCATGCCCTTTTGGATCGCCATAAATTGCCATGTTTTGCACATGGAGATTTTAGTTAACTCAAATTGCGCTTAACTGTGTACATATGTGAAACAAAACAAAATTTGCTTCTCTGTTTCACATTTCCTGTCACACGGTTGCACGGCTGATGTTGAGCTGAGCGTTTTGGCACTTTCACTGTATCACGGTCTTTCGCTGTGATCTGTTTCCTGACCTGGCGGCCCTCATCTGTGACCGTATTATCATGGCAATGCCCATACAGTCGTCTTTATGTAATGGTGTAAGACTGCACTGCAGAATTCACACATGGTTCTGTGATCCAGGGCTTCATACTTCCCAGCAGAGTGCGTATTGCAGAGTGCGTATTGCAGAGCGGCGTATTTTGAGACCAGTTAGGCAGGGTGGTGTGGTAAGGGTGGAGGCGGTGTAGTAGATTCCTTTTGTGATAAGCGTGTCTGTCAGACCGGCTGAAGGAAAACAAGAGTGCTTTGCCTCGGTGGCTCAGTAAAGGGGGTTGGAAGGGGCACTCTGTGAAGCAGTAGGTCACACAGTCACATGCTGAAGACACACTGACAATAGTATGCTTGTCTGGAGGCAGAGCGAGCGCACAGTATTTGTCTGAAAAGGGACACTGGGCATTTGGTGTCTGAACTTGAGAAACAAGAGTTCAGCATATGTTTGCAGAAGACCGACATGGTGAAAATGCAGGAAACATAGGAGAACATTTGAACGAGGGCACAGCCGGGCAGCCTATCGGCACAAAGCCCTCCTCCTATTCACAGGAACAGGAGAAACCACCTATGGGCCAGCTGCCCTCTCTGATTGCCCATCTTCATGGTTAAAGGTGCCTTACCCACAAACCCCTCTGGTGCTTTGCCATCATTTAGGATCCACTTTTTGGTTTTTGGTTATTTTTCTCAATTCCTCCAAAGTGGTTATTGCAGTGTGACTCACGGGTGACTTTTCCACCTTTGTGACACACAGTCACTGTACTTCGATACCTCTGGTGCTTCAAATGAAACCCTCAAGCAGTCGATGAGATGTCATATTTACAAGACGTTTAAAGTTACTTTTAGCAGAAAGGTCAAAGGTCCCTTTTGAAAATAGCTCGCTGATGACACAATGTGTTCCTGCTAATTCTTGAGGAGTCAAAACTAGATACTTTGGTCTGTAATAATTATAGTCCCATTTCAATGTTGCCTTTCCTATCCCAAAATCTTGGGGAAAAGTGGCCGCTAAGCAACTCTCTTGCAATGAACAGTAATAATCTTGCTTTCTTTCACTGCATGACCATAAAACTGTGAGACAGCCCCTCTGAGGGTAAGTACTGACTTGCAGTTCAATTCTGAATCTGATGAAAGTTTCATCCTCTTCACTTTGGATCTCAGTACAGTATTGGACACAACTGGTTGTTCCGTTGTAATTGACAGATGTGGAAATTCGATTGGTATCTCTGTGCCTGCAATTAACTGTGGTTCCTTTAGTCAAATAGAAAATTTTGTCTCCATAGGGGGTTTCGTGTCAACATCAGCAGGAAGTTGCAGAATTAGTCATAATCACAACCATTTTTCACTTTTACACTGACAACACCAAAATATACCTGTCACCTGATTTGCATAAATGTGTAATTTATGTTAAATATGTATTTCTGAAAATTGAAGTCTGAAATTTGAGTCTTGATTTGCATTTGTGTTTCTGATTTAATGCAAAATCTGTACATAGACATCTTGATTTTTCTTTAAAGAAATCTTTTAATTGTTTTAAAATAAAAATCTCAGTCTTGCTCTGTGTATGCATGACTAGGTTCTGACATATTAGAACTTCAATAATCCAGAATTTAATAATCAGGAAAAAACAATTATTTAAATGGGGCATGAGCCTGAAAGTGCCTCTCTAATTATGCCTTATTATTTCAAATTCCGTTACAAAACACTATCATTACACCACATTACTATGACAGTGAACATAAATAAAAAATGTGATGCAAATTACAATCATCACTTAGAAAAAAGGACATATCTTGGCACTATTTTGTAATTGTCACAAAATAATAATTGTTATCTTTAAAAAATTGAACATTAAACCGAACTGAATAACACTTTCCATTGCTAATAAACATAAATAAAAATGCTGCTACCCACCTACCTTTGCAGGGTACGATAAAAGACACGTGTTTGATGCACTTAGCAACACATTGGCTGCCTGCTTAGCCAATCAAAGCGCACTGCACTTTGAGAGCGCTGTAATTTGCACTATAAATATGAAAATGTTCCACTCTCCATTTGAAATTGTACAGCAGTTATTCCATTTATCTGCCATGTAATGGGCACTGGCCACAGCTACATATACACCCCTTCTTATCTGTAATCTGTAACAAGCCATTTCTGCATTTCCTGGTGTGAACAAATGCTGTTTTAGAGTGCTTCATAATAAAACAGGCTGTCATGTAAAAAGCATTCACATCGAATCTTGTGCGTGCAAAGTAACAAAAGCTTAGCATAGCATGCTGTCTGATAAATATACTGAATTTTATTCCACCTTTAAAAAAAGTTAGTTCTCAAATATAAAAATTATTTTCTAACTTTTTTGCTAATGAAGCTCATTCAGCTGTGATTTTTCGATATCAAGCAAGTTGGATAGATGGCTCCCTGTATTACTCAAACCTGCCTCTGAAGCAAACCATTAGAGAAGGATACCATTTCTGTAATACAATTTACCAGGAGAACAAATTATATTGAATGAAGATAATAATATATTGTGAACAGGCTATTCTGCCCAACTCAGCTCGTTGTGGATGTGCACACCACGCCTAGTGCAGCTAGTGATGTGTCCTGAAAGATTAGCTTGTGTTTTTCTGCCATTGGCCTCTGGTGTGAACAGTTACAGGGCAAAATCACCATCTTGGAAATACCAAAAATACATGTTTGGTGCCATTTGTAAAGACGGTTCAAGACATTACTGATTACATTTGATGAACATGGGTACCAATAATCTCTTTGTGGCTTTTTGTGCCATGTTTGATTTTGTCATTGAATAGAAATGACCAAAATCAGATTCAGAATTCCCAAAAACACTGTGACATAATCTTATTTCACATTACAGTACCAGACTGCATTGTAGGTACAGGTTACTGTGTAACAGCACAGGATGCTAGTTACTCTATGGCACATTAACCAGTATTCTACAATGTTACAATTTAGGATACCATTTAACAGTATATAATACCAGTAAAAGTACAGGATACTAGTTACTATGAAAGACTACAAGTTACAGGTTACAGTGTAACAGCACAGGATACTAGTTTTAACAGTATGTTACAATTTAGGATACCATTTAACAGTATATAATACCAGTAAAAGTATAGGATACTAGTTACTATGAAAGACTACAAGTTACAGGTTACTGTGTAAAAGTGTAGGATACTGGTCATACTGTGTGTACCTGTTACAATGGGGACTTGTTAGTTCTGTGGTGTCAGTTATAGTCTACCTAATAAGTTACAACAGTCAGCATTACAACTCTTAAAAACTGGTCTGTTACTGTGTTTAGCAGTGATCAGTATAACAGTATGGAGATGTGGTACAGTAACATTATAGAGTAATGGTAGAAGTCACTGAAGCAGCACGACATTGTGGGTAATGTAATGATGGCGGGTAACATGTAGTAGTGGGCAAGGCATCAATGTGGAGGAATGCCCAGAAAAGTGTTTTACAGGTGTCACAGTATGCTGTAGCACAACTGCTGCTAGTGTAACTCTATGGAGCAGCTCTGGAGTAGCAGTGTGTGGTTCTGATGGTGTTAGTGTAACACTATGGAGCAGCTCTGGTGTAGCAGTGTGTACTGGTAAATCCAGGAGTATTAGTCCTCAGAGCAGCCTTGTGTAGTAGTTCAGGAGTAATATGCGTGAGTAATGCAGTGGGAGTAATAGGAGTGAGTAGTAGTTTGGGAGTAATAAGTGCAGCTACTGTCAGTTTACAAGATGCTGTATATTGTGCAAAAAGCAGAGCCTTTGAGCAGAGCACTTTGCCGAGATTACCGCTGAGAAAATTTGATAGCCTGCATTAAAGCCCCTGCCAAGCACCGTAAATGGAGGAAGTTTCCTTTGTGATTGGCTGCTGAAAAGACCAAACACCAGTCACTTGTGCCTCACATCAGAGGGAAGCTAGAAACAAAACCGGACCACATGCTGCACAGTTTTGTCCTGTTCTATGTTTGCTTGACCCCTTTATAAAATATATGCCAATACATCCAAAAGATTTTTTCTGTGTTATCCTGCCAGGCCTTCAAGCAAGTACTAATGGAATAAGATCAGCGTATAACTATGGTCAGTACTTTTGAACTTTTCAATGGCTATTCCTGATCACATGTTGTTCCCAATTCCCAATAGTTTTTTTTTTTAATGTTGATTAATAATGAAGTGGCTACATTCTTTATCACTGTATCATCTAAATTTCAAAAGTAATGAGCTACTTTTAACTGCCGTAGCGTGCAAATCTTTTTCAAGCTAATTTAGATATTAAATATTAATTATGTTGGGCTGCTTAGATCACATTTGTCATCAAGATTACTTTCGCTATTGAACTGGCATGCAAAACGTTTTGACATTGTTTGAGTTTCCCTCGTACACCTAAGTGAAGATAAGCTAAATAAGGCTTATCTGTCTCGGTGCACTGCTGTTCCTGTTTAACCTGAAAAAATTACAGGGACCTGAAATTCAGCACACTCCAGGAATTTGTGCATCTGTGACACTGGTGCTGAACAATGTAATTTGAAACAAATCACGTACTAAACATCGGCGGTGGAAATATGTGATTCTGCCAGGCATTTTTTTGCCTTGTGGGTAAAACAAGATGCAGGATTGTGAGTGCTCACTTTGGGTATTTTTCTGTCATAGCTGTGGCCCAGCGAGGGTGCCTATTCTCACCATGTGCACTTGCACGTGTGCACGTCTGCATGCTAGCACACACGCAACCTAACCTTAACCATTCTTCCTGATAGCAAGGCATCCAAATCGCATTGATTCCTCTGCAGTCCATTTTCCTCGCCTCCCTACGGGCCGCCACCTGCCTCCTCCTCATCAATCCACATAATTAAAAGGCTGGACAGACAAGTTCTCAGATTTGTCAGCGTAGAGAGGCTAGCCACGCTAATGCAATATGCACACGTTCACAGTCGCACACAAACGCAATCGTGTGAGTTGACGTTTGCTCAAACGTATCTGCATGGGCTTTTTTCTGAGCACGTGCGCTTAGCGATCGACCGGCATCCTCCGACGGTCATGTTAAGGTCCTTGTGGTCGAGCTGCAGCTCCTAGGCCGCTCCAAAACGACGCCAGTAGAACCTCCGCCCACTGTGGAAGGGCACACCAAAGTGCGTTTCATTTGGCTTTCCTTCCTAATGGTCAATATGAGTGGTGTCCCACTTTAGGGAACGCACCATCCTCCCTGGTGCCATCCTGTTTTACCATAAGACATGGACGGATCTCACAAACAGCTAGCTGGTCATGCGCCCCACCACCCCCCTCTCTTCTGCCCCCATGACTGGTTCTGGATTCCCAGAACAAGGCCAGCAGGCTCCCTCTGCCAGGGCCTGTGAGAGAGACACACACTGAAAGACTGAGTGCAGAGAAAGAGAGAGAGAGAGAGAGAGAGAGAGCGAGGACAGGGAGGGCTCCGCCCCCTACCCCGCTCCCAGAGGCCCTCCCACTGTCATATGACTGGTGTCATGTGTGCGGGCCGAATACAAAGATGCCCTGTCCGCTTTGTCGGCCTGTGCTTTTAATGAGCGTGGGGTGGGATCCTCGTTAGCCCTGCATTGTCGGCATAGAAACAGACAGTTTTTGAAGGGGGGGAGATTAAGACAAGGCCCACTGATTACTTTGTCTTCTTTTTTTTTCATTGCTCCTAATAAACTCCACAACCCTGTCCTCCTGTTCAACTGTTAAATGCATCTCTTGTTTGTAACCAAATCAAATGTGAATAGCAGGGAACGGAACATGTGAGGACCTCTTGTGCCTCCTCTGGCCTCTGACGTCAAAGAGATGATTAGGAGTTAAAATACTGTTGGGGTTGGGGGTGGGGGAGTGGGCTCCTGTCCCTATCAGGCCAGCGTGAGAGGAAACACAGCAGCTGGGGCCTGAGTGGTGTCACACTGTCTGAGAGCACGGCTCCTCGCTGACCCTGGTAGCCATGGGTTTTCTCAGGCAGTGTGACACTGCCTTTGGGTGTTCAATTGCTAAATGTGTTTCCCGACCCCTGTGTGTTTCACCCTCAACTGTCCCCTTGTGTTTCCCTCCTCCTGTGTGTCTCACTCTTAACTGCCCGCCTGTGTTTCCCTACTCCTCTGTCTCACCCTTAACTGTCCCCTTGTGTTTCCCTCCCCGTGTGTCTCACCCTTAACTGTCCCTCTGTATTTCCGTCCTCCTGCGTGTCTCACTCTTAACTGTCCCCCTGTGTTTCCCTACTCCTGTGTCTCACCCTTAACTGTCCATCTGTGTTTCCTGTCCTGCTGTGTGTCTCACTCTTAACTGTCCCCAATGTTTCCTTCCCCGTGTGTCTCACTCTTAACTGTCCCCATGATCCCCTACTCCTATGCATCTCACCCTTAAACATGTTTCCCATCTGCTGCATGTTTCCCTACCCCTGTGTCTCACCCATTCTTTACTATTATTATTATTATTATTATTATTACTATAGTGATCATCATCCTCTTCCTCATCATAGTTAATGCAGTGTGCTGGAGGATGTCCTTATCCAGGGCGACTTACAGAGCATTAGTAGGTGTGAGTACAGCTGTATGACCTAGATTGCGGCACGCACAGCTCTCACTGCTGAGCACCATTTAATCTGTGTGTGAGAAAGCGCGGCCGTGTGCGTTAGCGTCTGGGGCGGCGCGTCACAACGCTCCAATATGGGCGAGCTCAGGGTCCATAACGGCTTTACAGGGGTGTGCTACACTGTGTGTGTGCATTCACCTGCCTTTCCCAGGACAATGCGCTCGGCCTGCATGCTCTCTCGCTGTGTCTGACTATCAGAAAAAGCCTGAGACCATTCTGGTCTGTCTAAATTGATGATCATTTGTTGTAGTCATAACATGTACCCTGTATGCAATTTAATGAATACTGATTTTAAAATCCAGTCACTTTAAGAAATTAAAAGTCTCTGACTGTTTAACACAAATAAATACATTTTTAAGTGACTCTCTCGTGCTTTGCCCTTGTATGACCTTCGTATTCAGCTCACCATAAGAATCAATTCCAAGAAGGTTACTGTTGATCAGATAGGAACAAGCAATATTTTTAGGCTAAGGATATCATGTTTGATTACATACGAGGGAAAGCAAATGAAGGCACAAAATAAAAAAGCAGTCGAATTTTGTAGTAATTAAATCACAATTAAAGAGTCAACACTTATTTCATATTAATATCAATACTAATTATCAATATATTTATACTACAAAAGACATTTTGATATCAACATTATATTTACATGTAATAGATTTTAGATTTAGGACCTGAATTCAAGGTATCAGTCAGAGAAATGCAAAATGCAAAAAAAAAACAAATGAGCAATTAATGTTGCTAAAAACCACAAAAATAACTGCCTCAAAAATGGCCACAGACCTGAATGTACACCTCCATGACCAAGTCTTAACAGAAACTGTACATTGTGAGCACCTGTCTGACCACAATGCTGATATCTGTTCCATTGGGAAACTGGTTGTAATAAAAGCCAGTATGCAAATCCTGGACTTCTGAGCAGTGGAATAAAGTAAGATGGTTTCATGAGTTGTCTTATACTCTTTATCCAATATCTGGATGGCCAACAACCCACTCCCTACTAGGTGAAACATGTCCTTCTTTTCTTAGGACCTTTTCTCGTTAATTTTCATGCCTGTTTCATCATCAGAAATGCTCCAGGCTTATAATGATAAATTTCCCCCCGCTGGTTAATATTTAAACCAGCCAATAACAACATTCCTTTATATTTGCATTAGCCAATAATAACCTCTGTTCATAATAGCCAAATGGAGGTCCTACAGCAGGTGCCGTTACTGTTTGAGAACTTTAGAAGAGCTTAAATGCTATCATTTCGGTCTGTGGGACAATGCAAAAAATGTCATGCTCACATAAAATGGCTGCTTGTTTCAATGGGACAAACACTTGTGAGAAGTTAATAAAAACTATGTATAGTGTTATATTCACATTCCATTATGGGTAGATGCGCAGTAATTATCGGGCATTAAATTGTAAATTAAGTATCTGTATACAGTAGCTCCCTGTTAGTGCGCCTTGACTTGCAAACACTGTTCCTCTTTTGATTGCTTCAAAGCAGAATGCTCAATCAAATTGTCCAATTGGACAAGTAGACAGAAATGTGATGAAAATTTAACTGCAAACAAATGTAATAAAGTACACAGTCAGGAGTGTGGCTATAATACTAGCACTTTCAGACTGGTTGCATGCTTCCCTGCCGGGATAGTTTGTGCTCTAAATATCCCCTAATTACATATGCTCTGGAGAAACCTCATCTGTATTTACCTCAAGAATGCATGTCATCTCCTCAGGTGTGCTGACCAGCAAAACTGGTTCATTCTTGTTAGCTAGCCAACTGGCAGGCTGCAATGTTCCTCCAGCCCCTTAAATGTAGCCAAATCATAGTAAAACGGCCACAGCCGACTGTCAACAGCAACAATTGTAAGTCTAAAAGAATATCAAAGACTGCCACTGTGTGCAACGAAACAGAGTAGCGGGGTTTATCTACTGCAGTGCCTATCATGACTTTCCCTGTAAAGCACAATGGCCTAACTTTTCTACGCTAGTAAGACAGTGAGATAACTTTATGCTCAGATTTAGCTAATACGTTACATCTACACTGATGAAGCACATGGCATTTCAACAAACCAGAAATCTGATTTGACAGGCATCTGGCTACTTAGTTAGAGCTAGCTATCTCTCTGGATATGCACAGCCAGCTACACTATTCGTTTCTTAGCTAACATAGCTAGCTAGTAGTCAATATTAGCTACTATTTCTTCCAACAAAGTGTTAGGAATATTAGGTAGGTGTTTGTCAGATACAAGCATTAAAATGTCCAGTACACAACAATTCCTGATACTAGCTAGCTAACTAACATTAACATCTAACATTAGCCAAAAAGTATGGCTCAAAATGGCAACCAACTGCACGTTTCGGGGGGAAATGGGTAAATGAAACCTAAATGGGATGCGTCCCAGGTGTCTCTTTACCAGCTATGACTGGACATCTGCACTGATATGGTAATAACTGGCCCAGTCTTGTCAACCGGGAATAGATAAGCGTTAAGCCAGTTTAAGTCTTAAGTGTCATTGTTCTCTGGCAGCTTCTCTTTTTTGGCCGGGTGGTATAGATGCACAAACGAGTATATGCTGACTTCATCACCCTCCAATAACATAGGCAGCATGAGATTGGTGGTGCATCTGCGGTGTGGAAATAAGTGAGTTCTCTTTGTGACATGAATCGGAGGAATCATGTGTCATGGCTGCCTCCCTCACTAGGATCAGATCGCTGCCTGAGGCTAAACAGTTTGGCTGTATTCACGTGGGGGAAAAAAGACAGGTAAAACAAAATTCTGGAGCTTTAAAAGCATTACACTATCAACCTAAGCCAAATTTGGATGGACTTCCTGTTTATTTAATATTTCTAGTCAATTTTGGTTTAGACCATGCCCACTTCCAGTTTCTACAGACACAAAGAATTTCAGTGCTATAACAGGTGCATTTGACTTCTCTGCATATGTATAGTTTGTTCAGATTGAGCTGCCTTAACCTGCTGCAGCAGAACCTGAACCAGGAATAAGGTATGCAGACAGACATAGGCACGTGGGCCAGAACATACTGACACGGAGAGTCACCTGGTATGGACAGAAAATGGACGCAGAGGTGCTTCTGTGCTCCACCACCAGCTAGGACACTTCTGTGTCCACGCTGCCATAAAATGACAGGGAGGGTGGTCACAAAATTCAACATGCTGAACAATGCAAACAACTGTCAGTTCAGTTCCAGGTGGAAGGAGAAATCAACAACAGTAGTAGCTGTGGACTGTATTTCTTAAGGGTTCTCAGTAGACAAGGCCTATCTTATCTGATTCAAAGGAAATATCTATGACATGACCAGTCTACATGCTTGTGCGTACGTATGTGTTTCACAGCAAAACCACAGTGTCTGAGATTCAAAGAAATGTTCAGGCCCCAACCTTCCTTTTTTTGTTGTACTTTGCCTGCATTGTGACATATCAGCCCACAGTTTCTATAGGCCAGTGTTGGTCCCTGTAGTCAAGACTGCTGTTGGCTGAACAGGGTCATGATGGGTTGTGATATAAAACCAGCTAATTATTGATGTTACCACGTACATCAACAAGCATTCATGCCTGTGTGATGTCACTCACCAAAAACCAAGATCAGGATGGATGAAAAAATATACATACCCATCTTTTAGCATTGACATTTGGTTGCATAAAGTGAAATATAAATGGATGATTCTTGAACGTCCTAGCACAGAGCAAGACTGCGCACTTGATTGGATTTTGGGAATCACACAGCGATGACCAGCCAAGGCAAACAAACACAGCGTTTGGCATGAGCTGGGGTTGTTTTCGGGCCTTTATAATGAGGCTTTGCCTCTCTGAAGGCCAGGATTATATCCTGTCTGTTCTGCAAAGGCTTCGTCTTGATGTCACACATTTTAGCTTATTGCCTTTTTTTTTTAATAGATCAAAAAAAGAATTAGTTTGTGGTAAGATCACAGGTTCTTTACACTGTAATTTTTTTTAAGACAGTGTCAAATATATGATATATTTAAAGCTTCGCTAGTCCTTGAGTGTGCATTCAATATGTAAAAATTGTATTCAGATTGTGGTCTCCATCATGTCTGAGGGGAATTGTTTTTCTCTGCACGGTCTCAACAGCCTAGAGTTGGAGAATACCTTAATCACCTTATATATGTCATGCATGTAGTCATATGTGAAGGCGCTCGGTAAGGAAACCTG
Source organism: Albula goreensis (assembly GCA_022829145.1). Lineage (NCBI taxonomy): Eukaryota > Metazoa > Chordata > Actinopteri > Albuliformes > Albulidae > Albula > Albula goreensis. Next base: position 1,294,565 of record CM040765.1, on the reverse strand, counting down.
AAATAGACATAATCCTGTCCAGATGAGGCAGTCTTCAACATGCGCGATCCAAGCCACACATGCCCTTTGTTTAGGCCACACGTGGTAGAACGTGTGCACATTAAAAAATGCAGATATCAAGTTAGAAACAGTTGTGTGCGCACGTCAGAATTACGTCAGTCCGCTGAGTAATTTTAAGGTCAGGCTTCTAACGGCCGCGCTGGCGATACACTAGGGCTTTTCATTGAGCCTTCAGTGCTGGCCGTGGCCAAAACTGGCGATTACAGGCAATCGATATAACAAAATGAATAATTTCTCATAGTGACATTCAAAAGAGGATACGATGCAGGGAAACATGATCAAAAGCATTATGCACAATTACTTTAAACGAAATAAAGTCTTGAGGAATTTGATCGAACCACACGAAACCGGAGGATGGTACCAAATCTACTGTTGCTTGATATCTGTTCAGCACAAGCCAAATGATTTTCAAAGAACTTTTTCATTGTGAGATAAATGAGGATATTTTTGTCCACTGGTACAGTAAACTTAAGATATTTAACTTAGATGTCAGTTGTGAGGACTGAAGTTGGCAAGTTTACTTAGTCATTTACTAAGAATGTATGCCAGCTCACATGAGATGCTTTGGTGTGTGTCTGTGTGTGCGTGCCAGAGCGTGTATGTATGGGCCAGGGGGTTTTAAAGAGGAACAACAACCATAAAAAATTGTATTCGCAGTCAAAGGCAGCAGCCATTTTAATGACATTAGCTATTTCACCAGCATCCCAAGTTCGGGAAAACACCCAGCTGGCTACCTAACCTCATTAGCTGCCATTACCTTGACCTACGGTCTTCCTGTGTCACGGTCAACTCTGTTACCCACCAAGCAGTCTTGACTTAAAGAGGCTGATGTATTGAAGTATTAAATTCAATTAATTTGAAAATCTGTTGAAAATATTTTGAGATTGGGTGGGGCCTCAGATTAAGACAAAACTGTTTAGTTTGCAACAGACCTTTAGATTTTAAACTGTGAAAGTGAAAATAAATACCCTGGGTTGGGCAGAGCAGGCCAAATGAGCTCCTTTAATCCAGTTTGTTGTCACTAGCCCCTGTCTGGTCTCTCTTCCCAGGGTAAGACACATTCCTGCATGCCCTGCTCATTCCAGGCTAACCTCTGGTGCAGGACGCTCGCTAATTGCATCGTTAATTAAGGCCATCCTTACAAGACCTTGTTTATGCAGGAGGCCTGCCCCCTGGTTACCCTCGGTCAACACTGAGTTCTCTACTTAAAGGGCACCTTGGGCTGTTCTCTAAACAATTTTCTGCAGATTTGCCCACAATTACGTTTTATGACGTGTGTCTGATTGGGGCCTGGAAACTAATTTTATGGTTTCAGGAAAATAAGTAATGAAGTATTTGAAGGAATACTGGAGATGCCAGTGAATTTCTCAGAGGTGCTAAATCAATAGCTTACAAGGCCAACCAAACATTTCCCTGGGTTTAATTTTATTTAAGACTGATCCTGAATGGCTCTTTGGTGACTTAAAAAACTTTACCAAGTTAAAACACGGGAGCTAATCCTGACTAGGCTGATGGGAGAATATGGAAGAAAGTCTTGTTCATTTGACACATTTTTGGTCAAAGAGGCCCAAAGGAGGAGGGTGTCATTCTCGGTCTCCTGCACATTAGAAACTCATCTCTTCTACCAGGTGACAACAGCCTACCTGTGCTTGCCTTGCAGGAGATACAGCTCTCTGCTATTAGCACTGAGCAGCTCAACTGGCAGATAAGGTTTGGTAGGTAGTTCGCACACTTCAAATTTACATTGACTATTTTAATGATGGGGTAGGTTTGCAAAGAATAAAAAAATGTCCCAGGTGTCTTTGAAAGGTTCAAAGGTATTTCCATAAATGGGTAACCTACCCATGGGAAGAGTGCAGAGGGTCATCTGACCCAGATTGTGCCCACAGTGTTGAATCCTCATGTATTTTGAATTTCATTGCGCATTAAAATGGAACACAGATGCCAAACGGGCCAGCTAATCAGAGACAGCCTAAAGTGCAGCCCATTCACACACATGATCTACACTGTATTGTCATTTGAATTATTGATTAACTTATACCCTGCAAATATCATAAAAGCATAATACAATGCAATTCAATTCCTTCTTATACTTACATTATTTTATACCTTCAACATACAAGGTTTTGTTCTCCCATCCTCACAATGTGCAATATTAAATTCCTCATTTCCTGTCAACTGAATGTACCATATGTATTGTTCTTTTAAAGACTCTTTAATTATGTACAAATATTCTTTAAATGCAATATCACAGAAAACAGATAAATAAGATAAATTTAAATGCTAGTTAGCCACAAGCTAGCAAGGACATCATTACTGAGGGAGTGTTATTTCATGTCATTTTTCCTAAATAAATGGTTTAACTTTTCATAAGGAAATTATTTAATAGCCGACACTTGAAAATGAGCATCACCAAGTGGATAAGATTTAGCTATCTTCAGTCAATCTGTAATCTTCAGTACAATCTGTACCACGGAACATCTTCAACTGGCGGAGACTCATCAATTTTTAAATGCAACAAGAAAATTACAATCCATACTAAAAGTAGTTCAATTTTGAAACAATGTTGTCATATTTATCACGGAAACAGGAAATTAAAAGAATTTCATTGTCATATTTTACATGCAATAAAATTTTTTTCCCTTCATTTTTATGATGATTTTGGTTAATTTACCCAATATGTATACTTAATCTTGACATTTACAGGGACCACAGATACTTAAATGCGTTTATCAACTTAAAGATCAGGTCAAAGAACATATCCACTGACCTTTTATTAAATATGCAGATTCAAATCAGGACTCAATACAGTCAATACATACAATCCATGAATCCATTTATAAATCTATTCATTTCTATGAGAAGTTAAATGTTCTAAAATTCGCAATTTTTTTGCATTAACAGCTACTGAAAGAAATTCACAATATATAGCTGAAATATAAAATTGATGCCAGTACTGTGCATATCATAATTTACATTCTGACAGCGATTACTATACTACAATACATATTTCCCATGGACTGAGACAATATGAAGAAGACCTAGTTTTTAAATGCACTGAAATGGTGAAAAGCTGACATGTTATCAGCAGAGTGAACCTCAGCGTTATCTCACTAGATTTTAACAAGGTTTAAAAAAAAACCTCCACAGTTCTATTTTCTCGGTCTAAGGCCTCAACAAGCAAGAAGCAGGGTGGTCACATTGCTACAGAATGCCATTTTAATCGGTTGGAGTCAGTCTCGGTTTGACTATCCGCTCCTCTCATTCCTCTGCTCTTCTCCATAGGCCCCAGTGCAGAGAGAGAGAGTCTTTTTTTTTAAAATCACACTGCCATTGAATAATTCAGGCCGCTGAAATGTTTGCCATTATATAACGACCCTGTCATGTGCCACCCAGCTTCCCCGTCCCCCATCTTCTTCCTCCTCCTCTATCAGCCACACGGCCTGTCCTCTGCCATTTTTCACTTCACTTTCACTCCATCTCTTTCTCTCTCTCTCTCTCTCTTCTTCTCTCACCTACCCCCTGCTTCTCTGTTCACTCTCCCCTCCCAGCCCCTTCGACCCCCCACCCCACCCCTCCCTGAACGCACAGTCTCATACATTCCCCCAGCTGCTAACTGCCCCTCCCTATTTTGCTGTATGCTTAATTTAAGATGCTTGGAATTTTAGAAGCAAATGACAAAAAGACCCTGGGAAGCTTAGTGGGAGGACAGTGAATGTACAAACACACACGCCCAACACTCACAGACACACACACGCACACCCAACACTCACACACACATACACACCCAACATACACTTACACATACACACAGTAGACACACACACCCGCACAAACATACATGAACACACTTTTGCACACTCACACACATGCACTCACACACACACACACACACACAGATACCAACACAGTGACAGATGGATAACTGTTGTTGTTTGCTGGCCAGAACCAGCACCATTGGAAGACACTTGATTCCAGAATACCGATGCAGCCATACAGCCCAGATTAGAGTCAGCAGACATGGATGGAGGCTCTGTGGGGTGTGTACCTCCTGTACCACATTCGCACACTGCTAAACCATGCATGCTAACACAGCAGCTTCAAACGTACGTGACTATCCGCTAATTTACACCTCTTTCTCTCTCTACCTGTCTCTCTCTAGGTCTTTGAGAGGGTCAACCCCATCCAAAGACTCTGTTAAACCTCCTGTACATGTTGCTGAATATATATAATAATCCTACTTATTATTATCTCTATGCTTATGCCCATCAGTTCTCGAATATCTGAATATTTTAATGCATTCGTATGTGAATATTACGCACATACACACAGAGAAGCCCTGCATTCATTTGCTTTTTTGGAATTCATCCCTAACCCAGACCTGCAAGTGGTGAGTGACCAGGCAGTCCCCACTGCAAACGTATGATATAGACCCTTCCTTCGAGCGGTGGAAAAAAGGTACCGTTCATCAGATGCAAAATTTATTATCCCCGCTTCACAAGCAAACAGGAGGCAAAAGAGGCTAGCCAGGAAGTACAGAAACAGGAGTTAGGTACACGCAGAGTCTGCCTTACCGTTTCAGCGTCCTCCTTCCATCCAGGGGTGATATGCACACGTACATTCGCTGGGGGAGAAAGGGAGTATGCGATCCTTGTTTAGGACTGATTCACCAACATCCTCATCTCTCTTTCGCTCTCTCTCTCTTGCTCTCTCTCTCTCTCTTTTGCTCTCTCCCTGATTATTGTCTGTGTGCTATTTCCTCTCTTGTTAGCTCCAAGGCAGTCAAGACACACCGCAGCAATGGGGGAGGAGGGTGCATGCGTGTGTGTGTGTGTGTGTGTGTGTATGTGTGTGTCAGAGAGAGCGAGAGAGAGAGAGAGAGAGAGAGTGCAGGAGAGATGGAGGGAGGGGTGAGTGAGGATAGAGAGAATGAAAAAAGGCTGGGATTAAAGTACAGAGAAAAGAAAGAGAGTGAAGTGAGGAGAAAGCAATAAGGAAGACTTGGTATGGCTAATCTAACTGTTTTTATAGAATGCAGAGAAACAAACACGCTTTTACACCTGCAATGAAGAAGCCAGTATGCAGAGGACAAACATAAATTCCTGTTGCTAAAGCAATGCAAATCATGAACAGAAAAATATCAGATAAAATCTCTCCCCCACAAACACCTCAGATGGATGAAAAAGAGCATCGATTGCAATATTGATTTAATTGATAGCTGATACAGAAAAAAGGGCTGGGGGCAAATGAACGAGAGGCAGCGAGAGCAAGGGGAGGGGAGGAGAGAGGGAGCGATGACGACAGGGGACGAGGGGGCTGGATTGTAGTATAATATGCTGTTTCCGTGCCAACTGTCTCCGTGACAGAGGGACCACTTCCCCACACCCATTGGCCGATTGATTTTACAGACAGATAGAGGGGCAAATAAAAGAAAAAAAGATGAAACCTAGGAAAGGAATAGGGGAGCGGAAAGGCGGTGTGTGTTTTTGAGAAGGCAGAGGGGGATTATATACAGAGACGGCACTAGCCGCTGCAGCGCTTTGCATGTGAGGAACAGACCGACAGAATGAGAATGGTATCCTACGCTAAGGGCTAAAACGATGCAACATTCATCCATCTTCAAAGATGCTGCAGGACCAGGGACTAAGCAGCCACTGGAGTTCAGAGGAACTGGTAGCGATCAGCTTTCTGCTATCATGGGGGGTTGGGGGTACAAACACCCTGAACACATTCCCCCATCCCCCCCCAACCCCCTCACACCGGCCTCCTGTCTAGGGAGGACGTAAGACATCGCTAAGGCCTGGGCCGTACGTGTAATCTGCATGTGGGCCACTGGCAGGAGGCAGGGTGCGCGGATGAAGATGTGGCTGTTTCGGGACGGCCGTGGCCCCGGCTCCACCCCGAGTGGCTGGTTAATCCTGCCCCAGTTGAGCGAGCGACGGGGTGGCAGTGCCATTGTCTCCCGCGCTCGCCACAGTGCGCAGAGCCACTGATAATTTATGAGCTGGCTGTACCATGTGACCCCCCCTCCTCTGCTGCATTTCTCTACCTCCTCTCTTTCTCTCTGCTCCTCTCCTCCTTCTCTATTCTCTTCTCACAATCCCACGTCACTGGTGTAAGATTTCACTGTTTATATTTCCAGGTTGAGCACTGTACACAAGTGTTCATTCATCACCTAAAATTATACATAAAATGTTAATTTTCATTCCTCTAATATGCTCTGGAGGAGAACAAGGAGTTTTTAAAAAATGTGAAGTATATCCAAAATTTTAATATATGTATGAGAAAGACAAGTTGTGACTACCTACCTCTCAACCTTAATTAGGTTAAGATGCATGGTTGCACTGCGGACAACAACTGCAACCCTGCTGATACAACAATGTATCATCCTTACAATAGAGATTCATATATAAGTGGTCTGTCATAATGAATTGATTGTAAGCCTTCAATAGGGACACCTGTTGGTCCAAAGTATTACTGCAAGGAGACTCAGTCCGGGCCTATATTACCCAGAATCCTGATAACTGAGCATCCGCCTTCTTCATTAACATTCATACAACCACAGTGGCAGTTTATGGACATTTCTCAAGTCCAAAATACAGGTCTGTGTGGGAAATTAAATTTACATAAGCCATAGCTCAGCATGACCGGATGGCTGGAGCTTCCCAGTACTACATTATTATTTATTATTTATTAAATCATTTGACAGATGGCCTCATCCAGGGCAGCTAATAACTAATAGAGCTTTATAAAATTGACATACAGAATCCAAATAGCAAGCCGGGTACATTACAACCAGCGGTATTAACCTGCAGCCACATACAAAGTAATGGAGCTGTAAGTACAGGTGGATGCATTTTTAACAGAATGAAAAAACAATTCTACAAAGAGACAGACAACCCAATATCTAAAATGTCTAAGCCGCCTTACTTGACTCCATAATAAAAGCCATCTGCTTCCTATTATCGAAGAAAAATAAAGACAACCAAGAAGGCATGTTTCTGGTGCAGACTGAAGCCAAATAACAAGGATTACATCATGGTAGAGTGAACCAAGGTGCAGTTTGAAGAGGTGACCCTTCAAAAGGTGACAAGGTGATGGATAGTTCTGTTCGGTATCGTGAGCTCAGAAATAAAGGGCTTGAGTCTGTGGACTCTTTTCATAGCGAAGGACGACAAGACATGTCAAGGGAATCAGAGGACCAGCCTCTGGGCTTTGATGCGGGGTGCAGGTTGCCATCAGTACCCATGGCACAGAGTAGGACTGTGTAGGGATTATGGGAAAATGTGGGAACGGCGCAGGGCAGCGAGTCGAGCCGCAGAGCTCTGGATGACTCGGTGTGGTCATGGGGTGTTGGTGGCTGGCCAGAGGCACGTTGGAGGTAGTCCAGGGGGGGTCACACTAAGGCCTACACCAGTATCTGCGAAATAAAGGTGGTGAGAAACGGGCAGATTCTTTTGACGTTTCCCATGGAGAAACGAGCTGTGAAGAGACAAAGGAACGAAGGCCAGCAATGTGATGCGGTAGGTGATGCAGTCAAAAATATCCCAAACCAGTTTAACAACTTAATAAATTCATCTTGTCTTATTGCAAATGTTTGGTGCACACTTACTTTATTAGTGAGTAGTGAGATATAATGTATATCATTTAATTTATAGCCCTTTGTGAAGGATTTATGTTACAACCTTAGTGTAAAATGCTAGCTACTCAGATCTCACTTGGACAGAAAGAAAGTGATGAAAATCACAGCAAACACTGAAGACGTTTTTACTGCATATTTAAAATAAATTAGAAATCAAGTCTCATTGAAGTAACACAGAGAATACGATAATGTTGCATAGCAGCTGCTGAGGAAAATAATTCGGGGATTTGGACCCACCTTAAACACACACAGACACAACTGTTCATTTGAGTTTTACGTAGATCATACGGCATGAATCATAACGTCTGTGCACTCCTGTGACCCCGTCAAACTCGTGTGGTTCACAGGCCGGAATCTAAAGAGTCGAAGCGCAACAGATTTTTATCAAGGTAAGAAACACGGATTCAAAGTTCACTTTGAGGAACTTTCTTGTGTGTGCAGCAGTTTTATATTACATATATAACCGAATACTAACTTGCTAACTTCTGTCCCTTCAAAGATATTTGCTCTTTGAAGTTGAGGAATTTTCAGTCGAAGGAAACATTATCACAGCAAGCAATTAATTTTCAAACGAAACTGCACCATTTTGGATTTTTTTTTCCTTTGCAAAATTTTGCCCCCCTTCAGCAAGTAAACCTGAATCACTTTAGTGGTACTATATGTTTATTCTTCAATGCATATAAATGACTTTAAACTATTTATCAGAATGAATGACTATGAATAATAACATCATTTTTGATGGAGCAGTGGGGCAAGATTAAAGCTGAACAAATATCATGAAGAAAGCATGTGTGTGAATGTGTTTGTGTGTTGTTTGTTTTTGAGGGTGAGCAATGAACAACGTTAATGTGATCACAAAGGGAGCAACAAAGAAGTGTATCACTATTGTTTGAGGATCCTTGTCTATGCATTTATATGTTTCAATCGCGCAATTTAAAACTGCTAACCTTTCAGAGTTTTTTGGGCTGATATTATGCAAATATTTGTTTCATATCAGGATCCCATTCGGTTTTCTGGTGGAATCAGGGGGAGCAAATGCCAGGATTTAAAAACAATGAACAGCAAGGCAGCGATGTAATGCGCGCAGGCGTTGAAATTTATGTGCTATCTCAAGTGTTAGTGACAGCTGCGCTTGAGAAAGTCTTCAGCTTCCTGTTGGGTTTTTGTCAGCTCTGACGGTTTGGACAGAGACAGTTAGACTCTCTTTTTCACAGCCTGTGGATTTCTCAATAGAAGAAGTGCGCAGCCAGAGCTAATACAGGAAATACAGCAATGCAACAAAAGGGAAAAATAAAGACATCTGCAGCTGCAGGTTTTCCCAGCTAACTCCCATAACAGAAATACTAAAATACTTCCAACTGCAATACTTGGAGAATTCCCGAATGTCAGACTTTAAAATGTTCAAAATCAGTTATAGCTTTTTGGGCCAATATTTAGGCCGATGATTAGCTATGTTCATTCATGCAAAGTTCCTTAGCAATTGTAAGTGGTAAGAACGATAACAAACAGTAACTAAGGAAATAATGATTCTGACAATACTCTGTCCTTATTTTTAATGTGTACAAATGATGACGTGTCAGCAACCTTTTCACAGAAAGCTAAAATTTCCAAGTACTGGAAGCTCAGTGATGATTTGGGATTTGAGACCCCAGTATAGACCCTCATAAAACTCCCATACGGACCAGATCTGTCTTTTTAAAGGTCCTTCATGTAATGTATACCTGGGAATAGCTTCTAAGTTTTGATAGTTCCAAAGGAAGTGCTGGTACCTATACTTGGGTTCTCAGACTACCGGATTACAATGAACCTGTTCACTGCTGAAGAGCTGCCATGGAAGATGACATTAGTGACGACAGATCTATGACATCACACCACAGTCAGTGAATGCTCGCATTCGCATAAGGCCCCAGAATAGTCATAGCAACTAGGATGTGACACTGACAACAATTGAGTGTTAACAATATTTTGTGGAATCAAGCTGGTCGGATTTGGAGACTATCAAATTCACATGCAGACCTCAAGCATTAGCCGAGATGTCCTCATGAAGGAACTTTGCTGGGTGTCTGTACAGCTGTGGCATATTTCACAAATAAAAATGCCTTTTAATAACTCATAACGCATGTTAAGGCGAAAAGACCCAACTGCGTTCATCTGATTGCACCTGTAATGTTGAGATCATTGATAAATTTGCTTAAAAAAGCATCCAAGATGTATGATGTTGCAGGAAAAAGAAAAATAGCATTGGCCTGAAAATCCCAGCAGCTCGGATGATTTTACAGACTATTGCGTCACTTTCTTAAGATCATCGAAGATCACTGCCATTCAGTAGCTCTGAGCTCTCAGATTTTAGCTTTAAAAGGAGCTTGGAAAAATGTAGAGTTTTCTTTACCTAACACTTAAAGGGATATGCCAACATCTTAGCAATTAAGCCAGTTGGTCTATTTCTGATTCTGTATTACAGAGAAATCCTAACTCTCTTGAGTTTAAAATGTCCTGTAGTGGTTTACCGCTCAACTAATTTTTAAGTTACACAACACAGGATCACTGCAAGATAACCTGCTAGGTTTCAATTTGTTGAGTAATGTCAGAAACTGTAGAAACTTGGAGAAATTAGGAATTATTTTATTCCATATAGACCTTCAACCATGTTGATTTGAGTTTGAATATACAGAGGTGGAGATAAAAGGGAGGCTGGACTGCAATGGAGGAAGGTGCAAGAGGGAGGTGTAACTGCAGCTACAGTGCTACACCAGTCACCCAGCTGCCTGGAGGTAAGATCCTGAACCAGGAGACACTGATGGTGAAGCTAACCACTGCTGATGATGAGTGCTTGTGCTGCCATGGTGATGATTAGGTCTGCCACACAGACCTCATCACCATGGCTGTACATTAGACATTCTTCCATGTCCCAGATCAGTACATGTGTGATATAAGCATTGCAGTTGTGTATTATGATGAGCTTGACAAAACAAACATTTGGGACAACCGTTTCCAGACAACCCCTTACTCAAATGCCTATATTTGCCGAACCTCGCCTTGTACCTCATATCCTATTGTGCTCTCTGTTTCTGGAATAACCCTCTTCCACCAACCCCACTCCACTTCTATCCCTGTCAGTTTTTTCTTTGCTGTTTATGTCACTGTAACCAATTTCTGTCTCCTACCTTTCCTTTTCAGCAGGCCAGCATGGGGTCCTCCTACGACTAGAATATTCTACTGTAAATTAATAAATGAAATTAGTCATATACCTAGCCTATGTGCAATACCATTCCTTTTTGTTTAAAAATGCAAGATGGAAAAGGCTGGTTGATTCAAGGCAGCTTAAAATGCTAATTTTGATATGTTCTTGATGAACACACAGACTAGCAGCTCATCAAAACACATAAAACTCCAATAGTAAATTGACGTGTAAAAGATTTCTAGCATAATACCAAACCAGTCTTCTGCAGTATGATAGGTCTGATTCTTTCTTGTGGGTAAATTTTTAGAAGTACAAAAAAAGGCGACTGCAGCATTAGTTTGAATGAACCAATAAATGAAACAAAGTCAAATAGCATTTCATTGCAACCGTTTTTCTTTTTATTCAGTGTTATCTTTCCAAATGATACTAATGCATTTCAAAGATCTTCGTCCCCTTTGTGAGCTGTCTGATTTTGTTCCGCCCCTTTTTGTAAAACTGTTGATTTTGGTATAGTTATTGCACCATCACACATCACTTTTCCAAATTTGATACTGTTTTTAGATTTTATCACCAACGGAAAGCTTACTACCAACGGACTCATTCTATCTTAAATCACACCTATCAGCTTAAACAATAATAAACGGCTCGGGGCGATAAGGCAGTGATAACAGAGAGTCTGACGTGAGTAAGGTAAGGTCGGTAATGTGCTTTCTGGGTTTAATATCCTTCTGGTTGAATGGTCAGGCCATGACAGTCCTCACCCACACTCATATGGATTTGATTCTTATCATTGAAATAGATACAAATAACCAGGCTAAACATGAATTAATGTTGTACATGTTTAACGTCCTCATGTTGTGTGCTTGTGGTTTGACTTATCTTGGTGGGATCGGGGAGTGAATACAGCAAATACAGCAGATAAAACACCACCCTTTCACAGCTTGAGCAAACAAACCAACAGGTGCCACCGAAAACCTGGCAACGGTATCCTTGATGTCTGAATTCAGCAGCCTTTTAAATCTCTAAACAGGAAATGGTGTGCTTTATTTCAGCTCCGTCTATTAATCTGTCCAAATATTCATTCTCTCCTTTTGTAATAAAATGTAGTTCAAATGGTTAGAATGGCTGTACTTAAACAACTACTCAAATGAAAATGAACTAATTATAGCGTGCATGAGTTTTGTAGCTTAATAAAGTGATCATTGCTCCGTCTGAAACTGATTACCGAATTCCCCCAGCCAACATCCATGAGGGGCGATCTTGGTTTTGGCTGGAGCTTTCACTCGCATCATGCTACATGATGTATCTTACAAAAGTGTTGCAACTATGTCGTTTTCAGTGGACCAACAGCTCCAGGACAATGTATGGCAGGATGTTTCAATTATATGACTGCAACAAATTGATAATAATTTTGCTAAACACTTGTGGTTTTGATAATACTGTTTATTGTAACGGACAGCTACTTGATGCTACGTAACTAGCCGGGCAATTCTACCCAGGCAGTTGAACATATAAATCAGTATTTAAGATGTAACTGAGCATTTTGTTAACACTTCAGATGGTGGGTACTGTCACTGCTGTAACTGGTTGACGATTTGCTCATGTGCAAGGGTTGCTGTTGGCATCACACAAAGCCGCCCACCCCTCCAGAGGGCTCAGGTGCAACTCAACCACCACCCCATCCCTCCCCCACCCCAAGCACTCCGAGTACTTTGGCCAATGGGTGGCGTTGTTGCAGTAGCAAGGCCATTGTACAGATAAGATATGGTTGAGGTGTTTATCATTTGTCATTTCTCATTAAAAGCGCAGCTTGCAACTGTTCCAGGGCTATTTATTCTGGGTTATTTGTGTCATCAATACACATGGCCCAGACACTAATTTCCTAGAAATACTTTCAACTATCTTGGAAAAGGATAAAATTGTCTTCAAGAGCAGTGAATTTTGATAAATTTGATATTCCATTATTAAACTGCTCCCAATCAAATATTCAACTCCAAGCTCCAAGCACAACATTAAACTTCAGCTCTTTCTGTGTAAATAATGACTTGCTGCAGAGAGATCTATATTCACTCATTTTCAGCCAGGAAATCTGATCAGCTACTCATCTGGTATTTTATGCAAGGTTTGCGGGCCTTCCTTTATTAATATTTATGAGAAAAAATATATCAAAATGTTTTAGTATACGAACAAGCATTAAGATACTGATCCAAGTAATCAATTTGAGATTTCATATTTTAGTAATAAAAATATGACCGTATTCCTGTTACCACTGCAGGGGTATAGAACTCAGATAAGACCTTGGCCCAACATGGAATCCAATTAAGGGCAATGTGGGAGACTTCTACCTTATGCGTTTTGTTAATAATGGTTTACCGTAAAGTAAAATAAATTGAGCAACAGGTCTCCATCGATCACATCGAGACTGTGATGCCAAGGGATAAAGTCGCATGGCTGGACTACACATCCTCACAGTCAGTTGAAAATGCCAACCAATGAATATCTATTATGGGTAAATTTACTGTTAAATCCACACAGCCCTGACATGGGGAAATGTCCTGTTAAAAAGACAGGACCACACAAGCCTGCATGGCAGGTCAAATCTTGGGACAGCGGCACAGGCACAGGTCACATGACATCCATACAGCCTTGAATATGATTTATATATAAACTTAAGCAGTGAAGCAGTGAGGGAATGCACTATGTCTTCAATCTATTGCATCTTTTTAATTTAATTATTTTGCCATAAGCACATGGGGTCCAAACATGATTCTCCTGAATGCCTGCACTTAAAATGTTTGACATTTACATTTTTTTCACATGGGAGGGGGATATTACCTTAAGCTCCACCAGTCTAAGAGAATTGTGATAAGTATAAAATCAGAACTTATACAGAAAATATACAATAAAATACCTTCACTGATGTCTCCACCTTTGCAGTCCTCTGATGTAAGCATGTTAAAGTCACCAAAAGGTTAAGAACTTTTTCTTCCTCACTAAAAGCTTCAGTCACAAATATTGACTTCTTTGAGCCCATTAAAATGTTTTTCACTCCACAACAAATGGCCAGTGGCTTTCTCAACTCAGCCACACACCTTTTTTGTGGTGCCATGAAACCTAATTTGCTCACCACACTGTAACACTGATATTACCGTGTGGGTGGAAAAAAGCTGGACGCTTAGCACCTGATTCACCACAGCATTTAGCGTGTGAAAGTGTTTGCTGGGGCAAAAGACTAAGATGGCAGGTGATTGGTCGAGGTAGTTTGTTTACTCCAATCACAAATCACGTCACTGAAATTGCACGTGCAAAATTTGCAACATGGGCTAAAAAGCTTTGATATATCTTGCTGTAAGATCATGTTACCACTCCTGGAGGCAACAGTAATGGAAGCTTGTTGTTGAATGTTTCTTGTATGCATCTTCTATGATCATGCTTTTGTTTTGGTTGTCACAGAAAATGATTGTTTATAATATGCAATATAAAATTTCAGCCCTGGTTTAGGTGTTCTGTGTATCGTCTAAAAAAATAACACTCTCAGCAGAGTATACACTTGAGATGGCGTGAACTACACAAAAGAGAGAGACTTGATGAAAAGGACAGAAGTGATAAGGACAATATAAGCTGTACCACAAACAAATTTCAGATATTCAGATAGCACATACGGTTCCTCCTTCTTGGCTATCTGAAACTCCCATTGCACTTCCATTGCAGCATAGACTAGTTTTTTTGCCAAAGAAATATAGTCAGTTTTTGCTGCAGACTGTACTTAGCATATGTGGTAATTGCTCTTCATCTGTACTTGCAGATCTGGAAAAGCCTATCAATCAGGTCCTGACATTCGTAATCAGAAATGACTGTGCAAAAAAAAAAAAAGATGCCATCTTCCTCTGAGTAAAAAGGTTCTTTTTTTCTCATAGTCTGACATCTATCCTCCCTGCTTTTGAGTCATTATCGAGTGACAGCTCAGGGCAGGGACGGTAATGATGATGATGATGGTTTTGGCGATAATGACCCAGGGTGTCATTGCTCTGTGCCAAACGTGGGGCAGGCCAGGGTTGAAATCTGGGTTACTTAAAAATAGAGTCCAATTTATTAATCTCGTCCGTGTTCTTTTTTTGTGGAACCACCATCCTGGGAGAGACTGAATAGGGTGCAAAAAGGTGCTTTCTCATGAGTGAATGCAAACTAGATTGATTCTTTTAAGGCTTGCTTTGCTGTGGTAGTCTGAAAACAACAGCACACTGACCTAGTTTTGAAAGCAGGATGACCTGGCTCTGTTCCTCCACCAAATCAGGGACATGGCCAGGGTTTGCAACACTGGTCTCGTTCTTCCCCAGTGCATCAGGTGCTGACGTCAGCCTGAAAACCTGTCTTTTATTCTCAACAATGCAGTGCTAACAAACAGCCAATGAACAGAGCTTTTGGTCAGCCACTAAATTAACCGACCAACGAAATGCTGAAACTAAATAAACATGCTGAAAATGTTAGCAGTGAAATGGAAACAACAAATATTCAACAGCAAGCTAGAAAATAATATTTAATAAATGGTAATATTCCTCATTTATAATAAAAATGAATTTAACTGGAAAGCTAACTATCAGTAAATGTTATTGACCACAAACATTTGCCTGATTAATGAACATATATAGCATTTAATTAAACATTGCTTTCAGCTCAGCTACATGTGCTTTGGCTGCAGAGTTCTTTAGTTTATCTGAGTGCACATTGAGAGCACAATCTAATTTTCGTTTTCACATTACTGGTAATTAAAAGGGTAATTAAAAACAACCGTAGCTAATGTAGATGTAATTTAACAGAACCATGTGCCTTTAAGTTACATGTTTACAACTTAATTGTAGGCATATCACTTTCATCTCTGCTTGAATTCCCCCTATAGTGAAGACTGAGGAGATTTGAGTGGGTTACACGGAGTCGGGGACAGTGATTCAGATCAAACCGTACCTCAGTACTTTAAGGCCTGCTCAAGCCACGATATGTATGAAGAGGGTCTCAAAGGCTCATAGCAGTCAACAGCGTAGGTCTATCCTAGCCTACATCCATGTGGGGATTGGCTGGAGCTCTTACTCACATCAAGCAGCAAGGTGTATCTGGCAAAACTGCTGTGTTCTATTGATTAACACCTCAAGGGCAGTGTGACATGGATGACAAGGCATGTCCAGTGTATATGTGTGTGTGTGTGTATATAGAGTTTTGCTCCGCGCCTTCTCCGGACGTCCCCTGTCTCTCTGACTCTGCACACGCATACCTCCTTTTCCCTCCCTTTCCCCCCTCGGCTCTCCCATCCTCCCCTTGGCTATCCCTCTCCCCCTTTGGCTCTCCCTTCCTCCCACTGGCTCTCCCTTTTCCTCCCTCTCCCCCCATCGTCTCGCTGTTCCTCCCCTTGGCTTTCCCTCTCCCCCTTTGGCTCTCCCTTCCTCCCACTGGCTCTCCCTTTCCCTTCCTCTCCTCCCTTCGTCTCGCTGTTCCTCCCCTTGGCTTTCCCTCTCCCCCCTTCGGCTTTCCCTTCCTCCCCTTGGCTTTCCCTCTCCCCCTTCAGCTTCCCTTCCTCCCCTTGGCTTTCCCTCTCCCCCTTCGGCTCTCCCTTCCTCCCCTTGGCTTTCCCTCTCCGAGCTTCAGCTCCCTCTTCCTCCCCTTGGCTTCCCTCTCCGCGCTTCGGCTCCCTCTTCCTCCCCTTGGCTCTCCCTCTCCGCGCTTCGGCTCCCTCTTCCTCCCCTTGGCTCTCCCTCTCCGCGCTTCGGCTCCCTCTTCCTCCCCTTGGCTCTCCCCCCCTCGGCTCTCCCTTTCCCTCCCAGCTTCCAGCCCCTCTAATCCGTAATCCTATGAAAATCTGTCAGGCGGAACGGGGCTGCTTTGATCAGGCTTTTATATCAGGCAGGGTTACACTGTCAGCGCACTCAGATCCTCCTGCACCCTGATGGCCCCGAGCCTCTGCCAGGGCCTCACAACCACAGCCCTCTGACTCGCTCAAAAAACTACAGCTCCACAATACTACAGATTTACCCAGCTCTGAGCTGATGCGTGGTAAAAAAAACTACAGCTCCACGATACTACAGATTTACCCAGCTCTGTGCTGATGTGTGGTAAAAAACTACAGCTCTGAGATACTACAGATTTACCCAGCTCTGTGCTGATGTGTGGTAAAAAACTACAGCTCACGATACTACAGATTTACCCAGCTCTGAGCTGATGCGTGGTAAAAAACTACAGCTCTGAGATACTACAGATTTACCCAGCTCTGAGCTGATGTGTGGTAAAAAACTACAGCTCCACGATACTACAGATTTACCCAGCTCTGAGCTGATGTGTGGTAAAAAATTACAGCTTTCAGATACTATTGATTTACCCAGCTCTGTGCTGATGTGTGGTTAAAAAAAAAAAAAAAACTACAGCTCCACGATACTAGATTTACCCAGCTCTGTGCTGAAGTGTGGTAAAAAAACTACAGCTTTCAGATACTATAGGTTTACCCAGCTCTGTGTTGTTGGTTGGTAAAAAACTACAGCTCTGAGATACAACAGATTTACCCAGCTCTGTGTTGTTGTGTGGTAAAAAAACTACAGCTTTCAGATTCTGCAGATTTATCCAGCTCTGTGTTGTCGTGTGGTAAAAAAACTACAGCTTTCAGATACTGCAGATTTACCCAGCTCTGTGTTGTTGTGTGGTACAAAAACTACAGCTTTCAGATACTGCAGATTTATCCAGCTCTGTGTTGTCGTGTGGTAAAAAACTACAGCTTTCAGATACAACAGATTTACCCAGCTCTGTGTTGTTGGTTGGTAAAAACCTACAGCTTTCAGATACTGCAGATTTACCCAGCTCTGTGCTGAAGTGTGGTAAAAACTACAGCTCTGAGATATTACAGATTTACCCAGCTCTGTGCTGAAGTGTGGTAAAAACTACAGCTCTGAGATATTACAGATTTACCCAGCTCTGTGCTGAAGTGTGGTAAAAACTACAGCTCTGAGATATTACAGATTTACCCAGCTCTGTGCTGAAGTGTGGTAAAAACTACAGCTCTGAGATATTACAGATTTACCCAGCTCTGTGCTGAAGTGTGGTAAAAACTACAGCTCTAAGACAGTACAGACTTACCCTGCTCTGTGCTGAAGTGTGGAAAAAACTACAGCTCTGAGATATTACAGATTTACCCAGCTCTGTGTTGTTGGTTGGTAAAAACCTACAGCTTTCAGATACTGCAGATTTAGCCAGCTCTGTGCTGAAGTGTGGCAAAGACTACAGCTCTAAGACAGTACAGATTTACCCAGCTCTATGTTGTGTGGTAAAAAAAAAAACTACAGCTTTCAGATACTGCAGATTTACCCAGCTCTGTGCTGAAGTGTGGTAAAAACTACAGCTCTGAGATATTACAGATTTACCCAGCTCTGTGCTGAAGTGTGGTAAAAACTACAGCTCTGAGATATTACAGATTTACCCAGCTCTGAGCTGATGTGTGGTAAAAACTACAGCTCTGAGATATTACAGATTTTTCCAGCTCTGTGTTGAAGAGTGGTAAAGACTACAGCTCTAAGACAGTACAGACTTACCCTGCTCTGTGCTGAAGTGTGGTAAAAACTACAGCTCTGAGATATTACAGATTTACCCAGCTCTGTGCTGATGTGTGGTGTTCAATCACACTGATTCCTTGTGTTTAGCATGCAGAGAATAACGAGCGGACATATTTCAGAGGATCTGGAGGATTTCACATCTGTAGAGCTAACTGGAGATGTATTACTTTAAGATCTGAAAATGATTTATGAAAAATGCTCTTGTCTACTCTCATACAATGTTCTTTGTTTGTTGTATTTCATATGAAAATCAGCTATTTAACTATGCAAAATTATTAACATGTTTAAGAATGGAGATACTCTATGTATCCAAGATGATAAAGAAAATCGTCCAGATATCAATATTGTATTGATTAAACTGATGATGAGTGTTGATGATGAGGGTGTTGGTGAATACAGTAATAGAGTGTTTTTGAGCAGACCATGTAAATTGTGGTTGAAATAGCTGCAAGCCAAAAAGCTGGACACTTTCTTTAAGTTTACATGGTCTATCGTCATGGCACCAAACTAAGCATGTTCCTAACTGGAGTAGAATCAGGTATACAACCTGAGGAATAGTCTTGGCTGTGGGACTACAAAATTACAAATGCTAGGAGACTCAAGGACAGTTTTTGAGACGAATAGTAATACAGGGCAACAGGGTAGCACACTTTGTGTTGAAATTTTCATTTCTTAACTAAACGGAGATGGAATTTATCAATGGAATTTTGTAAATTCACAAAACAGAATTAGCGCTAACTCATTCTTCATGAGATCTAGCTGCTAGGTATTGTTTTCATTATATTGTCTGCGATTATATCTGTCCATGCTATTCCTGGATAAATTAAATATTATTCATTCTTTTCATAGTATGACCAAAGTATCATGTACAGGGTCCTAAATTCTTAAGATCACTACATATGTGGTTGAGAGATGAATACAGAGATACTGCATGAATCCTTAAGCATATTAAAGGAAACACATATTACAACAGCAAGGTGCTATATTCCATTTTTAGTCACCCTTGAAAAATGTAAAGGAGCAAATAGACGGAACAAGCACGAATGCCCTGTTATATTCACATAGGCAAACATCATAGAAAAAACATAACAAGGGTAATTAAATGCGCTGAGATTTAAATATTTAACTTATGTTTTCTAGAAAGCCATCAAAAGCCATTAAATCTTTGTCAGACATAAAGTACAAACTTGTATCTTTGCTGTCTGATTGCAGGTCTGTTATACCCTTTTATCTACAGTATTAGGCAGGGATTTATGACTCTGTCTGTTTGCAATAAGCATGAATTTCATTTTGGATCATAACTCCTTGCCTTCAGCCTTTTTGAATGCACATTCTTCCGTAATCTCTGCTGGCTTAGGGAGAAGTGATAGAGAGCAGGTTTCTTGGTCGGTGTGCCAGCGATGCTTAGCGGGACGTCAGCCTGAAAAGGTGAGTGTTCTTGATGTGATTGCCAAAGCGTGGTACCATAATAGCGATATGAGAGGGTGAAAACTCTGCAACCAGACAAAAGAATCGCTTTGTTCTTAGGAGATCAGGGCTGATGCGTACAAATCTGCTGAGCCTTTATTTTTACTGATTGCGTGCGGATGACCTTCATTAGACTTCAGTACAGCATTTACAAAAATATCACAATAGAGTGTCTTATCCATTCCCTACTACTTCTGTCATTGTATTGGCATTCATATTGAGCTCCGACCTCTGGCAATGGGTCTCTGACTTTTTTGAACCAATCACAGCTTTTGCCACATCAAAAATAATGACAGGACAAGATCCCAGATCTGTGACTTCAATGGGATTTTTTTTCTTTAAATGTTTTAAATTATTATATTGATATTGATTAAGGCTCTTTCAAAGGAAATGATAAGACTGCTATTGGGGTAGCCTATGTGGTCACCTTGTGCCAGTATCTCAGGATCATTTAGGCAACTTTACATAATTCAATGGACATCAGTTATTGAAACTACTTGGTTTGCGTTCGGACGAAACATACTCTGGCCTTTGACTTACAAATGAACCAAGCTCAAGTTTTTGTTCCACGTATACAGATTCAGTGATCACCACAACCGAGGTTTTCATTTACTTGTATGTATCTGCTGCTGGTGACGTGTCTCAGAAAGAAGCATTGGAAAAATATGTTCTACTAGAATCATGTCTTATTGCGTCTGCCTCATGTATAAGTGTCAACTGACACCTACAGTTAATCTATATGCGTGAATGGCAAACATGAACAAAAACTTGATACATTGCTGTTGCTTTCACACAGGAATTAAATAGGACACAATAAACAATTAACAGCAGAGACTTGTCGCAAATCCTTTAAGAAAAAAATGCAGTTACACCCATTTCATGTTCATTACACCCTATTTATCATGTACAGCCTTTGCAATTTATACATTTTTGGATAATCATCTGGGCCGAATTCAAACCTGCGCTTAAGTGCATTTTCTGTGCAAATCTCCCATTCTCGTAATGATAAGTTACCCGGAAAAAGCACTTTAGCGCAGGCCTGAATTAGACCCCTAATGAATTGTATTTCAGAGAATGTCTTTGTTGATATTTTAAAACTGCACCTGCAGTGCCCTTCCTAGCTTGCATTTTTGTGACTGTCTTAAGGGTAATCTTTAGGGAATGCACTTTCTATTTTGCCATACAAGCTGCCGTACAAAGAGGTTTAAACATTATTTTACACGTATGCAACTGTTTCTACATACCACTGTTTCAGTTTTTAAAACCTATTCAACATTAAGTCCTTGTAATCTGAAGCGTGAACATGTATAACCCAGACTGATAAGTGCATGATAGGCTTGAGGATATTTTAAAGGAGGAGAATCGTTGAATTGCTGAAGCCAGGAAGCCCTGCTGTCCTACTCCACACTGCAGTGTCATTGCATCGTCTCTGAAACGGGGGCTTTAGTAAGCGGTCACCGAGACCCATCCAAAGTACACGCACAAACACCAAATAAACAGCTGCACAACATACATAAAGAAACCACACAGAAGGGCACAGCCATTACATGAAGTATTACATGTTACAAAACATTACATGAAAAAGGACTCTTATTTTTAAGTAAGTACATCATAATTAAAAAGGATGGGAAACACATGTGGGGGGTGGGGGGTATGTTTCATATTTAACATGGTGGTAGGTATGTTGCGGCATGGGTGGCCATGTTGTGAGACTCATTGGGTCCTATGCCATCCCAACTCCTTATCAGTGGATTAAATGTTCATGTATTGTGGGTGCTTCTATCATGTTGTCTATCCTCCATGTATCTAAATATAATCGGTCTTCATTTCAAGTACCATTTTCAATCCATTTGTCACTCCATGCTTCACAATTAACATTTTACAGAGGCAATTAAAATTGCCATCTGGAATAACAATTGTAAATTAGGGCCACGTACCCTGTCCTGTGCTCTGTAGCTGCCAAATTTAGATTTCCGCCTCCTTTAATTTTGATGCTGGGAATAGATGGACAGGTTATTACAAGCACACAAACAACTATGGCAAAAATGTTCTCGACTAAATCTAAAAAAAAAAAAAACACCAAATCAAATTGATAAATGCTTAAGACTGAAATGGAGGAATCCTGGCAGAGTACAGCCTGGAACATAAAAGAAACTTGTTTCAAATCATGTGGCATCGCCAATGCGGTAAGGAGAGAAGGAGGAGTGGCCTGCGAGTCCCTCTGCCCCCGATGCAGCAGGGCACAGCTCTGATAACGGATGAAGCACTGTGCTCTCAATCAGGCCACAGACGATTTTGATCCTCTTTGTTCTCTGCATTAGCTTATTATGGAGCTCTGCGAGGTCCTCAGAGAACATACCGGAGGCTCCTGGGGCGCGGTGCGGGGAGAGACAGACCATCTCAGGCCTCTGTGCGCTTGCTGAAAGAGCCCTGTATAGAGGGAGGGGTACGGCACTCGTTTCCAGAAAGCAACGATAAATGGACGCCACCACAAACCACCCACGGAGGGTGGGGTAGAGCGTGAGTGGCCACTTACATCCCCTCAATCTGTATCCTGTACTGTCCCCCAGGACTCTCTGGATACTTACGGCTCTCCCAAAGAGGCCGGGGGGAAGGGGAGTCAGATGTAAGTATTGTAAGTTCCTAGTATAAAAAACTCTACAATAGCATATTCTGCGGTTGGCAAGTACATATTTCAACTAAGGATTCTACTTTGGAATGTTGAATGCATTTAGACTCACAAACACCTATCAAAGTAATGAAATAGGAACACGTATAATGCAATGCAAAACACTGGCACATGAAACAGTTGGCTGCATTTCCTACACTTACTGTCAGATGCCCCACATGGACATGGTCATGGTTGTTTCAGCATTTGAGGTGAATTACTGCAGAAAATCATGGGGCTTTGGCTGAACAGAGCACACAGCTCCTACCAGTTTGTCTGGTAAACCTTCTGGAGGCCTCAAGGTGCAAGTGACAAAGACACGATAAGAGATTTGCTCACGGTGCGAGCGATGAAGGCACGATAACAGATTTGCCACGATAACCCCAGATGGTTAAATCCTTCCTGTAGTCTGTGAAAAATTTTAATCCATCTTTAACTGCAAGCATGCATTCCTTACGGGTTCCGGGGTGGCAGAAAAGAGGAAGATATGTAAAGACGAGAACCGAGTGAAATAGTAAAGGAGAGGGAAAAACCCTGACTTCCACCTTACAGTGTGTCTGGGATCAGACTCACAATTCCCAGTGGAAATGACAAACAGTGAACATCCCAAGATGGACATAGCCATGGTCACAGTATTTCCACAAAATCTGATTATTAATCGTATAAATTGTGTAATAAAAAAGTAATCCCTCTCAATCTAAGCCATATTTCCAAAAAGCCAGTGACGTTTCCTGAGTCTCTCTGTTCAGTGCTTAGGATCAGAGTGAGATCTTAGAAGACTCAGATGAAGAAACAGTTCTGTAATGGTCAACAGACAATCCTTTCTCTGAGCCTGGAGTAAAAGTATCTCAGATAGACAGTTACAAAGAACTTAAAAGAACAGGACCAAACACAATAACCCCCCAACCCCAAACCACATGTCACTCCTCTTGTTCACATCACAACCAGTTTTACTATTTTTAAGCATTGCAGATATGAAACCAATCATACACTGCCTTTGCCATCTTAAGAACATAATATCAACATACACATGGTTAAAGAGACTGCTATCACCTAGCTGACCAGAGGAGGTCGCTAGAAGCAATGGGACTGCTGAGTTCAACAGACTTATCCACCATTTTCCCCCATTTTAGGCCTCACCATTCTGACCTCTTGCCACACCTGGTAACATTCTGGATTCAAACCCCCAGCCACAAAGTGCAGTGCTGCATCACATCCTCCTGCCACTGCTGCATATGTCAATGGGAGGTTTTTAACACAACCAATTTAGAGTTTCAGCAGGGGACTAAGAAGTAAACACCAGTCCAGGAAGCTTTTGAAGCATATTATTGAGGATCTTTGAAACAACGACCACTTCCTCGACCACCATAGCCAAAGCGTTCACAGTAACTAATAACTGTACAATTACTGAGATGACGAGAGTCACGACATCCCCATGGCAGTGAGTAGGAGGAGGAAGTTCCTCTGGAATAGTCAGTGATTTCTTGTGTTTCTCTGCCTCTCAAATGGGTTATAAGAAGCACTGATGATGCCTAGAGCACAGGAGATCTGTATTTACAATTTCAAACTCAATGATTGACCATTAACATTCAACAACTCACTCACTCATTCAACAAAATTACTACTGAATTATCATTTAAGTCATAATTATTTTACAGAAATTAGATTTAAGTAGTGCTCTCCTTTTATAAAAAAATGATGCCAAATAGTATTGACATTAATTATTCAAAGTAATATGCTCTTTCTCTCTATTTTGACAGTTGCCATGACTTTGGACTACTAAAACAGAGGCTGACATTTAAGCAGTTTTTTGAGACATTCAAAGCAGCAGATAGAGGCCGGATTACCAGAAACGATCACAGCAAATAAGATTCATGCAAGTGAATCATCGTAACTTTGAAGGTTTTCCATGTGCTTGGTCTGAGCAACTGTGAACCTGACCTCAAACCGATGTGCCAGGAATTCCATCACTTATGCTTTTGTAGGAGACAGAATGAAAATGTTTTTAGCAGGTTATGATATAGCAGGTGAAATGCAAGCCAGTGATGTTGACACCACAGGCCTACATATGAGATAAATAACATAAGCTCTAAACTTTGCAGCAGGGCAGCCTAGAGCCTAGAGCTGTTGGGATCTTGAGCTCTCAGGAGAGATTGGTATAATTACCTTACAGTTGCTTTGGACAAAAGCATCAGCTAAATAAGAGAAAAGTAATGCAGAAATGAGCTACTTGGCAGCAGGAATGCAATACATTTCCAAAATATGGCCCTTCCTTTTTTCCCTAAAGTAATTCCGAATTTAAAAAGTTCTACTTTAAACTACACAACAGAATGTGGAGTAAATTATTGCATAATGATCTGACTAGATGAGCTCTTTATGAACCTCAACTGCAGCGCTGTGTGTTAAAGATAATCAGAATTTGAAAGCTCTAACTTTGGAGTGCGAGATTCAATATGCATGTGCTACACTGGATAAGACTCCCACTGAGTACTGTTTCAGTATTGAACGATTTTAAGAATTTTAAAACAGTCCAACAGTTGCAGTATATGCCTAAATTATTCAATGAGATAACTGGAATTCGGAGCTTCTGGAATGCAGGGAGGGGGTGGGGTCTCTGAGAGTTAATTTTTGCACTTTGTAGCACATTGCCTAAGTGTTGCTCGCAGACAGGAAGCAAACCCCAAATCGAGGCTGAGGCTGACTGCTTTGCAGAGAGGAGTTGCTGACTGATCCACCCCGGGATCCAGGCCCGAGTGTGACTGCCATCTGAACCAGACCAGAACCAAGCATCCTGGGCCCAGAGAGCGCCTGAACAGTTCCATGGACAGAGCTTGACTCTCATGTCCTGAGACGAAATTTTCTGCTGTGCCTGCTACCCGGTGCCCAAACTACAGTGCTGGAAAAGAATAGGTCTTGCTTGTTCTGTGAAGGTCTACTGCATCTACCCCTACATGAAAAAGTTCTGCTCACATTCCTGCAACTGAGACCCTCAATAACCCCCTGAAAGGTAAACTACCTGCATGTCACCACGAGTCAAGCACGAACTGTTGATTAGTACCCTCAATTCCCCAGTCTCAAGTGGTGATGGAGTAGTGAGGTTTCATTCATTTACACTGAAGGCATTTAGCAAACGCCGTCATCCCGAGTGACTGACAGTTTACATATCACAACTATCTACCAATTTATATGGCTGGACTTTTGCTGAAGCAAGTCGGGTAATGTCCTTTCTTGAGGGTGTAATGACAGTGTATCAGCCAGGAATCAAATCTGTGTCTTGTTAATTATGAACCACTGTACTACAGTGTCACCCAAAAAATGGGTTGGGCTATTATGCAGTATAAGTGACTCATAATTTGATTTTCTTTTGATTGGTTTACACCAGATCCAACCCCAGCTGTTGTTAATCTGGGGTCTCAGACAGGAGACACATGAATCAGCTGTTGGTATGATTTTTGGATTTCTGGATCCCACATAGATCACTGTCTCATCTTCTTACCAGGTTTCATCTTTTCTTATTTCATCTTTTTGCTTATCACCTTTCTATTTTTTCCCCTTTACTTCCTCTGTCCTTATTTTTTATTTATCTCCATTAGCGTCTTCATTTAAACTGCAATTTAACTACTTCTTGAATATATCATGTTAAATAATAAATCTTGTTCCATTCCTAGTTGTTGTTTGTCTGTTATTTGCATTGACAGATTGGGTTCTGCTGCCTGACAGGATTCAAATAAATACACTTTTATTAATCTTTTCTCACTTCATAATTTGTGAGAGGGAACTTTTGATGAACCATGGAATGGTGGAATAATCCCACAGTAGCGGGCCTGTCCTCGATGCCTAGATGCAATAAGGGCCTTTGAGTAATATGTTTTTATTTCATGCAATATAATGCCAGATTCATTCTCCCCTAGGATAATGGAACACACTGTATTAAAGTATGATACATATAAATGGATAGAGGACCAGATTATCTCTTGTGTCGATGGATCTGTTAATCAGATGCCATCGTTGTGTTTTCCAATATTACCACTGACACTTTATGAAGTTTCCTTCAATTCCCCTCTAACTGTGACCTGAATATTACAAATACGGCTTTCCGTGAGTGATGTGTGTGATCTTCCTCTTCCTCTCCCACTTCACATGCTCACTACCAGGAAGAAACACCTCAAAGGCAAACAGAACTCAACATTAAGGTACCACACTGATCCCAAGCACTTTCTTGTATCAGATGAAGACTGTTTCTGGAACTTATTTTATATAACAAAAAAGAAATCACAACTGTGATGAAGAGTTCGTGTGACACAATAGGGTCACCTAAGGAGATGTCAGACTCACGAACAGTTCTAAGCTAACAACAAATAAACAAAACTGAAACCTATTTCTTTTCAAAAGACTGAGCTAACATATTCACCTCCTTATGCCAGGAGATATGTCAGACCCAATAAGGAGTGCTCAGCTGGGGCTTTTTGTGATGAACATAACCTGTGCCCGCTCAGTCCCAGATACCTGATTTCTAATTCTGTGCAATAGGGCATTTTGAACTTGTTTTAACAAATCACTTTGTTTACTAATGTGCATGTTCATAATGCCAGGTTTGTGTTGTTATGACTGTTGTCAGATGTTTTGGGGTTCTTTAGAGGGCAGCAACTTTTCTTCTAGTTAAGAAGCATCTTATCAGTGCAGAGGCTACACAGATCCTCAAATGTTTCTCTGATTGGGCTACTGTGTGGAGCCGGTACAGTCTGTAGGTGCTGAGGAATGAGACATGAGGATCTGAAATTCTGTTGGAGGAATACAACCACATACAATCTCCACGGACATGTTAAATTAAAGATAGTTAGTTATGTTGGACCCTATGAAAAACATCTATCGTAAATTTTAATATGGCTAGGCTAAATTTTATTGTGTGGTGGGTCACATAAAATATATTCTGTCATTTAATCTGGCCCTGCTCCTTAACTGCTAAGCAGTCACTGTTATAGACAGGATTTTTTTGTAGATGTCCTGTATGTGGTGTATCTGTAAATCCAGCAATTACACAAGCATCATAATAGTAAAAACACAGTTTTATTTAATATGGGGTACTGCATTGTAAAATAGGAAACTACAGAGATGGGATTTTTTTTTTTTTTTGCAAATGGCCCTTTGAAATAACTTGGAGATTGCACTACAGGTTACAGAAAGGACAGCATTTCTGAATGATTGTAGATGACCTAAATTATGGGTTTTACTTGACTCTACCCAACTGCCTTTGGCAGCGCAACAACATCCTGTCTTACCCTTTGCTCATATGTGGGCAGAATCTGGATTTAATGGCTCCTCTTTCTTGTCATATTTGCAGCAGAAATCGATAGTTAATAAATTATGCTCGGAGGGTACTGAGCTGTTTTTTAACTCAAAGTTGGAAGAGAACAGTTCACAGAAGAACGGTCATTTTTTAAATATGAATCTGCGTTTTTTTCTAGTTGTTCCAAACGCAATCATCTCTGTACAGTTGGGGTGATTGGATTTACACATACATACTTGTGAATTTGATGTAGGAACCCACATTACTTTTATTCTATTCTATTTATTACTTCTATCAGAAACAGAAGAGGATCACTCAGAGAAATGTATTGCATGTGACTGACGGCCCGTTAAATTTTGTGGTCTGACGTGGTGTCAGAGCTGACTGAGATACTAATATAAATACCACTTCCTGCCCTTTTAATATGTCTGCTTGGTTTGAAACTCCACCATACAAAATCCACCCTCCTCAGTGTCAGGTGCTGAGTTTTTCTATGGGCAGACAGCTGAATCACAGCATTGATCTGCTAAATGTGGAACAAGACATTGTCTCCTTCCCTCTTTCGTTGTGTTAAAATTCAACCTACATTTCAACGATTATAAACAAAATCACAGGAAAAACCACAATGCAGTGCCATGTTATGACAAATGCATTCCACAGTTATTGCCCATAGTCGTTGCCCACCTCGTTAACTTAATCCAATTTAAAAATACCCAGGGTCAGCTTTTTGAATACTTTGGTAAAAATCTGGCCTGATTAATGTTGGTCCTCAATCAGAGTCATGGCTCAGCTAACAGGCTCTAGAAGTACATCTTTACATTTATCTACAATGGTAAGATTTACATAATGTAAATTCGGTTTAGATCGAAGCTGATTCAACACTGTTTGCTACTGACCTTCATATCAAGGTCAATTTATAAAAAGGAGCAAAGGCCCAAACACTAACCCCTGTGGGACCCCACTTCATACAGGATTGGGCACAGATATGACTTTTCCCACAGTTATGCTCAGTAATGGTTTCTGTAATTCCCACTGATTTAATTTTGACTATGTATTATTGCTTCTCATATTTTACTTTGTAAAATGTGAACAAATTCAAAGACATAATGTCATAACCTTGGTTCAAGACAAAACCAACTGGAGCTTCCTCAGAAATGTCCAGGAGGAAACGTGTTCAGACAGTAATGAATACAATACCCACAATGCATGTCTTCTCTATGCAGCAGTATGTGTTACAGCCTGAAACTCCCCTGTAAAATGCTGATAGTGTGACGGTGATCAGCCTCACCTCTATCAGTCCAGAAATGACTGAGCTGCTTGCAAATCAGCTAGCTGCAGTTTGGCTTTAAACAGGATGTGCTTCATCTGATCTTCCTGTCAGCATCCGTTTATCTGATCAGAGCAAACGACAAACGTGCTGCTCAGCTCTCGAAACAAAAAAAAGCCCAGCGACGATGGTCAAAACTGTTAAACATACAGATTTGCATCTCTTTCAGTGGCTGAGGCTGACGAGCGTCTGCTTTGCTCTGTTTCTCGGCCACCCTCAGATTTCACTCTCACCAAGACAACCGCCCTTGTTGTCCTCCCACAACAAAACAAACCTGGTTGAACTGCAGTGGTATTCAAAAAAACATAACTTTGTGCCTCAGTGCTTGCTTGTGTTTATGCTGGCGCCTTTGTTTAATTCTGCAAAATGACCAAAAGTCAAAATGACTAAAAGGCAAATGTCAGCACTGAGATCGAGCTTTTTTGCATTACACATCTATGCAGATGCTCATGTGTTGTCATGCCTGACTAACTCAGTTTTTGCACGCTGGATGTTGATCTGCATTCACATGCACCGTGACTGCACAGACAGGCTGAGTAAGCGGGAGAGAGAGAGGGACAGACATAGCTACTCTTCATCTATAATTTTTTTTTACAGCCCACATCTACGTCTCGAAGTGTGAAAAAGAAAGGCCTTTTCAACTATTCTCACAAGTTATCACAGAGCAGAGATGAAGAGTCACATGACCAGAATGTCTGCATTCCAGCCTGAAGAAGCACTCGATTCAGAAACTACTCTGGGAGAAAGAGAGAGGGACGGCTGGGAGGGAGTACATGGGAGGAGAGAATGCTGGGAGTCAGTAAGGCAGAAACATGGAGGAGAGAAAAGAGGCTGAAAGATGTGGTACAGAGCAGGGGGTGGGGGTGGGGGTAAGTATTTGTAAATGTTTAATAGCAGATTTGGGAAACAGAGCTGGATAAGTGACAGAACACTACCAATGTCTCGCTGACCTACATAGAGCATCTAGCAGCAGGCATATAATACTCTTTCACACACAGATGCACACAGACAGACAGACAAGCACACAAATAAAAGCACACAGACAGGCACAAATTTGCACACACACAAACACACACACACACACGAACATTCATAGACACATAAACAATGATTCCTCAAGAATCTGTGTAGCATGCAACTTTACCTCATCTACCAGACATCTTTATGATAAAGCTCAAGCTGAATATAATAAATTGTGTTACGAATGATTTTACAACGCATGTAAACAGGATCAGAGCTATTGGAAAAGCAGGCATCATGCAGCTGGTCCATCCCATCTTGTAAATGAGACCAAAGAGCTGTTACCATTTATTTTTCATACTGAACTCAGCATGAACTCAAACATAAATACAAACAGAAAACAAAGACAATAAAATCCCCAGTAAATAATCAAATACACTTTTACGATTTTGGTTTTCAATGTAAATCGTCGTAGGATTTTATCATAAAAATGTCTCGTGCAGATTGCTTAGGTTTCCTGATCCAGCCAGATCTGCCTGTTGTGTTTCCTGTCTGACTGGCAGAATGCGGTGAATCTGTACCAGAATCAGAACTGCTTAGCAGAGATAGGGATTCACCCTTTTCTTGCATGTCTTCCTTGATATCCGCACATTATCGTAGCTGCTAGATAATGCAATGACGAATTTTGAAATCAGCAGGTTTCGGCTGCCATTTATTGTCACAAGGCAGCCCATAAGCAGTGCTTGATCAGGGATAAGTCAAAGAAAAAAAAATCCTTTCTGTGCAGTTTGTGTGGGCAGGCTGTGGGTGCCCAGCTGGCCAGCAGGAGTAGCCGGTGAGCAATAAGACAAGGACATTTTGTCTAGTTAGCAAGCCATTAAGAATTTAGGCACTCATCATTAATCATTAGCAAAGTTAATAACCATGCAAACTAACTAATGAATTGTGGAGATGTTGTATGAAGATTGATTCAGGTATTGCTTCCCTCTGTGCCTTTACAAAATGACCTTTCTAGGCTTCAGTCTAACAAAAAAATATGAGAAGTAAATTTATCCCAGAAATTTGTAATATTCTGTTGCCATCTGACAGGTGCTTCAACTGTGCACAGACCTGGCACGATAAACAGCAAGAGAACAGGAATAAACCAAGTCTGCACAGAGCAGGATAAACAGGAGGGGGACAGGACTATACCAAGTATCAGATGACCAGAATACACGGGGGGACATGGTCCTCTCCTGGACTTGTGGGCAACTATATGAGAACATGGGAATTCTGCTGTAGTAGCACCCCACATACCACATTTTATGGCACACTCAAGGATGGCTCCAAGCAATGCAGAACCCCTCAAACTGCCGTCACTTCCAGCAGTGATCAATAAATATGTTATATGTGGTGATTTCCTGCTGAGCAGTCAGTGCAACATTATGGGTGGAGCTAGTGCCTGACATCACAGGCAGTGGTTTCCTGTGGGTCGGTGTCAGAGGCTATAACAGACAGAGAGGGGCAGAGGCGATAACTGCTAACTTTATTGCAGGTTTCGATATATCTCATGCTCTTATCATAATATTTACCATAGTTACACCTTCGTAAATGTAATAAAACTATATTATTAGTTTTAATGAATGAAATTACCACTTATACTGACACCCAGTTACCATCTTGACACACTGTAACATTGCCACATAAGACTTTGTGATTGCCAATATCTTTACATTTCCACTGTTATCACTATGATTGCTAAAGTGCTAATTCTCAGTAATAATTTATTCTAGGCTCCACATAGCTGCTTGATAAAATCAGGGGAAAACATAATAAACAGCACATTTAAGGAGAAAGGCCTTCTGAATTTCCAAAAATGTCCTGATCTGTATGTGCTAAATGTGTATTTTGGTATGCCATATACAATATACATAATACCAAAAATATATAAAATATTAGCAACATAGAGGATATTTCTTTCACCAAAAAACCAACCCATTCCCATTACCATTGTTTTGTCAAAATATTCTCTGAATGTAACAATTAAAACAAATATGAAAACAGCCTGAAAGCAGTCCTCATACATTCTCTACACCATGTAGGCTGTTTGTATCAATATGCACAACATTTGGCTGCATTTTGAATTTGTAACTTTATGTGAATGCAGTACTGAAATTGACAGGTGTGCAGGACAGGACAGGCCAAGGGGCCAAGGACCACATGACTGGTCCAGACGCAGACTTGGGGGCGGTGTGTCGTGGAGAGGAGATGGAGGTGTATGTGCCTACTGCGGGCTCTGGAACTGCTGCAGGAAGCTGCTGCAGGAAGCTGCTGGGGGTTTCGTTTTTATTGTTGGACGTAGGAGGGCTTGGCATGGTCCAACTACATCCCACCCTTTTTTTTACTGTTTTTCTACTGTTTGTATTTGTTTGTGGTGAATATAAATGGTGAATCCTGTATCTGGCAATGGTTTTCCCTCTCCAGCTTAGCCCAAGTGGGGTTCCCTGCTTCAAGCGTGACATCCTGCAGGACAGCCAGAGCGTGTGGGTTGTTGTGTAAGTGGGCACTTGCGGGCTGAGCAACAGTGTGTGTCCAAGGGCACAGCGCAGGGGAAAAATCCTCACCTGTGTGTCACCTTTTGTTGTGGTGGCACAGCAGTGGGTGGCCACATCCTGAGCAGACTCCGCCATGGTAACAGTGCACATGCCACACATACCCCAGACATGCTTAACCAGCATCATTCCACACAGGAATAACACTGCCCTCTAGCTGCAAAGGGCAGAGAATTTACCCTCTGCCCACAATGTCCCATTAACAGTGACCCAGTTAAACCACCCACAGACTAATGGGACACTGCCATTCAATCAATAAGCATCCTGACACAGTAACTAGCAGTGGCTATCTGCTTGCAACAATTACTGCCAGTTGGAAATTATGATAGGCTAAACTTCAATCAATACAACAAGCAGTCGGTGCTATAATATTAATATGAATCTGAGTGTATACATATACATCTTGAATATATAAAAATAACAACACAATTTATATTAAATGAACATTTTTGTTTTATTATTACATTTCAATTGGAGCCGTTTCATTACCTTGTACTGAGGGGTCAAAGGTCAAAGTTTTCCATTTCAGTCATTGACTTGTTTGATCCCGTCAGAAAATGCTTTTCTGTCCACAGCCAATTCAGTCATTGGTCCAAATGACCGAGTACTATACAGTAGTTCCTCCCAGTTTTGGTTCAGTGAGAACTCGATGACCCAGTCCAGCGCAATAACCTCTCAGTTTACAAAAAAGTTCAGTGATTCATTGGTACAATGTTGTGGTCCCGTGAAAAATGTTGCGGGACTTGGACTGATTCAAGCACGGGGCCTTATTGAGAAGGGATCTCTCTCTCAATCTGCTCTTCATTGCAAGGAACATTCCAGAGGTCACAAGATCAGTCTTGCTGTACAACGGCACTTAATCTGGCTTTAATAAGACCATTATCTAGTTAGACACACAAACTCCCTGTGTGGGTGCATGTGGGCGGGTGAGGAGAGGGGCAAAGTGGAAGAATTTTGAGAGTTTTTGAGAGGGAGAAAAATGTGTGCTTGACTCTACTCAGCTGATATGTCAGTCAAAATTTGTCTCCGTCTGCACTCTGTAGTGGGTGTTAAAGTGTGGGGGAGAAGCTAAATGGTGTGTACCTTCAACTGAAACACCTAAACCACAACATCTCTGCACATTTACACACCCGTCTCTCTCTCCCTCTAGGTCTCTCCCAGTGCCCTCTGGTATTCACACACCCAGCTGTTTTTGCCCATCCACTTCCCTACATCCCAACCTGATGTGACTTTTCTTGAGTGCCTCAATGTTTATTCCATATTCCATATATTCACACGCCCTGATACACAACAGCGAATGCAGACAGAGACACATTTTGATTGACATATCACCAGAGGGACCCACACAGGGAGTTTGTGTGTCTAACTAGATAATGGTCTTATTAAAGCCAGATTAAGTGCCGTTGTACAGCAAGACTGATCTTGTGACCTCTGGAATGTTCCTTGCAATGAAGAGCGGAGGTAAAAGTTTTGCGCATTCGTGTGCGTGTGTGTCAGTGCGTGCATGAGTGATATTCGGGCCTAAATCAAAATAATGTGCATCATGGCATAACTAGTAAGTCAGGCAAATCTCATGATTAATGTTGCTTCAAGCTACAGACTTTTTCATCTCAAAAATAATTCCAATTTGAATGTATAAATAGAGTAAGGGCACAGGCTCTTTCAATCCCTGTTGTGACCCTGGCTGACCTCATGTCGGATAAATTATTTTTCCACTAACAACTGAGCCAGGTGCAGAGTGTCCTTCTTAATCTTACTTTATCTGTAGATGACACACCCAGCTGTTTTTGCCCATCCACTTCCCTATATCCCAACCTGATATGACTTTGGTTGAGAGCCTCAATGTTTATTTCATCCCCTTGTACACATGCACGATACGTCGGTCCCTTTTATGCATGCTCTGTAGTCCATTGGGTAAAGGTTTCACCAGAAGAGAGTGGGTTGGGTGCGCATAGATAAAAATCACAATGCAGAGATCTGTCCTCATCTTTTGTACATATATCTAGCTGACCAAATTTTTACTTAAATTTTTCATTTTGGATGACAAATGTGGTGGCAATACACAGCAAAAATATAACAACAACGATACAACAAGACAACAATAGCTACAGTGATGTGCTGGCCCTTTTATATGCATAAAATGAAAAAAGAAAAACGTTCTCTATGTTGGCCAGGCTAAGTCATGCTTATCAAGTCTCTGATCAAACATCTGTATTTTTAGCATGGGCTGTCTGCAAACTCATTGGTGCTTTCTGACTTCTGACAGAGGATTTGATTGGCTCCGATGGTTATTGCTTTACTTGTGCACTCAAAGACAGTGAAAAAGTTTCAGGAAAGTGTGAATGAAAAGACCCCAAAACAGCACAAAAATAGTAACGTTTGGGGCATTTTATATTAGAACCTACGGAAAATGTAGGCGGTACAATTTTTGTAAGATGGACCTTAATTATCATAATAGCACGTCGTCAATGCTGCAACGCATTACCAGAAAGCATCCCGAAGCAGGTACAAGGTAAGCAATTAACACGGAATGGTCTTGCTAGTTGTGCTGCTACAGCGAAATTCACATCACCTTTTGATTTAAACAGACTGGCAGAACAGCCAGTTGAATTGAATGCACGTGTATTTTGTCTGTCCAGTTTCACTCTCCAGAGTACAGAGTCCTGCATTTAATGCATCTGTTTTCTAACTAGTATTCCGTCAAAAATTTCACTTGTTCCTCCATAACGGAAACTAAAGGTCATATAACTTGTAGGGAACTTGTAGGGATAATTATATGACCATACATTGCGTAGTATAATTTAGGGCTGTAACTAACGATTATATTGGTAATCAAGTAATCTATCGATTCATTTCATGATTAATTGGGGAAAAAATAAAAGTGAAAATTGATTTAAATGAGGGATAAATTAATGATAAACAATAAATTTCTACCGTCTGGAGCCATTTTACTCTTCTTTTCATGACAGTGATGCGCTGGTACTTACACCAGTGACTGGATGTTTGACACGTGTATTTATTTCAACCGGGTCTTTATAAACTATCTTAGCTGTGATCAGTGTGATTGCTTCCTCATCGTAAACATACATTTTTTCATTGCTGACTCGTTGAGCTGCTTAAGCATGAATGTTAAATAATTCTGTAAAATTCATCATTATTACACTTGTACAAGTACACGTATCTACCTGACATTTTAGCGTACATAAATAATAAAGGGTAACTGTAAAACAAAAGTTATTTGTATTTTTTGTGAATGGTTCAACTTATTAGTTGGAGATTTCATGATAATTAAATGTATTGTTTATCATTAATTTATCCCTAATTTAAGTCAATTTTCACTATTATTTTTTCCCCAATTAATCATGAAATGAATCGACAGATTACTTGATTACCAATATAATCATTAGTTACAGCCCTAAATTATACTACACAATGTACAGTCATATAATTATCCCTACAAGTGCCCTACAAGTTATCTGACCTTTAGTTTCCGTTATGGAGAAACAAGTGAAATTTTTGAGGGAATACTAGTTAGAAAACAGATGCAACTGATGACCCATTGTATATTTTGCTTTTGGATCATGGAGGAAAAAGAAAAACCAATAGAATAGCTAAATACTACTGATAAAATAAAGATAAGACAGCTACAGACAATAGTTTGTCTCATTTGATTCAATTGTTCACTTATGTAACACTTAGCTAGCTATATGATCTCCTGCAGCAACCATTCCTGCTGACCACAGGAGGAGGAAGCCATGAACACCTGACTCCGCCCTCCTTTATTCACACTATGCAGACCAATCACCAATCACTATGGAGTCTGAGGATAATGAGACCATCATATTCTTGGTTCATGCATCTATAGATGAATGGCTTGACTAGGCATGGTCACCATAGATGGAAATGCAGACCTCTGGCCATAGCTGGTTATGGCGTGACCAGGACTCAAACGCCTGAGTGCAGGGTTGTACAAGCAGTTTCTGAGTATCAGTTTTGTGATTCTCACACCGTGCTGTTTTTGTTCATGCTGGGTCATGGAGGTGTAGATTCACTTCTGTGGTCATTTTTGCAGCTGTGTGGTTTTAGCAACTATCCTGATAAGTGCCAGTCCATCCCTGTAGGTGAACTTCAGCTCACAAATGCTGTTCTTATTTCATGATGCAGTCTCTCCTTGTTTGGCATGTTCCTTTACATTTTTGATAGTTTCAAACCCTGTATGATCTCTCCTGTTGCTTTAGAAGCTCACATAGTAAAGATTAATTTTATTTGAGTCCCAGTCATGCATTTGCTAGCTATGACTGGAGGTCCACATTGGTAGGACACCAACTGGCCCAGTCTTGCTGGGGAATGATAGCGGTGTAAGCTGGCTAATTCTGTTAGCCTCGTCCCTCTCTCGTGGCCATGGCTGGTCAGGCCGAGCGCCTGCAGATGCACACACTGAGAGCACACTGGCCTCAAAATGCTCAGGCGACAGGGACAGTATGCGACTGTTGGTGTCCGCAGTGTGTAGTCGTGACGTGAATCGGAGGAGTTACGTGCTCGGCCTCCTCCTCCTCAGTGGACAGGGTTGCTTTAGGACATCAGCCAGTTCGGCTGAGTTCAGGTTGGAAAAAAGGGGAACAAAAAAAGGTTAATTTTACAAAAAAAGAGTTTAAAAAGGAGATTTTTAAACATCTTTTATGGCGGAAACATATTCAGTATGTGTAATGACATGAATAAAAACACACAATAATAAAGCA
The DNA here is from genome assembly GCA_022829145.1 of Albula goreensis. Lineage (NCBI taxonomy): Eukaryota > Metazoa > Chordata > Actinopteri > Albuliformes > Albulidae > Albula > Albula goreensis. The sequence goes on along the minus strand of CM040765.1, from coordinate 1,257,057 downwards.
TTACATTTAGAAATTGAAAACTCACCTCCTCAATTTTGTGTGTGGCTTTTTATAAGAGCATCTGCTAAATGATTGTCATTGTAATGGTTCAGTCACAGAAATGTCAAAATTACTGGCCACATGTTCAAACTTGCCCCAGGCTTGAGCACATTTTCAAAAAGAAAAGAATAGAATAAACAGCATTCACTACATTTTTGTGTTCAAAAATAACTGTACATCCCTTGGTGTGGAGATTCAATTAGTGTCTTTAACAGATATCTTCAATTTTCATTTGAATGGTTATGGTGGTGTGCCACATTTATCCAAATTAATATTATCATCTAATATTTGCAGAAGCCTGGTAATTAAAACTCCATAGTTTTTTTATTCTGATAAATGAATACCATTTATAAGAGATCCAGGCATAAAATCTAGTTCATACATTATAATATGTATTTGATGACACTGACATGGTTTGTCAAAATGTCAAAAGTGTATTTCTTGTCATTTGACATGTCTGATAACAGACTAGTCCTTTCTTTACTCTTCCTACAAAATATGAACTAACATGAACATTAGAAATCACAGCCCATTTCTGAGGAAATACAGCTGTTAATTCCTCATAAGCTGTGGCTTTAGCCTGCGGAGCAGCAGGTTTGGGGATAAACGCTGCCCCGCCCCTGGCTCGTGTGCAGGTAGGGCAAAGAGACTCAGTGGACCCTGTTCCACTCCCTTTACACTCACAAAGCACCTATCTGGATGGTGCTTTTTCCAAATCATCATCACTAACAAATCACAAGGAAGGCAGGATTAATTTTTAAAAGGGCAGTCTGTCCTTCTCCCTAAAGATTTCACCGCAACCAACCTAATATTGATGCACCAGCTGTATTTTCCTTGGCCGACCCTGATAACCGATTTTATAAAAGCCTGACCTGCTGGTACCGATCCTGGCTGATTCCGATTTTCTTTAGTTTTATGTGATCACTTACACAAACACATTTGTAAATGTTCTTTAATAACCATTTTCTGCATATGAAACATATTAAATTACATTTCCCAATGAAAAAATGAACTTGATTTTTTTTTTCTACCTCAATCAATGTCCAGCCAAGCTAAACAAGTGCTCACTGTCATCACTTGTACGCGGAACAGACAAGTGCAGGAAACCGTTTTTATTAGTCTGCTAATACACCAGTGCAAATTTTTACCAATGTAAAATGAGCAGATATACATCTGAAACATCATTATTTGACCTCACATGCTTGTCGTTTTCTCACTGTGCTAAGGAAACCGCTAAGCAGGTGAAGATAAGGACCAAGTAAGACAGGTGCCTCTACGGCGTGGCGTATCATTTTCAGTCACTGTAAGATCCAATAAGGATGCCTAGGCGACAATCAGAAGCTGCGTGATGGCCCAAGTTCGGTTACCATGCTCATCCCCAAAAACAAACTTATAATGGGTCTCATTACAGACATGAAATCTAACAGGCTTGGTACTTATCATGCTTTTCAAATTTCTGTAGTATGAACTTACATCAAGTGAAGTGGCTAAACTATCTCGCGAGCTTGTGAGCCAACGTTAGCTCGCTAGCTACGTTAGCAATCGATACTTAAAGCTATTGAGCTGAATACCTTTAAAGGTGTTGTGAACTAATTCACCCAAGAATGTGATGTAACATAGACAAGATTAAATTAGAATGTTCTTATAAATTATCATCAAAGAAAGTAGTGTGTTATGGCTGCAAGTGTAACAGGGCAAGTGTGCTAGAGCATGTGAACCACAAGTCCGGTAGATCTGCTATATTTGGTATGTGCCAACGATTGGGGGCATCGTTACAATGTAATGAACCAAATCATAATACATGGTAATGTTTTTCAACCGGTGCATGTGTTAGGCTTGAACTAGTTCCATACATCGTTTATTTATGTTATGTAAAATTATGTGAACCATTGCTCCAGCACTAAAGATTTCATGGCTTTTTGTTTAAAAGTGATGGAGTAATCGGATCTGGCTATAAATTTCATTTTGTAAATAATGGGCCAAAACTGAGCGTTCAGAGAGACATAAAACAAAATATATTACTTGTATGAACTTAAAAGTGGGCTGCTTTTCATCATACCTTTATCAGATTTTATCCTTTCAATTTAGATTTTTTATTTTATTTCATTCTTCATTCTTTTAATGGTGTGTATTTTTAAAATGTATCTCGTTTACTTTACTCTTTTTAACCTGCGTAAAGCACTTTGAATTGCCTTCGTGTACGAAATGTGCTATACAAATACATTTGCCTTGCCACACACAAAGTAGGGACTATACACAATAATCCGAGGTAAATCTGAGGGGTGTGTGTTTGGACTGACAGAATGACCCACACACCTGTAATGCAGCTAAATTGAGGAAACAAGCAAGGCAGTTTGATCATAGCTGGCTAGCAGTGAGGTAAACCAACAATAATCTGCTTTGTTACTGACATTATTGATTATTATTCCACTAACACAAGCACTGTTCACATGTATTGCTGGTTTATTATAGGGATAGTGTAGATCAGTAGACATGTACTTGCAAACTTAGCATAACTTTTTTTGCCTAGTGGGACATAAAAATGCGAAACTTTGCAAGCAGGCCTTGCCCTTGGCTGCTGTCTAGGCCTCACCCCAAGACAGGCCTATCTGCTCTAGGTCAGAGAAGGCCCATTTTCCTTAAGCGTCCTACACCACAGCTATGGGTCTTCCTCTCTCTTATTCCCAACAGAAGCCCATTAGAGGGCAGTTCCAGTATGTGCTTGAGAGACAACTGCAAAATAAGGCCTAGGCACCTAAAATGGTGCCTACCAAAATGCTTGAACAGGTGGCCTTAATATACAGGTTCATATTCCAGAGCAGTAGATGTTACTGCTAATCTGATGCACACACATTCCTGACCTGAAGTAACCAACAGACCTCTCACTGATATGTACAACTGTCCAGACCAAAGACATGGACAGCCAGGTCCACAGAGGTAACAACCGGACCCCAAACATAAAGTTTGAGACCATTGGTGTACATATGAATTAGATGCACTCAAGTTCTATTACACAATCGAGATACATATAGCATACTTTCACAACCTTTGCAGTAACACACAGTTAAGTTTAAATGTCCTTTAGGTTGATCTTCCTCAATTCCATTTAAACACTACATAGCTGCATGCATTCAATACTTTGAGGTCTATCTCTTGAAAACTGGATTACAGCAGTCCTTTTAATCATGCACCATCACGGCCTCGAAACATCCAACCCCCTAAAGCTCCTCTTTTTTCAGATTTTCTCTTCTGCAAATAATCCTCAGATGATAGATTTATCTTAAAGTGACAAAATGACAAAAAAGGGTGACCATCTGCAGGAGAGGTGACTTCACTGGACACTACTCTTTGCATAATTCACAGATAGCGCGGGTATCTGTCACGCTTTCACCTTTACTCCTACAGCCAAGGAAAGACTCTTGTCTCACAGTGCCTTTCTGTAATGTACAAGATAACCACAGCAGGACTCTTTGTTGATACAAAATGAAGTGAAAAAAGCATTTAGTCATGGATACACCAATCACTTATAAATATGACTCATGAGGTCAGCTAACTTAGCACACAATGTTTCACTTTTTAGGAGGTTACTGTAGGATACTGAAGGAAGGGACTGGTAGTTGGGTCGGAATTAGTCAACGCTAACAGGGAGACAGAGGGGCAGTTTTTGGAATGTGTGATTGCTCTACACGGATCATTTATGTTCCGAGGGTATCAGAACTATCAGTCGACCCTAACACCTGAGAGGCAAAGACAGCGAGCTAGCTATGACTTAAGTACAGCTGTCCAGCTAAACAACATTTGCATTAATGAGCTTTTTTTGGACAAAAGCCTGCATCACTGGATTGTTTCAAAATGAATATGTTTTGAATATCTTAATAATGTTTGAGAGAGCTTAATTAATGACAAGACATGGTTTCCTACTGGGGTGATTAAGCAGACGTTACTATCAATCTGTGCGGACTGTTTGTCTTGCCCATCTACCTGAATCATAAGTTACACAGAGAACATTTTAGTCATATTTTAAATAGTAGTATGTGATACCACTACACTTTGACCCCTTTACAACTGATGTACCCTTGGTCAGTGCAAAACACAGCATTGTAGCTAAAAGTAATCAAAACTGAAAAATGACATTGTTCTAACAGTGAAGAATTCTGGTGGATCCATACTGGTGTGGAAAACATTTTTCTTTATTGTTTGGGTGCACTCATAGTTTAAGATGTCAATGTCAACGTCATTAATTACATAATTATTCTTGGGCAATCATTTATGAGAAAGCATATGAGGAAAATTGTTTTATAGGAAAGTACTCCCATCCAACGAGCAGGAACAGAGGCCAAATGGTTTAAGAAGCATTACGCTGCCATTTTGTGTGTCATGGCCTTCTGAGTTACCAGATCTGAGCTCAATTGAGTACGTATTGTTGAATGGCAACCAAGTCGGCATTTTTACGATGAATTCAGTGAGTTGATTCACCTTCTCAAGAGGGAGTGGTGTCGTCTTCCTCTTACAGGATTCAAAATGGTAGCAAGCTCAATGTCACAGGGAGAGCGTGCAGGCTGTACTATGCCCATATACATGCAGTAGCCTTACTGCTGGTGGGGTTCTGTTCAGCCAGTGCTGGCTGGACATGGAGTGAGAGCTACTTAGTGTGAGGAAAGTATCTAGTGCTGGCTAAGACTTTGTCTGAAATTGTGTATGATTTTGAGCACAGGCTAGCAGAATGCTTGAAGCAGACCTGGGTTTATGGCCTGAGTGCAGACAGAGAAACCCTGGTAGCTTAATTGCCCTACACTGCATGACTCACTTAGAAAAGCACAATATGTGACTCTGCTAAGTCTTGAAGTACAATGTGGTATAATGTACAAAAGGTTATAGAGAAAAATATACATATTTCTTCCAAATGATTTTTTATGTTTTATCCTAGTAACATATGGACTGGGTATACTTGAGTAATTCAGAAAATTTTAACATTTTCTGCATTAATTAAAGCAATGTTTGCAAAAAATGCACTCAAATTAAGATTATGAAGTGAGTTGCAAACTTAGTACATGACATATTTGCTTATAAAATGATGAAAATCTTGGCCCAACATCAACTGTATTACGTATTAATAATTCATATATTTACCGTCTGTTCTATAATGTGCATTGAACAACTACTGCATTCATGCACAATCATGAATAACTGATACTGAATGAATAACTGATACTGTTAATAATAAAATGTCACTAGTATTCTGGAAGAGTCACGTTTTTCGCATCTTGATGTAGAGACCATTAATAGCCCTTTAATGTGCAGTATTTTTGGCAGTCCTTATTCAACTGTGTAGGATCCTTGCAGTAACCTTGAAAAAGACCTTTGTCTGCAGATGTCTGATTTCCTCAAATTTCCAGTTGCAGAGTGCCCTCTACAGGACAAAAACAACACTGCAGCCTTTGGTATGCAGTCAGTCCGTATTTAGCCTGAACATGTTTTGCAGGCTAACTACCAAACTTAGTACCACGGTACTTGGTACCATGGTTTGTTCTACTCAACAGAAAGAGGTGTGTTTGTATAAAAATGCCCCCATTGTTGTCCACAATGAAAATTGAAGCTAAGTACGAATAAAATATACTAAATCTTGCTATGTGTGGGGCTATGGCTCAAGCAAAACTGTATAGCTGTGTATAATGAACTTCAACTAAAGCCTGTCCTATTGAGCCAATATATACAACAAACAGAATCTGACACTCTGATTTGAGATACGTCTACCAACCTTTCAAGAAGCGTATTGTGTTGTGTGGTGGTGCTCCATTAAGAGTTAAATCACACTGATAAATCATATTGTGGTGTATTAGCAAGTTCACATACTGACTTGCTGAATTCTGGCTATTACTTGTTAGCATAGAACCAACAAATCTGCAGGATATTTATCAGAAACAAATCTCACCCACTGTAACTGCTCTTTCAAGAGCTCTGTTTCTCGCATCGATTGCACTGGGTGTTGAGACTATACAGGAAGTCAGTTTTCTGCCAGAAAAAACAATGCTTAACTGATCTTGGGCCAGATTTATCAAACCTTTTAACACATGTTCAAGATTTTCCACATGCAATTTTAGTGATATGATTTGTAATTGGAGGAAACAAACTACCCCACCCAATCACATTCTCTCTTAGCCTTTCTGCACGAGCAAAACATTTTTGCATATACGATAACACTTTAGAAAATTAGGCCCTTTGTCTGCAAGTAAACTATTTAATGCAAAGTTGTGGGTCCTCTAAAATTAGTTGGTTCATCATTACTAAAGATTATTTTATGTTCTTAATTTAATTTTTTTGTATTTGTAGTTTGTGATTTTTTTGCACTAGTAATTAACTAACACAGTTGTGATCTTCAGACTGACTACACAGGATTGGTGATTCTGGATTTTTTACACAGTAGTTATGTCAAGGGTTTCTGTTATTGGTATAACAGATGAAATGTCATTTAAAAGATCGTCACAAGGTAAGACCACAGTATGTATTATGTCATGTTGCCAAAATGCAGTCTGCTTCCGTCCCATTTCTTTACTTGTCTTTGTGGACCAACAGATTATTTCATATATAACATAATAATCGATTCTTGTACAATGCAGAATCTTCCACGAGAGCATTGTGATTCATCATTGAAACGATTATTTCCCCTACCCCCATCAAAGACTACAGGATACTATGACATATACTTGTAATTCTTATTTTGCTGGTCTTTTCAATAATGTCAAATCAATAGAGTGCTATTTTCTTTACACACAAACCAGAATTACAAAGAGGAACACGACATTCCAGCCTGCCTGAAACATATCCATGCAGTAACACTGTGTAATTGGTTCATTGTAACTGTATGCTGCTTTATGGCACAGCATGTAGCCGGTCACATTACCAAATGAATTTTCAATGGCCCATATGATTGCAATGACACGGGCCGCTCCATGTCATGCCATTTCATAAATAAATTAAATACATTTTTGTACATGAATGGCATGTCTGTAAAGCTGCTTGATCCAAGCCACAGTTTTAAAGAACGTCTAGGACTCCTCTGATTCAAGTGACGGCTAGCCCTCACTTCCGTCCTCACTGCAGATGCTTCGCTAATTACATACCACCTGTGTTGCTGGGCGAGCATTATGTCAAGGATGTATTCAGTTCAGATGCTTGCTGGTGCCTGGCTGGCCAGTAGTGGCCGCTAGAGAGTGATGAGACTGATGACTTTAATCTGATTAACATTAACTATCTTTCCCTGGTGGGGCTGAGTCTCTGGCCATGGCGGGTGATGGTGTAGCTGGGATTCCAGCATCCTGTTGCAGAGCTCACAGCGGCACTTCGAGCATGTGCCTCCACTGCGTTAGCCACCTGGAGGCCCAATAATTCATCAGCGATCCTGAGCTTAAGCAGCGTACAAGTTAAATTTGTAAGTTAGCAGTCATACTACTGGCTGTTATTAGCATGCATGAAAATATAGCCTCATTATTAATGTCAATATCAATCCATAAATGAGTATGCATGGAGTGAATTAGCAATCTTGCACTATCATTTGTCACTCTGACACACGGCCAATAAAATGGTTATTATTTCAATGATTCTTATACTCATCGAATTACTGTCCAGGCATGGTCATTGTGTGCATAGTTCTACTGTGTGCATATGTCAATGGTTCCAAGCTTATGCAGTTATTTTATTCATAGGACACACAACAGAAATCAGTTACAGAACGCTAAAGAAAATGATTTTCCGTCAATATACAATGTCACTATTTTTGGTTTTGTCAAAAAATATTTTCACGATCTGACTTTAATAACTGATTTAACAGGCTGGCAGCTAACAATAGAACATTCCATTAATTAAATTGAAACTAGAAGAGACTGATAAAAAGAAATTAATTTCAGTGAATATAAAAAATCCAGAATGTCAAGGACTATAGTTGGGCTTGGTTTAATAGTAAAAACTAGCACACTAAAATGAAACTCCCAGTGTATCCCACTGAAATTAATAATACGTTTATATCTTATTTTAAGGATATCTATAAATCAAACTCTCCTAACGCAGAAAAAAAATATCTTCTCCCTTGAATCAAGTTGACTTACAACTCTTTCAGAAGAAAACGGAGAAAAATTGGATAAAAATATCTCAGCGGAAGAAGTCATGAGTGCATTGAAAGCCCTCCATGGCGGTAAAACAGCCAGGACACCATGGGGTCAGGACAGCCTCCCTACTGAATTGTATAAGTTCGCTGTCCCTAAATTGCTCCCATTTCTTATATCCATGATTCATGAAGCCCTAGAAGCGAAATGTCTTCCTCCCTCCTTGTCTATTGCTGCCATCTCTTTGTTTCTAAAAAAAGGTAAAGATCCTGTACAGTGTTCCTCTTACAGATATTTCTGTTTTATCAGTTGATTATAAATTGATTGATAAGATTATTGCTACTCGATTAGAGAGTACGAGTACAATGCCCTCTCTGATACATCCTGATCAAAGTAGCTTCATTAAAGGATGTCTGTCCCCAGATAATCTGTGTAGATACTTTATATCTACACAGATATATATCTTAATATAATAGATATATATATCTTAATATAATTTACTTAATATATTACACCATACAAATAACCTCAATAGTGAAAATGTAGTTATCTCATTGGACGCTGAAAAAGCATTTGACAGAGTTGAATGGAAATACCTTACATCTGTCTTACTTAAATTCAATTTTGGTCCACGTTTTATTTCATGGATTAAAACCTTGTATAATGCACACCAAGCTATAGTTAGGACCAACAGATAATTTTCAAATTCCTTTTTGTTAAAAAGAGGTACAAGACAAGGTTGCCCGGCCTCACCTTCTTGATTCAATTTAGCTATTGAACCACTTGCAGCACTTATAAGAATCTATCCTGATCTCAAAGGTGTGAAGATAGGCTGTGAAAACCATATCATGTCTTTATTCACTGGTGATATATGATATATTATTATATTTAAACAATCCCACCTTTTCAATACCAATACGTTTAGACCTGCATAATAACTATTGTTCTGTTTCCAGTTATAAGGTGAACTGGTCCAAAACAGAGGTAATGGCCATTTCCAATTTTAATACAAAACCCTTGGAAAAGCAATTCAATTGGAAATGGTCCAATTCATTTATTAGATATTTGAGTGTGAACATCCCCTCCAAAATTAGTAATAGTTACCATTTGAATTATCCCTCACTCATTGAGAAAGTATTCCAAGATCTGAAAAGAATGACTTTATTACCAATTTCACTATGAGGTAGAGTCAATATTATTAAGATGAGTGTTTTACCAAAATCTATTTGAAATCCTTCCCATTCCAGTACCAGCAATATTTTTTAAGAAAATTGACAGTGCATTAATTTCACTTCTTTGGAAAAAGAAATGAATTTCTTTGGTACGTATTCGTATAAAGACACTGTATCTTCCATACAATCAGGGAGGGTTGTGCTTGCCTAATTTATATTTGTACTATCTCTCAGTACAACTGGCCAAACTGAGGAAGTGGTTTTCAGCTTAGTCTTGCACATGGTCAAAAATTGAACTTTTAGATGTTACTCCAATTGAACTTAGAAATTTGCCGCATTTGGATTTGCCAAGTGTAAAGAAAATAACACAAAATCCGATTGTCCTTAATAGTGTTGATGCTTGGAATAAATCGCGTATAATTATTGGTCATACGCAAACCATTTTGCCATTTACTCGATCTGGAAAAATCCAGATCTCACTGCCTGCTTCAATGATGATACATTTAAGAGTTGGTAAGAAAAAGGAATTTGGGAAATCCAATATTTATTTGTGGAAGGTATTTTTCAAACTTTTCATCTAATTACAAATTTCTTTGATCTTCCGCCATCCCATCTTTTCCAAGTCAGAACCTTGATTTAGTCAAAACAATATTCTCTAAATGAACCACAACCATCTAAGTTTGATGAGATATTGAACACCCCAGATGAAATAGGGTTATAATGCTATATCTAAGATGTATGAAATATTGTTAGGAAACTGGCAATTAAAGACCAATCACCTAAGATCAACATAGGGAAAGGAATTAGCTGAAAGCATTGATAAGGAAGACTGGATGTACATTTGTTCAAAGATTTCTCATTTTTATAACTGTAGGCATAAGCTTGTACTTTACAAAATGTTACACGGACTGTATTTTACACACGAGAAACTTTAAAAATAAACAGGAAATTATCCTTTCTTTGTTGGCGCTGTAAGAGACTTAAAGGTACCTATTTTCATACGTTTTGGAACTGTAATAGTAAGTAGTAATTTATTTTCAAAGTGTCATGCACCAAAGGGTGTCCAGCCCATATGGGCTTACAAGATGCTACAAACATAACAAGCAAAAGCATTAACATGGCATAATGGGAGCGAAAAAATAAATGCAATACACTTTCATACATGAAAATCTTTGTCAAACCTAAAGTAGAACACTCCTTAGACTTTACAACTCTGTTAAACCATAACTTAGGCATATTTACGGCACAGACTGTGCCTTTAGCACATCAAACATAAAGCGCCCTCTAACCCTGTTGGTAAGCATTTAACACAAACTGAGTGAAGTGACACACTTTGTCTGTAAATAGGTACTGAAGCCTACGTTCACCTTTTTTTCCCCCTTTTTTTCTTTTCAAGTATTAACCTATATTTACTGCATTTACAACTACTGTCTTTGTATTTATGTCCATGTATTCATGTGTATAAAAAACCAAAATTATATAAAAAAACACTAGCACACGGCCTAATATACACTTATAAATATAATCAACTGATTTATATTTTATTTTCACTTCTGTGTGTGTATGTGTCTGTCCATTTCCATTTTTTCCCAAAAACACCTGATTTCACAGGCCTCTCTCTTGAGCTGTAAGCCGTTAGCAAGTTAGCAACGTGTCATGCTACATTTAGCTCAAGCTGACTGGCATCTGACTGAGTCAGTCACACTACGGTAAGTGCAAATGACACACAGGGGCTTTTCAAAATGAACGAAAAGAAACCTAGCCTTATGCATTTGGGGTTTTCTGCTGCTTTTTTCCCCGTTGTACCGAACCCGTACTGCACCGTGTCCAAACCGTGGTGTGAACTGAACCATGACTGTGTAACGTTAGACCCCTAGTAAGTAAACTTGTCTGTCTTCAGCTGCGAGCATGGGATCCAAAACAACAGGATTATTTTGGGTATTTATTTATTTACTAACAGTGGCAAGGTATACACATGGGCTAAACATAGGAAGATGCTGACTCCCAAAAGCGAAAACTCACCAAGAAAAAGAAACCACAGCTATTCCATTCTTGTCTAACTTGTACAACACTGAAAATGAGTTTATGCATATTTCATATTAATACTAATACAAATGACTATTTATCGGTATGTTTCTGCTATAAAACATGTTTTAAAATCAACACTTAAATATGTAGGTTATTGAAACAATATTAAAGATTTGTGAGGTATTGATACATGGCAAAGCTTTTAAAAGTGTTAAGGGGAAAGTTTGAGATCACGATGGCATCTTTGAACAGGAACAAAAATGCACCGGGAAAGACAAACAGCGCTCACAAGTGGAAGCTTACTGACAGGGAAAGGTAGAAACTTAACAGTATAGGTGCCTAATGCCACAAAAGAAAGGCCTCCGACATTACTACAGAACAACACCTCTGTTACCCAGTCTCAACTACATACAAAATTGCTTCTTCAAGATCTTTCCATACTCTGAGATTATGACACCCCCATACACACTGTTAAATATAGATTATCTAGATAATCAAGAGCGATTTCACGAACACCAGGATGAGGTCACACACCTTCCTGGCAAGCCTCCCCAATCACCAGATATAAATATCACTGAACCCTCATTGGCAGTTATGAATCACGGCATATAGAGTACATTCACACCTACATATCTCAAAAAAAAACTGAGCCTTCCCTTGTTGAGAATTCCTCCAGTATCCCACTAGAATTCAAATTCAAAACAGCATTCAAAACAGAATGTTGTAATGAACGGATGCACTGTGATGCATCTTTAGCACTGAAGCTGTACTGAAGATAAACGGCACCCACCTGTGGATTAACTGAATAGAATAGAATGCTTTTATTGTCACTGCACACTTGTACAACGACATTTTAGAGTGCAATACCCCTTGGTGCTAGGGTACACAAGTACAAGTAAAAAATGTCCATAGACTGTCATGCTTCCATTACTCTGTCTTCCCCTGTAAATACAGGGAGTCCTCGGGTTACGACGGTCTCGAGTTACAATGTTTCGAGGTTATGACGTACTTCCATAAATTATTTAAAGAACCTAGTTTCGACCTACGCAGTTTGATTCGTAAATACGAACACAGAAATAAAGTTAAGAAATTGTTCTCTCTTTTTTTATTACTGTTTCATTTAATTACTGTATTTTATATGTCCTTCATGTGTTGTGTGTACAGAGTGAGTGACGTAAGGTGTTAACTTAGTTATAATTTAGGTATAAATTCCGACTTCCGTCAAAAATCGACTTACGACAAGTCGTAAGAACGGAACTCGTTCGTAAGTCGAGGACCCCCTGTATATAAACAGGTTTGTTTCAGTAGCGGGTTCATTTACAGTGGATATTCTGATGACTGTCCAGCAGTGTGAAACTACAGAGTCCACTGCTTGAATGGGTGGGGCATTGTGGCTGTCATATCCTTAACCAATGTTGATGAGCCTATAGTATGTGCAGTCTTTGATATATGGAGTGACCTGTAGTTGTTGCTCTATAGTAAATCTGAACTGCAATTGTTTATTGTTAGGGCCAAACCATTATAAATTCCTGACAGCTGACAGCCAGGTAATTGAACAAAGCACTCCACGGTAAATTACTCAAAGTTTTAATTACCCGACGATCACCAAACCCCTCGGTCAGCAGGAATGGGTTCAGATATTTTGGCTGTAAATGGAACCTGCATTACACAAGATTTTTATTAGAAGATAATTAATGCTGCAACTTATGTTTGTAGCTATTTCCTATAATTATGTTCTGTATTGCTCACCCAAAATAAAATGACCAGTAATTTCAGTGGTGAGTAATTACACCACTACAGTGTGCCCAGTTTTAGGCTTTGCTACACAGGTCATGCAGCGTGGGCAAGTTTAAACCCCATTCCCTTCCAAAATAGAATGTCTTTGTATATATTTATGGCTCAGACAAACTGTTCAGTCCATCGCAACAAACCTGCTTCCACCACCTCAGAAGGAGCATGCCCAGACACATGGCTCCTCCCATTCACATAACAACCAGCCATAGTTTCTAACATACTGCAGAGACATTACCAATTACAAGCTGCCTAAGTCACAAGAAGATGACAAGGACAGCAATGTACTCAGTTTGTGGCTGGCAGAGTGATGAGACAAAGGAACATAACTGGCTTACCTCCTATTGTTCCAGGGCCATGCTGTGCCGATGTGGGTGTCCGTCCATAGTTGGTAACAGTGGAATTAGGCCAGGCCAGAGGTGGGATTACAGTCAGGCGGTCTTGGAGAGATAATTTGCTATTATTGCAATGCATGTCATGAAGAAAAAGCTCCTATGTTCACACTGTGTTTATGTGATTTTGCAGACAAATACACAAAAATATTAAGTATCTATACCTGATCAAATTATAGACTAGGGTGAATCAATATGCTCCTTGGGCCCTATTTTGAAAGTCATACATCATAAGTCGTAAATTACCCGATTCTTGCAACATTGGATGGGAGGGGCAAACGCGCAAAGCTATTTTCGTGGACACAAGTTCAAGGCAATAAATCAAATTTGGTGGGTCTATTCCATGGCACTACTCGCAATAGTAGGTCCTTCACATGGCGTAATCCGCAATGGGTGGAGCAATGTGTTTATGTCAATTACAGGGCATTGGCACGACGTTGCACATTTCAGCCAATCATGAGTGTTACATACAATAAAATCATGTGCACCAATTGCTTGCAAGAGAACATGGCTGAGCTAAGGTGCATTTCACACCAGAGGAGATGGAGGTACTGGTTCGTGAGGTCCGTGTCTGACATGAGCAAATATTTGATTCTGCCAGCATAACCCCTAGTTCCTGAATTGACGCTACTCTGGCAGACACAATGCGGACAAGATCGCTGGGTTTCAGCAGTTTATTGAGCCTGGCAAAAACCGGCAAATAACAGCTGGTAAAATTGACAGTTACTTGTCTCTGGTCCTGTGACACACTCACCACCGGCAGAATGTGAAGGGGCAGAGCACAAATGTCCAATTATTAAATAATTCCTCTTTATTTGCACACAAACACACACACACACACAAATATATATGCTCAGTGATACACTATATCCCTAAAATGTCACTAAAGCCAGTTTTATATTAAGTAACGTCACACCACATGACACATAAAAAAAGAATATAGCCTACAGTAACCACTGTAGCTAGCATGACATATGTCACTCAGCTACATTGAATAGAATTCCAACAGAATGTAACATACCTGGAAAAAACCAGCTAATAACAGCTGGTAAAACTGAAAGTTGCTTGAGAGGGAAGGCAAAGCGTTCCTTAAACGTGCAAGACACCGGGGCTACAGGTGGGGGTCCTTCCACCACCTTCCAGGATTTGACAATGCAAAATTATCTTCATAATCATGAAAAGCATGAACGATTGAAAAAAATATGAACAATTAGCATCTTGTTAAGATTCTGGGGTTGCAGCTGTGGTTGGAATAAAAACCAGCATACACAATGGGTCCCCAGGACCAACGCTGGGAACCACTGGCCTAGCTGGGTGAAAGTGGTTAGTTATTGGTATCACTGACCTGGCTGTGCTTCTATTTTCTGATATATGAAACTTTCTTATTTTGATTTTTTAATTTTTATATTTTTCCTGCTCCCCCCAAAAGTGGATAATAAAATGGCCTGTAGCCCATATTTGGTTCATCCCTTCTCTTGCTTGTGTCTCTTCCTTCCATTCACCACCTGCCACAGTGGCCACACCTGCCACTACCCAAATCCTGTATATATATAATTCTTGTCATTTTTCATAAAGGTATTCACATATTTTTATTGAGTTACCACTGCTGATTTATAAATAAAACATCTTCAAGCTGGTCAAATAAAGTCTGATGTGTCAACTTGGGCTCAAAAATTGGGCAACCAGTCTTTGCTCCCAGCGGTGTCAAAATATAAATTCTCGACTGAGGCACACAAACATCTGTTCATTTCATGATATATGACTCGAAACTGTTCAGTGTTGAAAAAACCTGTTTGTTTTCTGCCCTTAATAAATTGAGTGTGGGCGGAGATTGATTATTATGACGGTAAGGGTGCCAGAGATCCTCCCCCATGAACACACAGAGATGGATTGAGATTGATGGTGTCAAAGTGCCAAGGCCTGGACTTCTTATCATGAAAGATGAATGCCTCGTTAAAGTCCAGCGCCAGGACTGAATGCCATTACTGCTCGCTGGGCCGCCTTGTTTAACCGTCGCGGGAGACCTACATCTTTGTCCTTTCAGCGCATAAATCCACCACAGGCCAAGGGCCAGAACTCCCATCTGCCAAGTCCCGCTGCCTCTGATGAAGGTGCAGTATGGGTCCAAAGTAAATTCCTGATCAGGGTGAGGATTGCGCTTTGGGACACAGAGGCGGAGATGATGGCAAAGGATCATAGGGCAAATGTATCTTCAAATATCTTTAAAACCGCACCTTTCCCTCACAAACTGGCAATGGTTCTATCACTGTATATCAGCAGAGCACATGGCTACATACTATGTTCTCCTAAGAAATGGTATATAAGAGATGGAAAGATGTTTTGAGAGATATTGCCTAACAGATATCCATGTTAGTGGACCCTGTTAAGAGCTGGTTAGCTGTTGCAAGTAGTGTCACTCTTTTGATCTCTCCACACGAAGGTGTACCTCCTTAGCTCTGTTAGCTGAGACAGACTAATGACCATGGCACGAGCCACTTCAGCCTGATCCCACAACCACTTACACTCAGATGGCTGGAGTTAACATGGCTCACTGAAACTATACAGGGGAAGACCATACTAAAGATGAGTGATGAACCCAAAGGAGCCTTGAAAGAATAAAATCTGGAACGAACAGCTCGATGGAGCTCCAGTACAAAAAGCCTCACCCCTCTCCTCTTCACATAACATAAAAGGAGAAAAAATCTAATTTTTTAAATTAATCTACAATAATTTCAATCAACAGCAGGGGTGTAAGATGGATAGCTGGGGGAGCAAAGATGTGCTAAATGACTGTAATGTAGAACAAAATTAAGACATAGACAAAGCCATATGTAGTAAAGTGCGCTGCAGTCAACTATACAAAGTGGCACGACTGGCTACTTTACAGCTGACCTTCTCGAAGTCAAAATATTCTGCTTTTAAACTAAGACACGGGTCCCCCACCCCTGTTTTACAGAACAAGAACAAAGAGGCTGGAATCTAAACACTGCTTCTGTGCCCAGTCCGCTTGCTGCTGGAGCTCAGAGCGAGCTGGTTTTTGTTCAAACACACCGGTCTACATTCGAAATGTGAGATTCCCCTTGAAGAAAATAAACGTGTAATGTAGATTGTTTGCACAGATATAAATGGAAGAATACATACATTTTTTGGGAGAATGTCAGAGCATCAAGCTAGAATGGGTAAGGCATTGATGTGAGCTATGGGGATCGTTTCATGCAATATGGAAAACCACAACAAATTAGCTAAAGGGATGTACCTACTTTCTCTCCTTCTCCTGAAGTACTTGTTGACAAGTTGGTAGAAAGATGTGGTACTCAAGATTTTTTTCCCTACATGTTGTCAGAGAAATGGGGCCAAACTAGTTTTTCAGAGCGCAATAGAAACAATGGAGAAGTGGAGCACGAGGGCAAACTACGTATGTGCAGGGACTCATCAGGCAAGCTGAGGTGGAGCAGTAGGGAGGCCGACGCCACGGCTGCCTGAGCTGAACCCGCTCGTCTGTGAAAGGTCACACGCCCGCCAGCATCTGCAGCGCGAGTGCAAATACGGCGCGGCGGACTAAAGTTTGCTGGAGAATTGGGTATGTGCGCTTGTTGACATTCCCTCGGGGGAATTTCAGGACCAGCCTGCAGGTTAATAATACCGAGCACAGACATCTGTGATGCTCCTGCAGAAAGGTGAGCTACAGGCTTTCTATAAGGTTGAGTGCTTGTGTACAGTACGGAAGAGAAAGGAACCATATTCTATTGTTCATTACTCATACAAAATATATAAAGCCATATAACACACACAAAATACAATAAATACAATATTTATGAAAAAATATTAAACAAACTGAAAATAAGTAAGCTCTCTTGCACTTCATTACATAAGACTTTGAAAAATGTGTTCAATTCATGTGAACGGTGAAGTAATTACGTTGTTTTGGAGAAAATTGGAATTCAAATCCTTGTCGTATCATCAGGATATAACCTGGGTCGAATTTTAACTCGCCTTCGCTTTCAACTGCAATTTTATAAACAGCTACTCATAAATCCTAATGATGCAGAAAAGTAAGACAGTACCTTTGTAAACAGAAAGCTAATGGACTATAATGCTGGAGACAATAATTTGATCGCTAAGCAAAAATAGTTCAATTTCTGAGTTATTTCTGAGTTCAAGTTCTGAGTTTCTAGTTATATTTTACACATCTTGCTTATTTTGGCTTTCCCTGTTAACTGCAAAATGAGCAAGATGCACCAGCTTCAATTCTCAAAAATGCTACAAAATGGGCCATAAGTTTCTGGAATTCAGTCCTCCAATGGAAAAATATCCTTCTCATATCTAGAGCAATCGCTGAAAATCACATCAGTAGTGTGTCTGAATCAATCAGTCAATGAAATATAACCATGGGTACTGAGAAACATTACATTCAGGACTTTAGCAGACACTCTTATCCAGAGTGTCTTTCATGGTTCTCATTTCTACAGAGTATCCATTTACGCAGCTGGATACTTTCAGTGTTTTATATCTTTTAAAATACTTGATAGATGCTTGGAATTTGGGCGCAAGCGAATAAACTATAAAAGTTGCATAAGGTACTTATGCAATGCAGCACTTAATTTCTGTAAAAGACAAATAATTTCTCTCTTTTCCCTTCATTATCATATTAAATGTGTGTAGTACGTAAAAATAAAAGACCTCATCTCAGTTTTCTGAAGTGTTTGTAATTTTTCGTGCCTTGGAGACATGAAAGATCGGTAACTCCTTTCAAATCCAGTCCAAGTGAAAGTGTGTTCTGCCATACCGCATCCATTTGAAGCATTCAAGGTCGACAAATCACCAGATTAGTTTCCACTCCTCTGCAGCACAAACACAGAAGTGCTTCCACACTTTAAAAAGAAACGCATTCTCAGTCAATAGGAAGGAAATCAGCTGTTTGCACACTGTCGTAAATAATACGAGCTCTAAAACCAGAGCCAAAATTTTCTGAAATTCACTTTCGGTTTCTCCCTGAAACTGTTACTTTCCTCAAACAAAAATTTTTATTTAACAAGTCAATCTCCCAATTCTACTGTTGTATAAATTTAGTGAGATTATCTGTTGTTCCTACTGACAGAAAATGCTTATTTTCATACACAGTCTGCTTTCAGCTAGAGCAGGGACACACCGGAACAGATATTTTTCACCCCTATGGTTCTAAGCACTTCTTCAAATCCCTCTGCACTTCCTCTTCAAATAGCGGTGTGAATACCTTAAGGCAGCCTATAACCTGATATTGCTCCTAGGGGTATTTTGCTGGTTAATCTAATCAACCGTATGTTGCTTTAGATAAGTGTCTGCTTAATAACTGTAATGTAAATAACAGCTTATTTTTCAGTGCAGAAGGATACACATCAGGACTCAAGATGGCGCCTAAAATGGTCACCATTGCGCCTGACTTTATTTTGCAACTCGTTTTTTCCTGCCCCCACAAGCAAAAAGACAAAAAATGGAAGAGGCATGCATGGCGACAAACTTTAATTCTTTTCTAAACTCTCACCTCCTCCTGCATTTGCCTGCCCTATCACATGCACTCCTGCACTGCCCTGCTCTTGACACAGTAATTGAAGCATACAGAGATGCAATTTACTGTACCCCTGTGCCGTGCAAGTTTAAACATTTTTTCCCATGTATTACAAGTACAGGGATTTTGGCTCCTATTGATTTGATTTGGCTTTTAGGAACCAATGGCTCCTAAATATTTTTTTGTCTGGAGCCCTGACAAAAAAAATCTTGAAGTGTTTACCCTCACCACACCTTCACTCAGTTACAGGGATAGACTCTGACCACTGGACACCTTACACTGTGTGTGTTTATGTTCCGACATTTCCTGATACCTCTTTCCTTATCTTTATCGAACTGTTAACGGACTGTTTCCATCCTGAAACAGGTAAGATTTTATCAGCTTCTGGATTCTGCATCATAAAAAACACAAATATGTTCCAATAAAATAAAAATCTAATTTATTTGTTTAGTGTTGTTACAACACACAATGTGGCAGTGTCCTTCTTATACCATCACAAAGGTAATGCCAAAGTCAGCAGCCAGCACAAACTCCCTTTAAAAAGAGAGGAACCAGATTCGAGGGAGGGCACATGGGCAGTGTGAAATTAGTGGTGCCGCTGCAGTGTGAAAAAGTGAGAGGTCATCATCTGAACCAGAGGAGTCATGTGCCTATGACCGTCCTCCGAAGCTGGCAGAATGATTGCTTGGGGATGAGTCAGCTAGTTCATTCAGGGTTTAGGAAAAAGAGGGGGAAATTTGGGGAAACATTTTAAAGAAGCGAGCTGTGTAAGCATTACTATCATGCTGCAAATGTGTCGCAAGTGGCACATAGCCTATATCATCAGAGGCATGTGAGGTCACCATATGCTTGGCTTAAAAACCAAACTCTGGTTAATACCACTATGCATCATGGTTTTTTAATCAGTTATAAATGAAAATATATAACTATTAGCTAAATGAAAGCCTCACTTTTTCACTCATTAAGAAATTCAGGAAAAACTAAGAAAAAACAAAATATTCATTTAGTCAACCTACCCATCTTTCCCCTACAGTAGCGCAGGCCTGTTTGAGCAAAAATCTGTGACTAAATCACGCATTTCTATCTTGCAAATGTCTTAATTATAACAGGTTATATGCAGTAAAGCAGTTTTGCAGTTAATGGTTGCAGTTTTTATTCACTGTTGGACATTTTCACATAATTGATTAGCTTAGTTGTCAGGTACGAGGCCAAGGTATTGTTTGCATATTTAGCTACTACAACAATTTGAGACACATCTGTTGTACCTACTTATCTATATCATTTTCTTTTCTATTACAATGTATTTATATTTTAGAAGCAGCTTAACAATAGAAGTAGGATTGATGATGAAACTGTTGTTTACTTTATTCAGGGAGTTATTGGCTTTGTCTAGTAAATTTAGGGTATATTGGCATCAAACAACTTTGTCTAGGACAATAATATAGCCTGCTTGTCTATGCTTTTGCCAGCAATTAGCCTGCTCCTATAGGACACCAAATAGAAATTACCCAGAATGAATAACACTGCAGTCTTAACTACGCGTCTGACACTGAAAATCTCCAGCTCTGCGCTACATGTGCAAAAGAGCAACTCCAGACCTGATTCTCTGGACACTTTCTGGAGCTCATATGTGAAAACTTCTTATGGTGATCTTTATAGGATGAAGGAAAAGGACTTTAAAGACTTAAGCCATTGCTAGTTTACAATATCTAATATTGGTTATCAACCAATCACCAATGAAAACAATATTATTTGGACATGTTATTACATTATATTATCAATTAATGTACCGTACATTACTATATTGAATTAAAAGGAGGGGAATCCTTTTGTCCTGTCCTGTGTTGACTGGCTCTTCAATGATGTCACTATTTCTGTCCTTTTAAATCTAAAATTCAAATTCATTACTTGAACAGCTGATCTTATAATAACATTGATATGTATTATGACAAAAATGTTATCTGGATAACTTAAAAGAAAATGCTGATTTTGACTGGAAGAGGCCTTTAAAGTATCTTTGCCCTACACCAAGAGGTGCCTTTAAAGAAGAGAGTGCCCCTGTCTATACAGAACAGCTAGCTGCCCCGTGATTTGGAATGCATGATCCTGACATTATCCTGATGATAGCCTTCTCAGTCATCAGATTTGAACCTAACAGAGCAGCTATTATATAGATTATAGAATTGAAATTCTGGAAATACATCCATCCATTAAACACAAGTGGAACTGTATTGTTAGCTTCTATGCAACAGTGTCCTATCATATGCCACAGTCCTCCCAGTCACCAGATCTAAATGGGCATTTTTCAACAACACCTGAGATAGTGTTTTTCTCTAGCTCCTGGAAAAGTGGTTTTACATTCCTCCTGATTGAAATTCTTGACATTGTATTTTGGCATCACTTTCAGACTTGCAAAATTCTCAGCCACTAACACCCTAATTTCCAAGTATATATCCAGCTATATAAATGGACAGTGTGTAGAAATGTAAACTGTGGAAGTCAAAGCATCTGCTAAATGCCCACATTAAAAGAAAGTTTTGTATTTTTAAGATTATACTGTACAACCTCCAGGTCATTTCAGACCTGCCTTTCCCTATACTTTTGTTCATATTGCTAAATACAAAGGAGAATAACAGCAATAGTAGCAATACGCTGTGGTCACTGTGCATCTGTCTCTGTACAGCATTCCTTGATTGACCCTACTCAGATTGTTGGGTATGCCTATTATTAACTAGAAAATTCTCTGTGTGTTAAGAGAGCAACACATAACATGAACCACAGGTAATCACTGACAGCAAGCACTTTCTGCCCAGGTTTCAAGTACAGAAGGGCAGAGAGGTGAATAGTAAGGTCACATACCACCAGGGGTTATAGTGCTCACCATATGGGCATTATGGTTTAAGTACCTTTAATATGTAAAAAGAAATACTTATTAAATACTTATAATGCATTGACATTTTCCATACCTGTGTTAAGAGAGCGACACATGACACCGCATCACAGCATGCACCTGTTCAACGACAAAACGATTGTATCACTCAATGACATGCATGTACACTGTAGGAGTACTCTAGGCACTGGACATAAATGATCATTATCACATTATCAACATTTCGTAATAAGATTATGGTGAATTTGCTTTCTTTGCTAAACTTTCATTTAGGTAACAAGCACATTTTAAAACCGTAATTTCGGTGTTTCACATAGCTAGACAACCATATTGCTACTACATTGAATGCGCGGCCTGCTCCACTGCTCACTGCTACAAATAATACAAATAGCCTATATATTCACCGATCCCAAATTAATCGTATGGCTAGTTTTAAATCCATGGTTACAAGCAGGTGAATAGTTTTATTACACTTTACAAGAAAATCGATATACTAATACTTTTCCTGACACACATACCTCTAAGGGACTCCAGTGACGGTGACGAAATGACGGTATAACAGAACTTGTCTAATTCAAATTTGACCAAACCATTCCATCAAGGAGGGGTAGCAACTTTTGTTTATCTTTTAGACAGGATAAAACCGTCAAATATTACATTACACAACTCGTCTATTTTAACAGACTTTTTTAAAGTATTCATGCGTTACTATTGACTTACATACTTCAAATTTAAAAAGAGAATTCAACAAAGGCATTAAAAACGTTTGGTACAGTCAATTGTAAAACCCGCTAAAGGTTCATTAGTCAATCAAATTAACCTGTATATTGTGGGTTATTGTGTAAAAACACTCCTACACAATTAAAAGCCTTAGCTTATTGGAGGGATCATCAATTAGCGGCCCGTGGACCATGCTGAAGCACACGCGCGCACACACACACACACACACACACACACACACTCTTTCTCCAAAACGTGCGTACGCCGATTTTCATGCTCATTTTGGGATTTATAAAGTTGAAGTGAGAGTGTGCGTACCGGTACGATACGTTTGACCCGTGCCTACGCACATTTAAGGCACATATTTGCTCTAAATACCACACCCAAGAGACCAAGAAATATTTGCACTACAGTTTCCTTATTTCTCATGATTAACTAGGATCACATTATTATTCGTAATTAATGTTGTTTTTAGCCATAAATAAATGATAAATTAACAGATATGAACAATGAGTGCATTATTAGTCCATTTATTTTGTTCATATAAATAGAGACCTATACAGCGTGTGATGATAGCGAGACAGCATGACCATGATGGCTAACTTGGCACATGATATTGTTAATGGTATGGTTCCACGGGAAGGTGTCTTCAGGGACCTTTTCGACTTTTTTGCCCATTTGGATGACTGGCTCATGAGTTGATTTCGTTTACCACAAGCTGTGCTCTTGGCATGCTGTTCTGAATTGAGGCCGGTGCTGGAGCGCCCTACACGTAGCAACCAGCCAATACCAACCCATCTGCAAATCCTGTCAACGCTGGGTTTTCTTGGCCTTGGGGAGAGTCCAGTGGGAAATAGCGGACCGGTCGGGTAGCCTATATCCCAGCCCTTATTCAGTAATGTCATACCAAGAGTGTTGGATAACGTCATTCCTCTGAGTTCAAGGTATATCAGATTCAAAAGCAATTTGCAGCAATAACCGGTTTTTCCTATATAACCGGTGCAATACATTGCACTCAAATGGCAATTAAGGGTGACATCGGTGTATGAATATGTGTACAAATGACAAGCGACAAATGTGGTTGCCCTATGGCCAGGATCATGTCTTGATTCGTTCATACCGGTGAACAGTAAAGTTAGAAAACAACTCCAATAGTCGTAGCCAGGCGCTCATCGAGGGATCTGTGGTGGCACCCCCGTACCGCAGCCCCATGCTCATACACTTGCAGTTGGGCAGCTTTGCCTCAACCTGATGTCAGACCGTCTTTTATTGATTTCGATCTGCTTGTGGCTCTAGGTGAAGTCAGGTAATGTGGAACATCAGGTTAAGTGGGACATTTAAGCTTTGTGGCTCTTTACTGTCAGAGCCATTGAAAGAGACGGCTCTGTTTAGTGTATTAGCACTGTCAGCCAATCACTGAAACTTTTCTTGAATTGTTGCTATAGTAGTAGCTGTCATTGAAAATTTGTTTTGATTGGTCTGAAGTAACTGGGTGGGCGAGGTCTAGCTTTGAGCGAACAATGATCAACGCAAACACGTGGTAAGCCGACCGACATAGGAAATCGCACTTCAACGTAGTATGGATATTATACCAATACAAACTAGCTAACAATCTACTTTTTATATTATAATGTATTGATTTACACACAGTTTGAAATACAGTAGCAATATTTTAAAAATGATTCTTTGTTTTATGAAAAAAAGTTTTTTGTACTGTCCAATTACATGAATGATAATGGTAAAATGTTACCGTTTTTTCAGGTAAAGAATGACACCTTTGTAAGTGTAATAAATGCAATATAACCATAACAAACTGTTTTGTTCTGGCATAAATTATAATTTTTTTGGTGTGGTACAGCATTTAGATCTGGAATCTTAATGAGAAAATAAGTGGCAAAGCATCAGTATGTGTTATAAGTTATCCCCCACCACACACACAGCCACACACAAACACAAATGCCACATGGCACGGACTGCCGTGTGTACACGCACACATACATACACTATCCCCACAGTCACCACCGCATAAACACACACACATTCCTTCCCAGACCCCCCTCCAAAATCACCACCTACAGTTCAGTCAGTTAGGGAGCATGTTTAATCACCAATCACCAAAATGATTTTTTTTTAATCATTACGAATTTACAAGATGTGAGATGAAACAGTTTTGTAATTTACTCTTTCAGACAAGATGGAGGTAAGTAAAAGACGGGGGGAGAGGACAGATGGAAGGATGCAAGTCAGGGAGGACCAAAACACAATTAGTGGAGTGAGGAGAGAATAAGGGGTTCAATAAATGAATACAGGGAGCAAGCAGAGGCAGGTCAACAACCAAAGCTGCGTTTGTTTGGGGAGGGCATGGAATGTGGCAAAATCTACTTTGCAAAGACAAGTAAAAGATCTTGTGAGAGGCTCCAGCCATGCCTCTGGCAGAACATCTTATCTGCCAGAGTCATCTGAGAAAGAATTAGCAAGTCTCCTAAAGTTGTTGTCTCAGAGCGGTTTCCCCCTTACCAAAAGTGACATACAAACTGTCGCCTGTGATTTTGTCAAGGCAAAATGTATCAAAGGTTTCACAGAGTCCAAAAAGAAGGCTGGTTATTATTGGTTTAAGGGATTTCTATGAAGGAACCCAGACCTAACCATTTGGAAGCCTGAGTCTCTCTCGGCTGCGAGGGCAGCTGGAATGAATTGAGAGGTGGTAGGGCAGTGGTTAAGGCAGTATGAAGCTTTACTGGACCAGCTTGAAATTAAAGATGCTCCCTCCCACATATGGAACTTAGATGAATCAGGTGTACAGGACAACTTCTGTTCCTGTCGGGTTGTGGGAGAAGTAGGGAAACCCTGTTATGAGATTTCTGCATGGGAGAAGGGGGAACCCACCATAGTTTTCGCAACCTTTAATGCCACTGGGTCATATGCTCCACTAATGATTATTTTCAAGGGGAAAAGGCTGAGAAATTAGTGTCTTTATGGGTCTCCTGAGAATTGCCATTGTGAAGGTGTCAGAAAATGGCTGGATTAATGCTGAATGTTTGTGGAACATCTGGAAGAAGGCAACAACAAGCCCCATATTCTGCTCCTAAATGGCAATATAGGCCATGTTTTTAATATGGAGCTCCTTTCCCTAATGAAGAAGCACTATGTTCATGTGATGTGCCATCCACTACATACAACCCACGCACTACAGCCAGCTGACAAAGCGCTCTTCAAAAGCCCTCTTCAAAAGATTTAAAAAATCTTTTATCATTATCATTGCATGTTTTCCGCATATCTTCCTTCCTCAATTGAATATGAATATCTCACAATTATACATCAAGTGCTTCAGAAGATCAATAACTTGGAACTGTTAGAACTTTTCAGATACAAGTAGATCTTGTTCAGTGGTGACAGAAAAAAACAGCCAATGAAAACATAATATCCCATAAGGCAATGGGTCAGCAAATGCAGTTATTTTCTTTAAGCTGTTTCCTGTACAGCTACATTAAAGCAACAAGGGAGCCAACGAAGAATAATGATACAATAATGGCAAAAGACCCAAGTGCCAAATAAAATATACATTCTGGGCAGAAGCCGAAGACAAGGAATTTAGTAAGCTGTAGCAAGAACATAAGGTTCTGTTTGATCCGCCTGCAGACACCAAAACAAACATCGAAAGAAATAACTGGGGAGCTTGACTGAAGAAGATGGCATACATGGTGGGTTGCCAGAGAAGCTAAATTGATTCTAAAAAAAAAAAAAAAAAACACCCCATATTCAGTTTTAAAACTGTGTAATCCATTTTGATCCTACAAACCTAGACATTGGTCAGGCTAAGGCTACATCATTTCTTTGCCAGTTTTCCTTGCCTTACCAATACATTAGCTCCCCTAAACAATGCCAGTCACCAACAGACTTCCTACTAACACTGTCAATGATACTCTTCCTCTGCTTGAAGGTGGCTCACTGTAGTAATGCATGATTAATGATTGGTAGATGAATGGAGTCACACAAGCAGGTGCATGTGAGGGGTAAGTATCCCTCAGTTGCAGGGGTATATTTGCAGGTGTGTGTGACAAAATGGTGGCTTGAAAGGTAACTGGTGATTCCAAAATGAAGACAATGTAATAGATTGAATTTCTCCAATTAAATGCCAAATGACAAAAGAATAATTGTCCTAGAGAATTCTGTCCTGGAGATATGGTCAAATCCTTTTGTCATTTTATGGTATGGTCAAATCTTTTTGTCACTTTATGGTATCAGTAATCATGTGTTGGAATTCTGTGGCTCAACAATGATGTTTGAGTTGTCAGCAGCAAGATGTCCCAACTTTTGTAATTCTTTTATTCTGCTTTCATAAAATATAAGAATGTGGGTTTGCACTTCTACTACCCATCAAAAGTTTGGGGGCACCATAAATTCTACAAGTAATGTTTGATTTTCTATGTTAATTTTCGACTAAGTCAGAAAGACAATTTCTGTAAAGGTTTTGTTAACATAAAAAAGTTCTTTGCTAATGCTTATGCAACACATATTTATGCAGCACTCATCTTCATGTTCATCAAAGTGTCTTCTTTAGTATGAAGAGCAGGTTTCGCCAAAATAATTACTTGACTGTTTTCATTTTCTAAACCGCTGTTAAAAGCACACATGAAAATCTTGATCGCACCAGTGGTTAAAGCTTCGGAAAGGTAGCCACTGATGAGTACTTACCTCTCAGCAGGGCTATACAGTGGGTGGGGTGTACCATTTTTCTTATAATAATAAGTAATAAGTAATACTTTTGTCAGTTATGTCTTCAGTTTTGTAGTTTTTGTGAATAACAGCAGCAAGACTTAAACAGCTTTCTATTGAAAATGTTCACGATTTTTAATTTATATTTTCAAAAGCTGGGTGTCCCCAGATATTTGATGGGAAGTGTAAATGTGTTGTGTTCACTGTTTAATATGTCATGGGACTTCTAGGTTCCATAGACAAGGACAGTGCAAAATGTTCACATGATGTAAAAGGTCAAAGAGATCACTGGGGACTATGACATATTCCACATAATTCAACTAAAGGTTAATTAGTTGTTGAATTCATTTTCGGTAGGCCTTATCCTAATAACTAAACAGTTAATTATAATTTAACTCTTCTTTAGATTTCTAGTTAATTCATGCAGAAAAGCCTCATAATATCAAAAATACTTTAAAGAAATACATTTCCTCTTTTTACTAGTGATCACATCAACAGTTGTGTATTTCCTTCTTTGAGGACTGAAGAGTTGCCCAATACAGACAGTTATGCAAAGATGGAAAACCCGAGTAGCAGAACTTATATGTATTTGCTCCATCCATGCATTAAACAAGCTGAATCTAATTTGCACAACTCTTTAGCCAGATAGATGAGTTTGTCCAATTACTTTTACCTAAAACTAGGGGACTATGTATAGAAATGATTGTAATTCCGATATGCTTCATACTATATTTTTGACAAAACCCTTAAAATAAAGCTGACAGTCTACACTTTAAGCAGATCTTCATTGTTTCATTTTAAATCAGTTCTGGTGGCGTACAGAGCCACAATGATGAGAAGTGTATCACTGTCCAAATACTTATTTTTAATTGTTGCCCATTGCTTGAGTATGACCAATCACAAACTCGTTAAGGTGGTGTGCACGAAATAAGACTGGCCCTGGAATACTATCTGGATAAAACTAAGGCTTTGTGAGGCTTACCCATTACCAGGAATTAGGAACTCCCCTACCACAGGTGGAGTATTACAGGTGGATTAATTTCAGGGTTTACCAAAATTGTCTGGTCTTCTGTGGGTTAATAACAGCCCAATGGCAATTAAACTGGTTTAAGGAAGCAGAACGAAAAATAAGAGAGTCTTTGAAAAAGGCAAAAGAAGTCTGAACCCATGTCTTGATCCTCCATGGCAAGATAAGTCATATTGTAAAGTACCTATTAGCTAATTAGCTAGACTGCATTGCTTGGCATTTCCAGTCTTTACAATGAGCAATATTAAAGGACTCCACTGTCATGTCCAATACGTAAAACATGGACTTGAAGGAGACCGAATTGTGAGCCTCCTAAACTGTCAGTTTTCACCTGGCGGAGGCTGCTGCTGATTGGTGGAGCCAAAGAGAAGTGGATTACAGGAGGCTTGTGATTTGCTGCTGCTAACCAAATCCAGAGGGGATACCCCTTTTCTTAATCTGTGTTGGCCCTGGCAGCAGGACAGATTGGGAATAATCTCTAAGAACAACTGCGCTTTACAGATTACTGTAATTCCAGACTCGGCTCCCTGGGGTCCCCTACCCAATGTCTGCCTATCATATACCAAGAGTAATACTGTGTCTTCAGGCAAACCTGCACCTTTCTTACATCTCACAGCTCTTAGGGCTAGCACAACTGTAGCAAATTGAGAATATGTTGATTTGACTTTAATGCATGTGTGCATGTAAATGCACATACAGACAACAACTGTTAATGTCTGGAAACCAAATGTGGAGCTCCTAAACAGTTTGATACAAGCAGAGACAGTCTCTTTTGCTGTGCCACAGTGAAGTGAAAATGTGTGGTCATTATCAGTAACTACACTTAACGCCTGCTAGAACTCTCACGATGTGAACGAGGACGTTGTCATTAGCAGCGGGCGCGTTCTCTAAACTTTCTCGTTCACACATCTCCTAGCAGGGGCGATATTGCGCGCTCCCGTCACTGTCTGGCCATTGAAAACAAAGCTATCTGCGCGATTTCCACTACAGCTGAGGGAATACGATACAGGAATATTTACATATAGACCAAGATACAGAAATGAAAATGGATTTACAGCGAATCTAGGAACCAGCTAGACCGGGGCCTGCTTGGAGGGCAGATAGAAGGCAGGACACTCCCGAATCCGAGGAGAATTTGAGCTTTTTCCGGAGTGCTTTGTTATTAGCTAGCTAGCTTGCTAGCTAGCTAGCCATCATTGTCATTTTTGTAGCTAGCTTGCTAGCTATCTTGCTGAAAGCGAGAGAAACACCGCCATGTTGTTATCAAAGAGCGGATGTTAAGTAGCCGATTCTTGAATAAAACACGGGATATCCCTGCACCCTGTCCACTGGTTTGAAACAGGGACCCCGAATCAGCGCTGCAGCCGCGGATCCCTCTGTTGTCGGCGACATGGCGGAGCAGAGCTACTCTTCTTGGTGAGTGCGCATAGTGCGACCTGTGTGTTAACTAGGGACACGGCTATGATGTCGATAGCTGGCTGGGCAGCGAGCTAGCTTACTGGCTGGTGAAGATCATAATGATTGTTATAATCCCTATTTTCAATACAGTCGTATTTGGGAAGTGAGATTGCATTGCATTGTCAATACAGTGCCTTATTTTTCTACGGTTGACCCTTTCTTGACCGGAAAGAGCAGTTAGATTCTCAGCTTGCGAGCAAATAATGGTTAGCAATGATTACTGGGAGCGAGCTACCCAGCTAGTTGGCTGGCTAGCAGACAACGAAGCTACGGGCTATCGAACTGTGGGTGCAATAAACAAAGAACGATATGCTATCCAGCCAACTGGCTACTTATGTTAGGAGTATTTCATAAGGGGTGTATTTGTAGCGTTGTAAGCCGTGGCCAAAACCGTTTCTCATGACCAAATTAGCTTGTCAGTTACAAACCCATGTTAAGGTAGTTGGCTAATATAGCAAGCTAATGTTAGCTAGCTAGGTGGCTAAACATTTTGACATGATTGAGTCTATTGCAGTGACCAGTTACTTAAACGTGTATATAGAGTCAAATGAGCTGTCTGGTATATTTAATGGAGGATTTGTGTAACAATAATTTTTAGGTAACGTCTCCAGCTCACACGCAAATGCAATATAGGATTCCAATATGAAAACGCTAGCTAGCTTTCTATGCAGCGGCTTTGCTGCCAAGGTAAATACGTATAGCCGGATTGTGTTGGCTATCCGGTGCTAGCTAACGTCGATGACTGTAATTAGCTATTACTAAATGTTGTTGTTTAGTAATGCTAGCTAGCTGGCTCACACAAGTAGGTAGCTGAAACAGTAGCCGAGTTAATGTTGTATGGACATGGATATGGTTTTTGCTTAATCTATCAAAACCGGTTTGGCTGCGTGGTCACACAGCGCTGTAGTTATCATTCCTCATATTTCCTACTATTTATAAAGGTCATCCTGTAATCATAACTAGTGGTTAACCAGGTAGTTAACGTTGGCGTGCTTGCTGATACCCAAGAAAACGCTGGATTGTTCGGTCACGTTAGCTCGCTTTCTGACTTGCTAGCCTGCCTTGTGTTATTTTCGAGCTGTATGTGTCACGCTCGAAATGGTAGCTAACCTAATGCACATGTTTATACGTGTAAATACTATTCAAAGTCGGCATTAAAAATCACTAAACCCGCGCACTGTCCTTAGTGTGGTATACTAATGGGTCATTTTGAATGACCAGTATTTGCGATTCTTTGCAGGTAGCAAGCTACAATGATTTCTATTCTGTAAAGACGAGATGATGGCACCCCTTCAATCGAGTACCAGGAGTAAAACGCAAAAGACACCGCTTCACATGCGACATTTCCAGTTAGGGGAAAATGACAACGTCTTTTGTCCATAGGAATATGCAATGAAATCTCACGTATGCCGTTGTCTTTGTGTCCCAGCAGTGCAGGAGCTAGTAATGACTTTCAATCCTGAAATTCTGCTGCTTGTTTTGTCTGTGCCGCTTAGTTTATGGGGCCTAGTCCATAATTTGCAGCATTCTGCCTTTTTAACAGTTAAAATATGTATATATACATTTTTAAAATATACTGCTGTAACAACATACTGTGCTCGTATCACTGCTTTATTCAGTGAAAAGTACATAGTTTGGGTGGACTGGGTTTGCATTCTTTGATTGACTGCAATGGGAAAGTAGAAGTTAGCAAAGAAAACAACGCTTGGCCTTGTGTAAGTTCACAAAGCCCATTATCAAGTGTCAGTCTCCCACAGCCATCAATAACAGCCGTATGCCAAGCTCCTTAGTCAGACAGAACCAGTAATTGCACGTATCCACAGCTGTAGTCTTAAATGTGTCTGGAAGGCACCCTGGCTTCATAGTAATAGATTGAGACGGTCTGGCCATGGTGTCACGGCTCCATCTGGCCCATGTGTGGACAGTTGTGTGGCAGAAAAAGTACCTGGGGAGAGCAGTTACCCACACACTGAGGATGCGAACATATAAAAACACACTGGGAGTGTTTTCTGCATCCGTTTTTTTTTATCTCTCTTGCAAATTGCAGGCACCTTTACTTTTCTCCCTGCCCTGCACCTGTATCAGCCATGACTTTTAGCAAATAAGGGTGTTTGCTCAGCATGATAACATAAAGTCTCACTGGACCAGTGCGTTCAGGCATGGGTGGATTCATACCTTGAATCAGGTAAAGGTGTTTGCATGTACTATCTGATTCAGAGTTGATACAGTTGGTATTTGTCACATCTAAATAACTGTGAGCAAATTGCATTGTGGGTCCCTGTGGTCTGACCAACAGCTCCACATTTTCTTTGCAATTAAAAAATTAAAGCTAATTACATCAACATTTATCTGTGTATGTGTGGCTATATATTCTTGAAATGGAATGCAGCCATTTTGGTGCTCTCTTTAACAAGAAGTACCCTACATATTCAGTCATCAGCAAAAAATGCAGACAAGAAATATATACGTTGTACATCTAATATGGGCGTGTATGTTTGTACATGAGTGTATGTACATGCGCATGTAAGTGTGTGGATATATTTTTAGAAATTTCAAGAGAAGTATGTCATGAAACAAGTCCTTTGTGTCACCTTTGATGTCCAGGGCAAGAGATATGTTTTCTGTCAAATAAGAACGGGGAAGTTGCCAACATATTTGATTGCTATGCAAAATAACCCTTTCTGTAAGTCCTTAAAAGATACATTTCACACCTCTGACATTATCACACCCTCTGACACTAGGAAGTTCTTTAGGATTGTTACATCTCTCTCTCTTCCTTAGACTTTCCATTTCAATTTCAGTGACATGGTTTTATGGATTTTGAAAACAGAATTGAAAAGGCACTGTCATAAATTCACTTAACCTTTAATGGTGAAATCATACGAATAAAATGAAATTACGTGGGCTCATCTGTCAAAGTAACAGGATATGTGTTACTGATTAGAAAATTGTATCAGATGGATTTTTCCAGTTGTCCAGGTTACCTAACCGTTGTGGATTTTTCAGTAACCTGTCTTAAAAAATGGGTGTATATCACCACATATTGCCCTGCACATTTCCTCTGCTGTATTTGAAATATTTACTTAATATTATTCATTGTCAAGACTGGAGTGAATGCAGTTTAGCCTGCTTTCTCAGCCAGTAGTTTTTAGTCCAGTTGAAATATTTCACATTTGTTTGTGAAAATGTGTGTCTTATGTAGCATGGTTTGGCATGGTAATTTATGAATATTCCCATGTCACACAAATGTATATCCACAAATACCAGGTATAAATGTACAATTTTTTCCAAATTTCATCTGAAAAATTAGTAATGGTTAAAGAGTCATGTCAGAGTTGCATTCATGCCGTATAATCCATTTGCCAGCTAGAGGGATCCTAGTAAGCTGGTTTGCTTCCTATTGATTAGACATATGTGTGGCTGTAGTCAACCGTCTCCTTACACATGCTTTCAACCTCAAAATAAGTTATAAGCCACACACAATATCACCTCTTGGAGTTTAATTAAAATAATTTATATGTTTAAAATGTTGAAAAAAGGTCCCCACTATTCAGTTTGAATTTATAAATGTAAATATTACACTGAGTGGGTTTGGTATGTCATGAGCAGAAGACTAACCAGATATATTTGAAAATGATCTGCTCAGAGAAACTTTTTTTTTTTTTTAAAAACAAGCTGATTGAAAAAGAAAGTGGGTGTTCTAGACGGCCAGAGTTTTCATCTGGTGGCAGTGATCCACAGAGCAGCGACACTAGGAAGTGCAGACAATGCTAGAAACCGCAAGGCATTTTATATCGAATGGCGGAAGGTGTGAAGAAGCACACTTCAAGATAATTAAAGAAAGAAGATTCACAGTTGGCATTGGTAAATGCTCACAAATAATGAAACCACAGTTTGAGGTGTAATAAAAAAGGGTACCAGACGCGCTCCAAGCCCGCTATAAAAAAGAGGACTAGCGAGGTGTTCAACAGCAAGGACAATCAGACTGTATAACAGAACTCCTTACCTGGACCATTTCACTGGGACTAGCCCGAAATCAGGAACGCTGGAGCACTCGGAGCTCAGAAAAAAAGACACTTTTTAATGAACCGGAAAAGACCGACGTTTTGACTTCTTGACGTCTTCCTCGGAGTCAAAAGCAAAGCCACAAAACCGCAACAGGAAGTGTATAAGTAATAGCCCAAGTTCCACATATATGTGGCTTTTCCTCTGTACTCATGCACACCTTATACTGAGTAATTGACGGGAGGGTACTTATATACCTCCCGGTACGGTTTTGTGTCTTTGCTTTTGACTCTCAGGAAGATGTCGTTGACGTCGACACGTCAGTCTTTTCCTGTTGGTGAAAATGTCTTTTTTTTCTGAGCTCGGATTGCTCCAGTGTTCCTGGTTTCGGGTTAGTCCCAGTGAAAGGGCCTGGGTAAGGAGTTCTGTTATATAGGTTTGGGTGTGTTGGGTGTGGGCCAAGACCCTTAGTTTAAAAGGAGCCTAATTTACACACACTGATAATCTGTGTGGTACAAACAGTGAAGATTGATAAAAGCTGAAGAATTAAATGTGATTATTTGTGGAGATTCATTTCCTAAAATGTATTTAGTCACTATATTTGACTGTTCAAAGAATTCTGAGAAATGAAGTCCTTCCCTTTTAAAAAAACACAACGTCAGCAAACTGTTAATTTTGACTTGATTTGATTGAAGTATTCCTCTCATGGTGGGGGTGGGTAGTCTGATAATGTAACTGTAATCAGATTACATACTTTTTCTGTAGTAATCTGGGCTCATTAAAGTTATGTTTGTAATCTGATTATGTAATCCAGATTAAAGGCAATCATTTACTACATGACACAGCACATAGCCTCATAAATGATCTGATTTTCATTAGACACTCGCTAAAAGGCTAAACAGGCTACCCAGTTACACACTGAATATCATGTAAACAATATCACAATCAAAAGTATTACCTAAGAGAACTGGATTGAGTGGTTGGGAAGGTTTCTGTTTGCGTACTGAAATAAAATGAGGTGAACCAATAAAATTTAAGATTATCTGTGGAAAGGCTCTGCATTGTAAGTTGTGTAATTATGGTAATAGCAGTGGCCACAGTGTAACTTATTATCAGGTATGTTAATGACTATATGAAGGTTAGCCATTTCATTCGCTTGTGCGTTTAGCAAACTGGTGCAAAGGGTGAAGTATATGAAGCTGTCCCAGGTGTCTGGCCTATAGACATATCCATCCTTGATGCATCAGCTATGGCTGACCTAAATGCTTGTGATCTTACATCAGCGGGGAAGCCTTCACATCCCATCATCAGTCCTCCAAGGTTACGCGGAGCTAGCATGTGACACAGTTTAGAGACCCACCAGGAGGCACAGTTCCCAGCAAACGGTGACGTTTGTGAGAGGACGGTGCCTTCAGATGTACGGGTCCAGGACATCCTGTTTACCTCATATGCAAATCTGGGGACCTCTCGCTCTGAGAGGAATCACACAACCCAACAAATGAGATGCAGATTTTTTTCTATAATCACATTAAATCCCAAAAATGCCCAATATAATTGTGAAAATTATATTTATTTTTGTGCCGTCATAAAAAAAAGCCACAAAAATAACCACCATAAAGCAGTTAATCTTAAAATAGCATTGGCTTAATCATGTTTAATTTCCCTTTTGAATTTCAAATCATCCAACCAGGCTGCAATTAACTACGAGGATATTTTATGTAGTGATATATATACATATTCAGTGGAAAGTTGTTTCATCATGGTGTAGCAGTGGTCACAATGTAACTCATTGTGAAGCATGTGAATGTCCATATGATGGTACAGCATAATACACATAATGCATAATATTTAAGAAACATTTAAACTGAATCCCCCCTCCCCATTATCCCTTTGTAAAGTAGCCTAGTCGCATAGGAATGTGACTGGCATAGGAATGTGACTGGCACAAAACAGAAAAGAAGAATACAGTAAAGAGAGTGGCATTCAGGCATTTGTACCAATTGTAAGATTAAATGCTGCCATTTCAGCGGCGTGTGATCCATGGTGTAAGAAAGTGTTTTATGTACGTTGAGGGACAATGACCAATGAGTGGGTTGAAAAAACCAAAACGTGAGTAATGCAGTGGCTTAAAAATAAGGATGTTTTGAAGAAATAAAGAAAAGACTCCCTGCAGAATTCAGGTTTTCTGGCTTGAAAGTCTGAAAAAGTTGCAGAGCTCTGAATCTGTCTTTCAGCCCTCTCTCTTACAAATGACTGCAGCCATAGTGGCTAACACTTGTCAGTGGCTCTACTTAGGTCACCTCAAGAATATGGTAGTCCCCCTGTATCCACAGTTTCAGCAACCGTGGTTTCAGTTATCTGCAGTTTACCGCGGTCCGAGAAAAAAAAGGGAAAATTCCAAAAATAAACGGTTCATAAGTTTCAAACCACCTGCCAAGCGGTACAGGCTGTAGCATAATGAGATCCACCAGCCCAGTCGCAAAAAACACAATGCAAATAACAAATAAAATTTCCTCATTGTAGGTTATGTTCAAGTACATGATACAATATTTTTCATTGTGAAATGTGTAACAGTTTTTGCCATTGTTCCTCATCCTTTGAGGGGTATGAAAAGCATGATTTTCATTGCTCCTTCATCCCTTGATACATGATAGTTTGTCATTGCTCTGTCGTCTCTTGAGGGTTACGCTAAAACGTCAGAATCCCTTTCATTTGAGAGAGAGAGTACAGTACTGTATAATGATGTACAACTTACTTTATTATTGCTGTATTTAATATTGGTAATGTCTTACCATGCGTAATTTAACTATTAAACTTTACCATATGTATGTACATGAAAATCACATTATGTATGGGGTCCGCAGATAGTTTGCAATTATCCACAGTTTCAGCCATCCGCAGTAAGCCTTGTAATGCATCACCCTCGGATACGGGGGACTACTGTATTTATAACTGCATATTTACTTCATTTGGCTCAATTTAAGTTTCCGTGCAGTCAGAATTCCCATGATCTTTGTAAATAAAGTTGTCAGTTGGAAAAAAAAAGACATTGATTGACTTATTCTACCTAGGTAAGGAGGAGGAAAAATTTGGTCAAAACGTTTGACACTAAAAATATATTTGCAAAAAAAAAAAAAAAAAAAACGTTTTACACTGTTGTGGTTTTGGTTTTGGCCATGCTTGGAAGGAATGTGTTGTGATTCACTTGGCGATCAGTTAGACACTTCAGCATGGAAGAAAAAAGTCTCTCTCGTGTGGTTCAATCAATGTTATTACTGTGGGCATGACATTCTGTCATGGTCCTTCTTAGGAAGGGAAATTAACTTTTTCATACATTATAGATATGTCAGGTAGATTCCTAACCTCTACCAGCTACTCACTGTTCTACCACCCACTATGAAAGATACAATGAAACATAAGCCACACTAAATATGCTATATATACTATGTTGACAGTGGCATAGTTACAAGGAGATAACAATTGGGCTATGGCAAAATGATGCTTAAATGGAAGAGATACATTTGAAAGAGCAGTTACCTGGAATGCTTAAGAGAAAGCCTATTTTGCAGAATGTTGGTGTATCAACTCCAAATAGCATGTTATTCTCATGGACTGCATAAAATAATCACTTTAGGAAACAGGTTAAGGGCGTGCTAGCCAGAGAAATTCTGAAAGATAGCTATAAGTTACTTAGTGAGCCATTTTATGATTGGCTCACTCCTGTCTATTTTATGTTAATGTACTTAGACTAACTAACGTATTTAGATGAGAGTCTAAGTCTGACTATAAGCATACAGTCCTCTAGTGAACCTAGCGTTGGGTTCGGGATTAATTTAAGCCCTGACTCAACTCTGCTCACTGGCCTGTGTTTCCTTCTAAGTGAGTTGCGTTCTTTGCAAAATGAACACAACCCACTTAGCAGGCTTGTGCATGGTATGGCTCCAGCAGTACAGGGTTGCACTTTCACAACCAATTATATTTACGCTTTTAAACGTGACTAAGGAAGCATGTAAAGTGTTCACCAGTTCCCAGTCTTTACCAGTTACGTTTATAACTATTTCTGTCTTAAATTGGGTTGGACAACAAAAGGTATAATGTGATGAAACTCGTAGCCTTCATGGGTCGGATAGCAACTAGGAAGAAGCGTTTGTGAGCCTCGCAAACAGACCAGCCACTACACTACCCAAATCAATTGAATCAGGCAGGTTTTTAATTTCCTCTTTAGATGGGCCTACCTGTATACATAGAAGAGAAAAACAATCAAAAACAGCAAGATTGTGTAGATATGAAAATTGTACACCTTAGAAAATCGTAGCCTGTACTGTGGAAGACTGAAATTATATGTTGAAGCTCCTGGAAAAATGTATGGTGGCTGTTAGCTCATGC
The DNA here is from genome assembly GCA_022829145.1 of Albula goreensis. Lineage (NCBI taxonomy): Eukaryota > Metazoa > Chordata > Actinopteri > Albuliformes > Albulidae > Albula > Albula goreensis. Next base: position 1,218,789 of record CM040765.1, on the reverse strand, counting down.
AAAAGTGATTACAGATGACTCATGCGATTATACTCTGTCCTTAATGTACAGACGGGTTGAGGGTTTGGGTGTAATTTACAGTACATAATCATATGTTCATTCATATTCATAAATAGGTGACACTATAAACTGTCAGCGGCCTGGCAGGAGGTTTATGTCCATGTTTACTCTTGCCACAGCTAGCTACTTAGCGACTCAAAGCACTATCTATAGTGATTTTTTCCAATTGAACACAGACAATGCGTCATGACTCAATTGAAATGGAACTTGACCGTTGAAAAGTGGACCTGTAAGGAAACGGAATTCCGGGCTGTCTGAAAAATGGAATATCGATCACCCACTGCAGTTCTATAGGCTACAGGTTGAGCAGTACAGTTCAAGGTTTGCGCGTAGTGAATGAGATAGGGATTTTCCTCCACATGTGTGATTCTTGTCACTGCGCTGTGCTATCAGATTTGCCCTCAAAACGGCTGCCATTCAGTGCGTAGATGGGAGCTATGCATTTATTGGAATTGAGATGAATCCTCATTGAAGTGTTTTAAATCCGTGAAAGCTGGTATACAAAAGCATTCCATTCACATTCAGTGCCATTAAGTAACCTCGCTGCATTGCACTGCAGTACAAACGATTAGATATTGGTGAATTGTGGTATATTCCCATTCCTAGAAATGTGTGATGCTAATCCTGTCATTCTAACTGGATACAGTTGAGGTTAAGTGGAGGTATCTTACCGGTCAGTGGAGTAGTGCTCACCGTATTTTCGGCTCTGCAAGGTAAAGGTTATGTTAAGATAATCCTTGAGTATTCCAGGACAAGCACCGCAAGGTGTTTTTACCATCAGAAAAACGTAACACATACAAAAAAATGTTTATGTAAATAAGCGTAGTTTTTAATAAAGTTGGTGTTTTGAACCTCTGCATGCCTGACCCCCCTGAGTCCTGATTTCATTCTGCTTGGAAATGATCTTAAGCGATGGCACTGCCCTTGAAGGACGGGATCAGCTCTGAAAGCTTCACCCAGCGCTCTTTGCCAGCCTGATTGCTAAGCAGCTATTGCTGCAGGTCTCTGCCAAGCAGCAGAGGATTACCAAGTTGGTCTTATACAATTCCCACTTGCGGCAAAAGGCACACCACATCGCCCATGTTAAGAATTGGAAAGGTGAACCGGAAAGGTCTGCCGTAACTTGGTAGGAGATCAAAGGTCAAAGTTCAAAGGTGACTTTTGATTTGTTAGGGCCTGTGGTAATGCTGACGGCCCTGGATTCCTCACCCCCACATCGCGCTGTGGTGGACCAGATCAGAAAGCATGGGTGAAATACGCACAGTTGGCTCTGAATATTAAAGCTGAGGGAACAGGAGAGCAGTAGCCACAGCAAGCGGAAGCTCTGCAGAAGGCACAGTGCCAAAACTAGGGATTGGTGAGTGAGGTATCATGTCACTAAAATGGGTAGTGCTACTTTTATCTTTCAATCACTGACCCGTTGGAACCAATCAGAAGGTTTTTCTCTTTGCAGCAAAGCATGACTGTCTCCAGTCAGTCAGTTACTGAGACATGTTTTAACTCCACCAGTTTTTTTGTGGTATGATACCTCATTCTGCCATCACTACTCAAAAAGCAAATGGTGTTTGCTTTTTTTTCCAGTCGTGCCATTTTCTTTCTAGCCCATTAAATGGGAGGATGTTGACTTTGCATCTAATTTTTCAAAGAATTTTTCAATAGTTTTGAGATCAGAACCTCAGAATTGTGTCTTTTTTGAGCCAGGTACTGATTATAAGTTTACATCAGAATCGTTTCAGTGTGACGAGTGAATGTGTGCGTTTTCAGATCTGGGCAGTGTAATGCTGAAAATTCAGCTTATTTAATCTAATACTTGAATATAGTCTGTGCAGCTATGGAACTCATTGAAAAGCTATGTAAATATTATGGAAACTAATTTAAAGTTCTGAAATTGTAATGGGAATTGATTTTTTCCTTCTGCTGTTTCCTATATATAAGGAGCTGGGTGCCTTTGATCAAAAGCTGTTCTCGCAATTTAAAAAATGGAAGTTGTGCCTGCATTGACTCTGCACTTCCTGACCTTGGAGACTGTAGCAACGTGTGTATTCTGAATAGGATAAATGATTATGTGTTTGTATTATGTATGATATATTGGATAGGATGAATGATTACATACCCCTTTAGTGCTGCAGCAAAGCGAGAGGGAGATAGAGCCAAGAGCTGGCTGACCCGGCACTGCTCAATCGCTTTTCCATTGCATTACCCCCCTACCAGTACCACATCATGTCACCCCCTACGCTGGCATCAGCCCAGATGGAGACGGCTGTCTGGACTCCATGGGAATCTGAAGTCCGTAGCTTTGACTTTACTCGTTCAACAGAACTCCAGTATTAAATTCTGCTGCAAACAGTGGGAGAAAACATCTGTTCCCACCCCTTCTGTTTTGTCCCAGTTTAAATGTTTAGACCTGCTGTAGTGGTCCTGCTTGCTTAATGCATGAAATTGCCAGGAATGGACATAGTTTCCCAGTGAGTGGCAGCCATTCCAGGTCTAACTAGAAGCGGGCGAGCATTCTGCAGAAGCCATCGACGTGCAGCGGTGCGTTTCCCAGACAACAACGGTGGTCATGAATTACCGCTGTAGTACGATGGATCGTTAGAGAAACTAACCTCCCAGTCACGACTGTCCCCAAAACAGTGAGTACGTCGCAAATGGGAACCCCGGTGTCATTAACAACGTAGTTTGAACTACGTTGTTAATGACACGATTTGGAGTGTGTCACTTTCTCAGAATGCTGTGACCAGTTCCTAAACTCAAGTAATGTCATGAACAAAGACAACACCTATAAACACAAACCTGCTTCATCAACAAGACCTTTTATAGCCAACAGATCCGCTGACAAAAATAGTCTTATTTAATGCAGCTTTACTCACGACAGTTGAGAACCTGTCCTGCGTTGGTATTACTTGGTCGGGAGGAACTAACAAGGAGCAACACTTCTATCTACAGCTCCAAAGCTGTCGTTCAAACCACAAACCTTTACAGTGGTTAGAAATATTTTCTGGTGCGACAGTTTTCAGAAACACCGAAACTGCTATCTATAGTTACGACCATAGTTAGACACCAACGGTTTTGGGAAACGCACCCCAGCTTTGCTTCTTGTAAACCAGAAATGGTTCAAACCACTGCACACCATTGAGTGGTGTTATACTGTTCACTTTAGATGAGACTGAGATCAGGTGTGCTGAATTAGGAACATGAATTCTTCAATGAATAACTTCATGCTTGTCTCCAACTCTTTGAGGATGCACACAAAGATCGTTTGAGGATGCTCAGTATTTGGTTTCACCGTAATGTCTTGTTAGTTCCCTGTCTACTTACTTTGAGGCACAGTCTACACAATAGGCACATAAACTGGTATGGTACTAGACAAGAGGGGCTAAAGTGGCCAAGTAATGATTTTGTAAGTCCGGGGAAACAAATACAACAAGGATCTAATACTGTGATCAGGAATGAGTGGATAATTTTATACTCATCACAAATAAGCTTGACCCACTGGACCCACATATCCATTAATGTAACCATATGTAAACTACAGTTAAATTCTCATTAAATTCTGTGATTCCTGCCCTCTTAGCTGTTTAATGGGCTGTAGTGCTGAACCAGGGTCACATTTGGGTTCCCTGCACCGTTCAGTTTTTTCCTCATTTTAAATGGTTTCTTTATATGTTAAAATATAGCAAAGACTGCTACTTGCCACACTTTTAATTTATTGATGTCAATGTAACCAGACACCACTTAATTCTTTATGGCACAAAGTTGCAATAAATATTTAGGATCATTCTGGAAAGTACAACAAGGCCAGAAAGTCACATCCTACCGTAGATAAATTTGTAGGTAATACACAGCAACCAATTTAAAAATATATACTTTTACATAAATTTGATTTGTGTCTTACCAAGAAAAATGTGTTGATGGTCAACTGAACATTCTAGAAACTGTGTGTGTGTAATTTCTGTAAAATTCCTGTAAAGCCTAGCTTTAGTCTTTTAGTGATCTTTTAGTCTTTTGTTCTGATTATATTGTATAGGCAATAGGGACGGACACAGTAAATGTGTGTATACAATGCTGCTTTGTGAGATGAAGGTGATTGAAATCTACTCCATACTTTGTGGTCCAGAACAATCTACAACTAAATTGCACTGATGTTTAGGTTGTCATTGGGGAGGCCAACGGAAGGTGTTTATGTTAAGCGAAGCCACTCTTTAATCTACTGCGTTGTGCATGGGGGCTTTATCATCTTGGATTATGGGAAGGTCTTGACGAAACAATGTTTGCATCATAGTAGCATGCACCTGGCTGCCTGAAGCGGTTTTGTAGTTCTCAGCTGTAATTCTACCATACACAGTAACCCAGTGTCTCCCGCAAGATTGTTTCTCATACCATGAGAGATCCACCACCATGTTTAAAGGCCCCTTCTGGTCAAAATCATACTTTCAGTTGTTAATTTGTCATTCATTATATCTATCAATGTATTTGTAAAATCAGCTAACGGTGTGTAGCGGAGCCCCTGTAGCAAAGTCCTTCTCTCTGAGGTCCGTATTTGTGGCGTCACAGATCTGGGGAGGAAGCCAAAATGGGAGAGGACATAGGGATTCCCCTCCTCTAATTTGTAATGAACCGTAAGTTAAAGCACAGCAGCCAGGTAGCTACAGTATGTGATGGGTCACAGCACAAACGCTCTTTATTGGGTATGATTCCCAAAAGTAACATTCTGTTCTTCATTTTTGTAACTGTAAAACACAGCTAATGTCAAATGTAATGTTAGATTGCTAATAATATAATTTTATGATGGCCTGAATTTCACTGGACTTCAGCAACCTCTGTTGAATGTGGAAACGAAACCACGTGAAACCAGGCAAATTCACGACATGGCAGCAGTAAGCAAGTGACAGGTGAGACTGTCTCTTTAAACTACTCGCGCTGCCAAGATAGCAGGAAACAAGCTTAATGACATAGAATGTAGATTATGCCCGCTATTTAGATTTGTAATCTATTCAAATTTGTATGAATTACATTTTAGCATTGAATCAGTCATCCCCTTTTCCACATCGATAATTATAGCCTTGAGCTCCAATGTTTTTGGAAAGACAAGATTTCAGGTGATTCTCCATGCTGTGGTGTAGACAGTTACAGTATTGTCTTGTTTGGGTTGTTGCGTCGGCGTTGTAATTTTCGGGTCTTCATTACTCACACTGGTAGTGGAATTTGCAGTAGCTGCTCTTCTTAGGAAGCGGTCTGTGTTGCAAATGAGCGGGTTCATGCAGTCTGCCATGGTGACGGAAAAGAAGGGAAAAGCCTAGCCTAGGTGGAATGCGCATGGGCCAGGCAGTTTGAGGAGCAGGCGGACAGTGCACTATGGGGAAAATCATTTCTGAACTTACAGCCTGCTAAATAAAAATTGACATGTGATTATGCTGCATGTTATTGGCAAGATTAATTAAGTTAAATTAATTCATATTAAAAATAGGGCAATTTACCTGCGTATTGTAGATGCTGGTCTCCAGGGGTATCAGCATTCAAAAACAATAGTCAAATCAGTTGGATTGTTTCAGACCTGGTTGGGCTAAAATTAGTGCTGTTTTAACATGGCACAGACAAGGATTAGGGTTCATTGGACTGGCAACAAATGATACTGAAGTTTCGGTTTAGGACACTGACCAAGTTCAGTTTTATGCAGCCAGACTTATCTGCAGTCCTTCACACATGCTCCAATTCTCTGGAGTGGTTAGGGGCTCCAGCGGACTCACTGTCTGGTACTGCTAAATTAGGGCTAACAGTCTTGTGGGGTTCCTCATCTGATACTACGAATTAGGGCTGAAAGTCTTGTGGGTTTCTTTCTCTTGTAGGTCAGGATTACCGGAAGGCTAACCAAAGAGTGAGGAAAATATTGATGCTGTGATGCTTTTGATTGAAGTACTTTATCGTTTGTATTGAAATTACAGGATCCACAGTTTTATTCAGTAATTAAAATGAACTGGCAGCTGCTTGATCAAAAGCATTTTGTGTCATTTGCCTGCAGAAATGGAGCATCAGAATATTTTCATTGGATTGTCATTTGTCATATTTTTTGTAGCTTTCGCAATATAGTTGTGCACGCATGTCATAGTGACCCATGTTAAATCATTCATGGGTCAATAACGGGTGACATTTTGCTTGTGCACCCAAAGTTTTTGCAAGTCTTATCGTTTTACTTTTTTTCAGCTGGTTGGCTAAGAGTCTTTAGGCAAATGACTCCATCCGATACTGTATTTCTGAATTACTGGATTGTATTTGTGGGCTTTTCCCAATACATCGTCTTAAAGCACAGGCAAGTACACATCACCCCCACTGCACACCCTGGCGGCCACTGCATCTGTTTCCACGGTCCATCTGCTTAGCTGTGCAGTCTGTGTGCAGGTGCAGGCAGACTCAAACCAAAGGTGTGGCCTCTGCACAATAACGCAGGAATATACCTGCAGATGAAGATCCTCCTCTCTAAGTGTCAGTGGGCCACCCGTATATCTTTTCCAGTGTAGAGATAACCATCTCTGGCATGCATCATTTGGTGGTCTGCCTCTTGTTTGTCTTTAATTGTACGTTATGCAATAGCAACACCCAGCAGACTGGAGTTTTTTGGAAGCATTTCACATACCCTCTGAAATTTGGAGATGTGGTCTTAGATCAAGTGTAATTATAAAATAAGGAGCATGGCACCACATGCTAGAAATGGTTGTTACTGATTTGGAAATTGCATTTGTAACTCCTGGCATGCTTGTATCTCCCAGCTCTGTTGTCATTGTCTCAAGTCAGGATTGGTATAGTACTGTACTGTGCTATAGTAAATTACTATTTGATTACAAGGGCTCACCCCCAGAGAGCCCCCGTAGAGTATTTTGTATATCCAAAACATTGCCTTGTAACTGAAAACATTTCATTTTAAGGAGTTACTTTGTGAACCAAGTGTTGTGGCAAACCATTCATTGCTTGATAGTGTCATTCATTTAGCTGAAATCTGACTCCAACTCTTTGACTCTTATCTAAGAACTCAGTTTTTTTTAAGGTAGCAGAAAAGGGTGGAGGACAAAGCAGAAAGTTGTTTTTGTACCTCGCGTACGTTAATACCTCTCTAGTGAGACTGCGATTGTCATGATGTTTAAAGTAACGGCTACCTCTGCCAGGGAGCTGGGCAGACTGGGTTTGGGTGAAACGTGGCTCTGTTTTCCCGAGCAGTGGCCGGTTGTTAGCCACGTGGTCAGACAGGGAAACTCTCTGCCCGCAAAGGCCAAATCCCCCCACCCCCCACCCCGGAGCACCCTGCCCAGGCAAGCCCATTCTCCAGTGTGAGACACAATATAGCATCCTCTCCTTGTCTTTAAATGTGCGCGTTTGTGATGCAGCAGCACAGCAAAAACACATGTGGACACACACACACACACACACACACACACACACACACAGGCCTGAGCCAAGACCCAGTCTTCACTAGGCCCTCTTCCACCTCTAACTCAGCACTCCCTTTCTTCCGCTGCCAGCAGTGATATATACCTGGAACTGTGGGCTGGGGGTGGGGAGGTGTGGCCTCTGGAGGAGGGCCAGGATAGAGTGTGAAGCGGGACAGGCCCCTCCCCCCTTCAGCGTCTGTAAATAGCTGCGGCTGCAGGACTTGGCAGCCCATTCAGGTGTGGCTTTCGGATTGCGGCCAGACCATGGACCATACAGAGTGCTGGAGGCAGGGCACGGCAGAGCAGAGCACATGACCTTTAGGCACGCCCCTTTCAGGCCTCTATCACCTGTCCCAATTCCAGCACCTTTTTTACGCCGCCGCGGCAGTGACTCTGGGCCTGGTATGGCTGGCTCCACCCATATTCAGAGCTGTCACCTGAAAAGCACACATCAGTTTGTACACTGCAAGCCTAGTTAGAGAGAAGCTGAAGGTGAGACAGGTGAACCACAAGCCAGTACCTTATCTGTCCAGCCGAATGTAAAACTGAGAAGCTCATATTTTAATTTGAATAAATTCACAACAAACATTGTTTGAGGGATCATTTGTTTGAAGAGAATTTGCATTTTCGAACCCATTGCACTGGTCACAAGTATTTATACTGACAACATATCTGCAAATCTTATTGTCCAAATTAAAATTAAGGAGTGCGAGATGGAGAGTTTTGTTAGACCTTTTGTTTGTACGCTTGTTTAGTTTTGTATTTTTGTTTTATCTGAACTTACTATAACCCAAACCATGTTTAATTAGATTAACCCTGGTTGTGTTCACATTAAGATTATTTTTTCCACAGTTCCTACTCTGTGTTGTATGGATTAACATTTTAAAAACTATCTAAAAAATTCAGTTAACCCCAGGAATTTTTTTGTCTCGTACAAAAGACCTCTCGTCAATACCCTCAACAATATTCTCAGCAGCCGTTTTAATTTCCATAATCAAGCCACCTGTTTCTGTTTGTATGCTCCACCTGCACGTCGGCGTAAGTACTACAAAAAAGACAACAAAAGTGGCCGGGGAAAAAAGCACCACTCCTGAATAAGACCGTTTGAGGGAAATATCAGGCAGACCTGAAGGGCTTCTCTTGGATACCCTGACAACCAAGAATACAGGAGCATCACTTGCTGTCATATTCCAATTTTATGTTAAACAGCTTGTTCATTTTATGACTAATCAAGTTAAGGATCATTATTCAGAATACTACTTGGTGCTCCAGTAAGTGTAGCCAGTAGTATATTAAAAATCAAAACAACTATACATACAAATAAAACTGTCAACCTCAAGCTTTTTCACCATATTATGCTCTTGCAAGATGATCTCTGTGCTGCTAGTACAGCTAGAAATGACTGTGTAGGGCTTCCCTGCAAAGTGTGATTGTGTGCACCTTCCAGCGACTGCAGTTTCTGCTCCTAATCATAAAATTACCAGCCCTGGTCAGCATTATGGACACGTTTCAATCGTCCATTCAAGAAAAGCTCATAGGGAAGCCACTTTCCTTTACATACATTAACGGGGGTAAAAACTTGGGTGTGATTGTAAGACTAAAAAATCGTCTTGTCTGCTTCTGTTGTGCAGGTGCAAACCCACATCCTCTGGAAGTAAATGACTAATGAACAAGAAGCTCACAAGCTGTTGATATGCGGTTTTTGTATGTCGTTCTGGCTCACGTTAATAACGATAACCACAGCGGGTTATTATTTCACCACTACAGTACTTCTCACTGAGTTCTGGGAAGGGTGGAGGCCTAACTCTCACTACAGGTCAAATTCCCCCTGGATAAACAGCAGACAGGGAGGAGAGGGAGAAGAGACGGATGAGATTAGCTTCTGTAGGTCAAGCTCACAACTTAGGACTTCTTTGCACTGTACCTAATGTCTCGTGGAAGCTGCCTTTCGAGGAATCCCACTTCAAAGCCAAAGCCACAAATTGTCTTGACGCATTTTACCCTCAAATGGCATAGGACCATTTTTTTGTCGGTGCCACAGGAAGAGAACCATATTAAACTTATGTGTGTGCAAATATAGGTCATGCGTGAAATTGCTTGCCAGACCACAACCACAGTGGTGCATTCAAATGCACGTTAACGTTTTCAAAAATACTGCCTGTATGTAGCGCTGAAAAACAACTGCAACGATGGGTAACACTTGTTCCACTAATTTACAGCTGACATGATTTTATTCAACAGAAATCTACCAGCAAATACAAAGTAGTATTCAAAATGGCATCCTATTTATAGCATATAGATGAAATAAGAGTTGCAGTTTTGCTCTGGCTTTTGCTTTTCTACTTTATTTTGAAGTTTGTGTTAGTTCTGATTACAGATTTAAATTAGGCAGCACAATTTGGCCCATTCATTTAGAGGTCTTTCCATGTCAAGTAACCTAAGGAGAGTTCTGATTGAGTGGCCGCATATAGGGCTGTGCGATATCATGAGTATGGCAGTATTATCGTCGTTTTCATTTTCACGATATATAATAATTTAACCACAATAAAAATGTAATTAGCTTGATGCATTTAGCTGACTGATGTGTTTGACTTAATTTCTATTTGCATTCGTTGAAAGTCAGCCGCCTGTCATTCAGACTTGAATAATGTATCGGAATATGTTATCGTTATCTACGATTTTATATAAATATAAAATTTATTGTGATAATATTTTAAAAGCTTATTGCCCAGCCCTAGTCACATAGTAAAAAATTTAACAGTATGAACAAAGGTGAACATCTTGGTCCTATGCGATTTCTATAAATCTTGATATTTTCAAAACCGTGACACAACAATTTACCAGAATTAATCTAATGATTGTAAGGATCAGGAGAGTCAACAGCCCAAAACTTTCATTCAAAGCTCTGATTACCCACATGTTAATATCTAAAAAGCACATCATATCAATTTTCTATTAAAGTGTTTTACCATTTACAGTTAAATTCTCAAACTGTAGATGACTGCTGTGGAGAAAATAAGAAAACACATGGAGCCAAGATGGCCAGTTTTGTTCACATTTATTTAGGCTAATTTTTTCTTTGTGACCAATCAATATTTTCACAAAAATGCTTATACATCATCTTTGAAATCGCTATGTACCATATGGTAAAGTGGCTCAGCAGTCTGTAATGGATGGTGCCAGGCCCAGGTGATTTGACATGGAATACCGCATAGATGCTTTGTATACATCCACATAACTTTTGAACCTGGACTGGCCTTTTGATGTTTCCCTTAAGACTATCGAAAGTACAGTGAGAGCAGGCACCCATGACAGACACCAGCTTTGAAATTATACAGTAAAGAAGGCCTTATGTAAGCCGTTCATTACGGATGATGACGCATAGCTCTTTGATGCTTTCATTATGCTGGCCATCACTGTACGCTTAATTGTGAAACTCCCCATTGTTTTGACAGGGTTAACCACGAAACGGGGGTGTTTGTAGATTTCTCTTATAATTAGTTTTTCTAGGCCACAAAAGTGCAACAAAGTTCACATCATTGTCAGTATTTAAATCCCTCTCCACTAAAAAGGCCAGTTGCACTTAATTTCTAGGCAAGGGACACTGCCTCTTCCCAAATCCAAAATTACGAAGATTTTCCCTGTTGCCTGCAAAAGGACATGCACATCTGAAACATTAATGTGACAAAATTGTTCTCTTGGAAGCAAAAACTCCTATCATTAACCTGCCTCAGGTGATGTTTTTGACATTACAAAGAAAAATACATTGCCATTTCCATAAGAGAGTGATGCTATTAAAAACATTGGATTGCAATGTTAGACACATGATCTTCATTGCACAAAGTAGTGAAATCCTCACCCACTTCCTTCTAGGAAATGTGTACTACCAAATAAATTCTGTACACTAGAGAGGCAAAAATCTATATCTTATCTATGTCATTTAACAATATGAATAAATATGTACTGAGTTTAGTGTTCTCTCCAGGTTTTTGGAGAACTAGATTTTTTTTTTTAAATAAACCGATGTTTTATATTTCCAGAACCCCAAAATGGAATTATACATTAAATTAAATATGGTATTGCCAAAGTCTGCTGCTTTGGGTAAAGTATACCTATACTACATGACCATTGCAGCCAAGAACAGAACTGTTCCTCTTTCAGTTCTGCATTTTCTTAAAATCCAAAACATTTTACATGGCTAATTGCATGCAGTTTTGTTGGACAGGGAACACAGTGCAATGCATGCCAGGGTTTATCTTAAAGAACCTGATTTGTCTCGTTTTGTTTCTTACCTACAAAATGCAGTGAAGCATTCATGCTCTTGCCTTTCACATATCGGTTCCATGAGACAAATCATACATCATGTACGGCTTCTTGAAAAAAGGACACTGGAACCAGTTTTTCAGTGCACACTGGTTAATTTAGATTACTAGGCAGATAGAAGGCAAGTTACAGAGCATGTAGAATCTTTGGTACGGGTTCTGCAAAATGCCATGTGGCTAAATGTTAAAGAGGACAATTTCACTAACAATAAAAAGCTGTAATAGGTAGCTGTATGAGAACCATTTTCTCTCTCAAACATAACAGTTCCTTAGTAAGAAGTTTTGGTAAATTGTATGAATCAAGCACAAATGCCAGTATTTATAGGGTAAACCACCACTCTTTGTATTTTAGGCTGTGTTATTTGTGCTGACACTGCCATGCACAACTTAAAATGTCAGCATCTGTCCGCCTTTGCTAAACCTTTCAGACACTCATTCTGTTTACATGTCTCTCTGCATCTCTATCCAGTCTGTCTGTGGTGGAAAAAGCCAGACCTCTCTCTGTGGTTTCCTGGTGAGAAAGGTGACACTTAGTTTCACTGCTTGTTGTCATATGTGGGACACAAGTGCCACCTCTGTAGGTTGGCACAAAAATGCAGAGTTACAGAGAAGACCTGGGTACCAGTGCAGGATTGAGACCTGTGAATTGCCACCATTGCCCAACTCTTCCCTACACTGGGTCAAAATAGGAAAAATTGCAAGATAATATTTTAAAGTATTATTAATAACTAGATAGAGTTCCAGCAGAAACTCTGCTTACCAAAGGCTTGAAGAGTATGCTTAAAACTGTACCTACTAGAAGTTTTAAGTAGTATTGGTAGTATTATTAGTAAGTATATTATTAGTATATTAAAACTTCTAGAAGGTACAGTTTTAAGCATACTCTTCAAGCCTTTGGCAAGCAAACAGAGTTTCTTCTACTAGAAGTTTTAATATACTAATAATAAGTATATTATTAGTATATTAAAACTTCTAGTAGGTACAGTAAGTACTGAAGTTGATGCAGTACTAGAGTACTAGAAGCAGTCAAAGAACAACAGAACTTTCAGTTCAAAGCATGAATTAGTCATTTTAGGTCATTATACATGAACAGCATTGCAGTGTCATTATATCTGCAAGGCTACAGTGTCATACTTGTACACAATACATTATAATATCTGTAGGCTACAAGACAGTATTAATATAAACAGCAGTGTTTATCATTACACTTGTGAAGTCTGTACTACAGGTATGCATTAGTTGTTTGGTAGCAAAAAGGCAAAACAGCTAGCTAATCTGAATTCTAACCGTAACATTAGCGAGCTAACTACTCACTTAATAGATAACATATAGGAACAGTATTTACTATAGTAGTAATAGCAGTAGTCAAGGGAGAGCAGAATTGTATTTAATCCTACTGAGAGTTAGCTTTGCCTTGCAGATTTTTTCCACCAATTGTATGATTAAGTTATTAACAACAATTGGAAGATTTAAATTACAATTATTATCTTAAATAATAATTAACCATGTAAATATATTTTATTATTTTTATATATGTACAGCATTCAGATGTCTTCTGTTCTTTGTCACCTGCAGTTATTGTTCAGAGAGGTAATCTCATAAGAGGTAAAAGTAGACCGTAGGTGCATTCAGAGCTACTGCACACTAAATTTATTACATCCTATTTACCCAACAGATCGATGCACTTACAATTATACCGCACATATATTAAACAACCGTTAGTTCCAACTGTGCTTTGTGATATGTGCCTGAGACATTGAGAAAACGATTCTAAAACACCCAGACCTCTGCACTGAGCATGCTCATAACATAAGCACATCACATCATTGTAACCTTCTGGCTGACTGACCAATCAAATCAATCGAGAGGACTGGCACTGAGGAGAAGCAGCTTGCTAGTCTGGTGTTGAAAACCAGCGAGCAACTGCTCAAAACTGCGCACTAATTTCTGTTTTAAACAAATTATAGAAAAAAAAGTTCAAAAACACGAATGGCTGGCTGCTCTCTCACTATCTTGACTAAAATGTTTTGGGAAAAATGGTACATTGATTCTGAGGCACTGTAATAATAATTTAAATGTAATAATATTCTGAATTTCATTGTGATATAAAGAATTTCACAACAATAATGCAATGAATTTGTTCCAAGAAGGCCACAGAAATTTCATTCAAACAAGCAGCTCCTTTTTCCCCTCTACTCTAGGATTTCGTCACAAGCATGCGATGAATTCTGTGGTACTGGGATCTGTATTACAGTTTTCCGTAATTAAGCCACTGTTATATGCTCCACCTGCACATCAGTGGCTTTATTTTACCTATATTTGTGATTTTTTTTCTTCTGTCATTGTCTGCAGCCCTTACATTTTGTAAAATGTTTTTTTAAATTACCAAAATAAACTGTAATATTTAATCACAATACTTATAGAATCAGAAACCATATATCGCTGTAAGATTGAATCGGGAGGTCTCCGATTCTCCAATTGCCACCCCTATTAAATGCTACTCTTGGTTTTTGAAGGGGAAAAATAATGTAACAGGAGTAGGCTACATTTAATTACTTCTGTTCAGCTCAGGAGTGCAGCTGTTGTTTATGCCTGAAATGTATAGGTGTAAATGTGTATGAAGGTATAAAACTTTAGAGGTATGACTCTACTTTTTTTTTCTTACACATGGTTCAAAGTTCATCGTGATAATATCGTATCGGGAGGTCCCTGGCGATTCCCATCCCTACTTTCTGTGTATTTTTGCGGTCTCTGCCTGCCTGGCTGTCTGATTCGACAAGTGAATATATTAGTGAACATACATTTTTCCTCATGGAATTACATTTAGCCCAGTTCAATTTGTTTGTTGCACTGACATGGTGCCTGGCATGGTTACCTTAAGCACATGATTATGTGTTGTCTAAATGCTGCAGGGAAAATATGTAAACAGAATTAGTGAGAGATCGGGTCTGGTCCGTAACACATGAACAACAGAATAGCAAAAGAGAGTTATTGCTTACTTTTCCCTCCTCCTCACGGACAGTGTGTTTAAAATGTACTGTGTGGGCTCGCAAATTGGGTTTTGGCATCACGAATCAAGCGATATGCAGAAAGTGTGCGTAGAGAAAGAGGAACAGGGCGAATTACTGTGCTTGCGCTTGTTCATCTGTACCGTCTTTTTTAACTATTGTTTTTTTTTTTTTTTTTCATCAGACAAAATAAAGATGGCAGTTATTTTGTCTGATTCAGACCGGATGTGATGGTATGACTAAGCTAGGTGCCGTTTTGGACTGTTCTTTGTTTGTTTCTGTTATTCGCCAACAGGTGGTTGGTTACAGCCATCACATTTGAAACTTGGGGAAAACATCTGACAATTAAACATTACAGCAGCTGAGTTAAAACCAGACGCAGATGAGCTTACTCTGGAATATAAATGACGTGGGGGAACAAAACAGGAGCTGTTTTGCTATAGTCATTGAAAATCAGTTTTATTCTGTTGAATCATTGGATTCAATGTTGAACTGTACATACAGTTTTTGTGTTTCTTTGGCGTCTTTATGAGCAATATCATGAATAAAAGGCTACTTGATCGGGGAATATGAGTTGCTTTATCGAGCAATATTTCACATTATGGTAAACATTACCTTATCAGAATAAGATTCGCATTAATTTGCATATTGGCCTTGTTCTAAAATCATAAACCCAATCACATTTATTGCAGTGTAGGATGTATCGCAGCTTGCCCATTAAAGTAGTAGTGTCTCTGGGATTATTGTGTACATTACTCTTCACAACCTTTTACAAGAACTATCCATTATTTTCTTTCTTTTTAAAAGTCAATATATGCAGTTTATTGTTATGATTTAATAGGGATCAGAAAATGAAAAATGCGACACTGGCTTAGCATTACACCTAAGGAAAGAAAGATGCAGTGCGAATTGTCACTGTAAAGGTCAATGGAAAAAATAATGACAGGAATGTTAAAATGGGGGGGAAGCGTGATTAATTGATGATGTCTTTCTCTGTGCGAGTAGCACGTTAGCCGGTTTCTTGCCCTGACCTTGAGCAGAAGTCTGGTCGGCGGTGTTTAACCTCCCCCTCCGTTTTTTCGCAGGGCCTACTCCCTTGTGGACTCCAGCCAGGTCTCCACCTTTCTCATCTCCATCCTCCTCATCGTCTATGGCAGCTTCAGGTTAGTATCGTACCCTGGTGCTGTCAGCGGAAATACCCAGAATGCTGTACAAAGACAAAGGCGGTAGAAGCCGAAAAAACCATACATCTTCAATAGAATACAGTGTTGGTAGGCTTTGACTTGATAATATTGATAGCAGAAAACAAATATTTCGTCCATTTCAGTAATTGTCTGGTTTTGTAAAGGTAAGGAAGTACACATTCATGGTTGTATTCTCTAAATATAAAATCTCACCTAGAACTGTGAAGGTTTTAATGTATTTTTAATACATAATTTAAAAAACAAATCGTTTTGTAGGCCTTGCCGGAGACCCCCTTGCTCTGTGGTTATATAATGGTTGAAACTCAGTCTGCTCTGAACAAAAAGACGCTTTAGGCCTGTTAGAATTATATACTCTCTTTCCTCATGTACTCTACTCTGAGTCAGATCACATTGCAACTGTGTGCTCCAGTAACTTGAAGTAACAGAGTTGAGAGAAGAGTTGTTAAATATTTATTGAATTTATTATCCAGAAGATTTTTGTCAAAGTGAAAGCCAAATACAAACATTAATAACAAAAAAAAATATTATTTCTGTGAATAGGTGCTATTTCTAAAAGACAACACAGCTCCCCAGTGTTTTATCCTGAGTCGTCTGTGTGAACTGGCTAAATTATTTATCAATCTTGAGAAAGCTGTAACAGCACCATCTACAGGCAGGGGGAGTGACCTGTTAAAATCCCACGTTTTAGTTATGAGGAAGTTAGCCAAGCCCCACTGATACACTCATACTGGCTCATACACACACACACACACACACACACACACACACACACACACACACACACACATGCGCGGAGGCACCCCAGGAGACCCTGAGAAATACACACAATCCATTTTAGAAGAGATATGAGCAGCGGAATGCTGCAGAGGGCTTTGTTGAACACGAACACCATAAACTCAGAAGTATAAAAACCCAGCTCTTGAAAGCACAGATACATGGGAATGGAGAGATAAAACGGCTGAAACTCAGAAGACACCTCTGCGGCGGATTGCCGGTGGGGCACAAGAGCCGCGGAGGATGAGGCTGTCCGTTACTACGGCAACGGAGCGTGTGGCGGGATGCTGCTCCTCACCCGCCGTCAAAACCCAAGGCTTGGGGAACATGAGCGATCGCTTTCGTACTTTTCAAATATTCCCACTCTCCCAACCCTTCTAGATCGTTAAACATGGACTGCGAGAACCAGGAAAAAGATAAGGATGGGAATCCCTCGGCCCCTGGTACCTTCAACAACAACACCAACAACAGTAAGTACGACAGCGAACCTGTGCAGTGAGTAGCAGATCTAAAACTAGGTCAGAGTTCTCACTGCTTTGCGTGTGTGAGTGAGTGCGGGTGCAATGGTTAACTGTTCTCTGTGGTCACTCCCAGGTATTCAGACCATCGACTCCACACAGGCCCTCTTCCTGCCAATAGGGGCCTCTGTATCTCTCCTCGTCATGTTCTTCTTCTTCGACTCTGTCCAGGTGGTCTTCACCATCTGCACCGCAGGTACCTGAAAACTGGCCGACCAAAACCCCAACCTGAACCGTTCACCCCTTCCTTCAAATATGAACTCTCATAAGCTGCCATATTATAAAGACAGTGGTTGACAGTGACCATCAAGCTTGTAGACATGAAGTATTCACAGAGACTAGATGTGTTCAGATATGTATCTCAAAATACTTTAAATCTAAAGGTCCTATTCACATTCAAAATATTGTTGCAGATCCCTGAGTTTTCAACAAATCCATTAACAAACAGAATATGTAGTAATATAAAATAATTATTTTTTGAAGGTATTTTTAAAGAAGGGACATCTCTTTATATTGCAGGACTTTTACTGTTATCTGTAGACTGTTTTACCCTGGTCTGGTGGAGACACCATTCAGTTTCCTCATCATTGTTGCCTTCCTCCTATAACCCTTTTTTTTTTCTCTCTTTCTCTCCCATCAGTCCTTGCAACAATAGCGTTTGCGTTTCTCCTGTTGCCAATGTGCCAGTATCTGACCAGGCCCTGCGCTCCACAGAACAAGTAAGACCCCTTCCATCTTCCACAAATATGGAAGCTTTCAGTGTGTTTTCCTTCATCTTATTTTAGTGAAAGGTATAGATAGTATAACCGCAGAGATATTGAGCTCAGTGTTAAAGAAACTGTGTGCAACCAAAGAGATATGCAACCAAAGCCCAGATGTTTGAAACATTTCCCATTTTCAATTTCAATATCTGACACAAAAAGCAAGCAAAAAACGTGACACACTGTCTTTCCATTGATTAAGCCAATACAAAATACAGTCAAAATTAACATCACTGCTGCTAACAGAATAGAATTTGGAAAATTTGGAAAAGGAAAGTACTGTATACGGTAAGCATTCAAACTGGTAATTGTACAATCCATTTGTAAACACCTGGCCTGTCAATATTATTATATTATATTATTATACAATAATTTTGTGTTGCGCAGGGAGGGTAGCATGTGGGCTTGGAGGGGCAGGGTGCACTGGCAATATAATGGTCATAAAAACACTGAAATATGTAGCCCTCTATTTATAATCACAGTAATAAAATAATATAGTTGTACATTATAGAAATATTAATCACTTCCTGTTGATAACAGAAGTTAAAAATAAGCCACTGTTTACATTAATGTATGTATTATGCATGACAGCACTTTGTTACTACATTATTTCTGTTTATCCATTTCAGCTTAGATTGTAGCATTTTTTTGTGAGCACAAACCCGATTGCATGGGTGTTTTTGGCACCTGTCAACTAAGTACAACAGTGACTGTGTGCCAGATTAGCTTACAGGAGATCCAGATACTGTATTATTAGTGTTTTTTAAATGAAAGTTTATTTCTGCAAAATGAGTGCATATTGTACATCGTAATAGTACACACAACTGAAATGCAATGTGGCAGTATGCGTGTGTTTTGAAGTTCTAGTTCTGCTGTGCATACTTTTTGCAAATATAATTCAGCTGAAATTAATGAAAATAACTTTTCTCTGCAGCTTCAAGTTTAGCTTAATGAAAATACACACTTCCATATTGCATTTTTCGCTCCTGATCCCGACTAAATTAGAATAGTGAGGTAATGTAGCAGTAACCTGTTCCACTGGTTCACAACCTTCCCGTACGCAAGCAGAGAGTATGACCCACATATATGGCACAGTTACCATTTCCATTCAGAGGGCCTGAAATTCCAGGGTAAAAGTCTACATCTTATGTATACAGCCAGAGCAATCTAACCACCTGGGTTCAGTCCTTACTGAATGTAACCAGGTGTGTGGGTGTGGCTTTCCCGCATTCCCTGTCATACCAGTTCCAGTCCTATTGCCACACATAATCCCAGCAATTTGTACACACATGCTTGGCCACAGATAACCCAGGATAGGAGGGCAGTTCTCACGGCATTGTAAACTATGAGCAGTAGAGAGATAGTAGAAATCTGTTCAAAGCACTATCATAAGAAAACAAAGTTAGAGTTTTTAGATTTTTTTGCCTGTGTTACAGGCCACAGGAGAGGGACTTGAGGTGAAACACTGTCAAAAATGCAAGTGTAATTCATTGGCTTGGCCTCAGCCTCCGTTGTATTACCAGCCATAACAGGGAGTTTATAGCAGCGGGTCACACTCGTCGTTGGCAAGCCAAGTGTGATTGTACAATAGCCAGTGTTCCTTGGATTACAGATGAATTCTTTTAGAGTACTGTTCTTCTTTCAGAAGCAGGCTTGGGGCTCCGAGGCTGGCAGATTTCACCAGTGAGAGATGTACCTTTCCTTCAGTCTGCCTGGTCTGCCCTAGCTCTCTCCTGTAGCACTGTGTGGCCTCTTGGATGTAAAATTATGTCTGGCAGGGGAGTGTTAGCTACAGTGATCCTGTAATGGGTTGGACCTCAAATTTGGGAGGAAAAGAAATATACAGTATTTCTCTCTCAGTATTTTTAGAACTACCAAATGGCAAATGCAAAACAAAGCAAAGGCAGAACCTCCTAAGCTAGTTCAGTTGTTTTCTTTTTTAAAAGTATTGGGTTTTTTTTTGTTTTTTTGTGAAAAATGGTCATAAAAATGTGGCCTTTGGTTGAACATTCTTATCTGTGAACATTGGGGAAGACGGTGTTTTGTTTGCAGACGTTGCTGGCAAAAACCCACCTCTTGAAGGAATTTTTTCCCTAGACATAAAAAGTCCCCTTGACCCCTACTTAATATAGCATGAAGTTGACATGTTTAATTAGTGTAGGTCTTAAGGAAGTGGACTTCCCTCTGTGACCGGTTCCCTTCCACAGGATCTCCTTTGGGTGCTGTGGACGCTTCACTCTGGCCGAGCTGCTCTCCTTCTCCCTGTCCGTCATGCTGGTGCTCATCTGGGTGCTGACGGGACACTGGCTACTGATGGATGGTGCGTACTGAGTGTATGAGTGTGTGTGTGAGAGAAAGAGTGTGAGAGTGTGTCTCCTTCAGAAATTAGCCCCCAGTTAGCAGCCAAAACCCATAAAAACAAAATCACAAACGCATCATATTATAAACATAACATTATTTAGTTCCATTACATATACGAGTGAGTTAGCCAAGTGTCAAAGTGTGTGGAATTAAAAGCCAAGTAGCTAGTTAGCAGTATTTCTTGATAATTTCTGTTTCAGGAACATTTGTAGCATTTATGATCATCAGGTTAAATCTTAATGTAGTCAGAAGTTAAATACAGTCATACTAGTAATACTACAGGTATTTATAGTAAAGAATTTTCATTTGACTCAAGTTAGTGATATTAAATCGGCTACATATTGCATTACAAGGACACTCAATACCCGCACGAAAGAATCTGCGTTCAGACACACAACCATAGGCCATGGCGTGTCTGTAAATGTTTAAAACTTTTCAGTTTCCTGCAATGATGTTTAGATTATTGAAGCATTTCACTGTGTTTCCTGTAATGATGTTTAGATTATTGAAGCATTTCACTGTGTTTCCTGTAATGGTGTATAGATTACTGAAGCTTTTCGCAGTGTGTCCTGTAATGGTGTATAGATTACTGAAGCTTTTCACCGTGTTTCCTGTAATGATGTATAGTGCTTTTCCTGTAATGATGTGATTATAGAGTGTGTCCTGTAATGATGTATAGATTACTGAAGCTTTTCGCAGTGTGTCCTGTAATGATGTATAGATTAATGAAGCTTTTCACCGTGTTTCCTGCAATGATGTATAGATTACTGAAGCTTTTCCTGTAATGGTGTATAGATTACTGAAGCTTTTTGCAGTGTGTCCTGTAATGATGTATAGATTACTGAAGCTTTTCACCATGTTTCCTGTAATGGTGTATAGATTACTGAAGCTTTTCGCAGTGTGTCCTGTAATGATGTATAGATTAATGAAGCTTTTCACCGTGTTTCCTGCAATGATGTATAGATTACTGAAGCTTTTCGCTTTTGTCCTGTAATGGTGTATTGGGTAGTTACGAAGCTTGTTGGCCCATGTTTCTCTCCTCAGCTCTGGCGATGGGGCTTTGTGTTGCCATGATCGCCTTTGTCCGGCTGCCCAGCCTCAAGGTCTCCTGCCTTCTACTGTCGGGCCTGCTCATCTACGATGTATTCTGGGTAAGACCCCTCACTTCCTGTTCAGTCAGCTGAATTTACTTGCAGCCTTTTTCTCTTGCAGCCTGTGAAGCATGGTTATAGGGTGGCAGGTAAAAAGTTTCCTCATAAAACACATTACACAAGAAACCACTAAACATTCAAGTTCTTAAGCACCCATCGTTAACCAAATGAAATAACACAAAACTCCACTTATATTATGCCAGATCTTCTGGAATCAAAGTGACTGAAACTGAAATGAACAACACAAGAAAGTGAATAATTCATGCATGAATGTACAGGCTATTGCCATGAATTAAATGCATAAAATCCATGAAATGCTTGCATGGGTGAGCTTAGTTCATCATTAAAATATTCAGACACCCAAAGAAAACAACATGGAAATGTTCATATGGGATTGCCACTCCATATTTCTCTCTTGCTGGAAAGTTTGGCCAAAGTCTTTCCAGAGATTTTTCTTTGCCCTGGCTGTGATTTCCGCCTGTGCTGTAACGACCGGCTATCCTGAAAGGGCTGGTGCCCATTCAGTACCAGTTAAGGAGCGGCGCATTGATTGACTTAGTCATGAAACTTTCTTGAGTTGCTTACCAACTCAAGCACTGCTGTAATTCGATATTCTACAGGTCTCCCATCCATGCACCAACTTCGTAATGAAAAACAATTCAGCTTTATATCATTACAAAGTTTAATAGTTATTTCATAAATTCACAAGTTGTTTTTAGTTCTGTGTTTATAATTACATTACATTACAGTCATTTTGCAGACGCTCTTATCCAGAGCAACTTACAACTCAAAGTGCATTAAGCTGGGGACAAGAGTGCTAAAGTGCTCGAGTGGAGTAAAAGTCCCAAGTACCAGAAGGGTTAGCATGGACTAAAACCTTTGGAAACCTTCAATATTTAGTTGTCTTAAGCCATGCTATGTTTTGATTTTTGAGTTCTGTACACAGATTTGTTTTTGTTTTTTGTTTCTTAGTTTTTGTATTGTTGCAGTATAATTTATTATTTATATATGGATAATTGCCAACCCGGCCCCCTCAACGTTGAACAGGGGAAAGTCGGGCTGATGTATGCAGATTGATTCATCTAAACCGAGAATAAAATAGTAAAACACATACCAGCAGTTCCCAGAAAGTTTGCCTGATTTCACATTCAAACGTTGGAGGGTCAATCTTATGAATTGAAACATTCCCGTAACACTTGACTAGCTGTGATTGCCAGCATTTTCTAACAAGTTGCAATCTTAAAAAAAAAATATCTGGATTGAGTGACTTTGCTTGAACGGTTTTTGTGAATAGAAATGCACCCAGCTAGGAAGTTTACAGCCCATCATCAACACGCACACACAACATTGGATTTGTTGTGCAAAACCTTTGGTAGTTCTCCAAACATCCTGCACCATCTGGGTTGGGCAGATAGTGGACCCATCTCTGTACAGCTAGAATACGCTCCGCTGTACAGCCTCGGGGAGTGTGGTTTATAGGACGTGAGAAGCGTTAAAATCGTAAACATCATATGTGGAAGGGTATCTGCTAAGATAACCAAATGGGATGAAAAGCCCTTTGGGGGGAAGGGAGGGAACGTATTTTGGGAGCTGTGGCCAACATTGGCCTGATTTCCACACACATCAGTATGAAAGTTTGGAGTCCAGTGGAGCTGGCAGGAAGACTGCAGTTCTACTGATTCTGCCTCTGTGAGACTGTTCTGTAGTTACATCTGGGTCAAATACTTTATCTGAAAATATTTCAGCCTTTAGATGCCAGATAACTCCAGCTGGTTACTGACTGGTTTACAATGAACTTCTGTTCTTGCCAGAATTCAGAACAGAATTCTTCTTTCATTGGATTTTTTTTAAGGACATGCCTCTTTGAAACTTGTCAGCGATCTGCTGAGGTGTTTTTTAGATTTTCCTGCCATGCATTATTTGGAGTGCTTGCCTGTCCCAGGCATGACTGTCGAAAAGTTGTATCGAGTTGCGAGTAATCCACTTCCTCCTGCCCCTCCAGGTCTTCTTCTCTGCCTACATCTTCAACAGCAATGTGATGGTGAAGGTGGCCACGCAGCCGGCCGATAACCCTCTGGATGTGCTGTCCCGCAAGCTCCACCTGGGACCAGGGATGGGCCGCGATGTGCCCCGCCTCTCTCTCCCCGGGAAACTGGTCTTCCCCAGGTACAGTGGGACAGAACCGAAGGGGGTGGGAACTTAGGGGTTTGTGTTATTCGTAACATTTTAAAAGCCTCTTCCGGTTATGGGCACCAGTGTCTTATCATTGCTTTCCTGTGCCCAAACCCACATCCTCCCATTTGGCCCTCCTCCCCCACCTACTTCCTTAATCTCTCTGCTCCACCATCCCCCTCCTCCCTCCCTCCCCTGTGTATCCGCTCCCCCCCCCCCCCCTCCAGTTCGACGGGCAGCCACTTCTCCATGCTGGGGATGGAGATATCGTGATGCCGGGCCTTCTGCTCTGCTTCGTGCTGCGTTATGACAACTACAAGAAGCAGGCGAACGGGGAGGCGGTGGGGCCCGGGAACATGTCTGGGCGCATGCAGCGCGTCTCCTACTTCCACTGCACCCTCATCGGATACTTTGTGGGTGAGTGTGCGGGCGGGGGGCGGGGACAGGCAGGGGAGGAGTGTACCATGCAGGAAGGGTGCTTGGGAGTGGAGACAAGCTATCGTTTACACAACATCCTCTCAGCTGTTGTTTTATTATGTCTGCACATCATGGTCAACTAAGTGCAGACATAATAACAGATGAGAGCATAGGCCAAATTCCTGAACATCCATGTGCATATGGTGAATACAGAATACAAGTAATACAGTAAATATATTTTAATGCGATTATAAATATTACACGTGTCATGCAAATCTTATATTTACAACCTTTCTGTAGATGTTTTAACGTCTAAACTATTAAAACCAGGCAGTGATTGGTCATTAAGTACACCATAGGGATGGAATACGTAAAATAAAGAGGAAACTGAGAAAGAGATCATTCTCTGTAATAATTGAATGATAATTGTAATAATCTGAAATAATTGTGGAAGTGTCCATTTTGATTGAGATTTTGCTAAGTCTATGACCCCCGGACTGACTGCGTCCTTCTGTTGCCACCAGGCCTGCTGACCGCGACCGTGGCCTCCAGGATCCACCGCGCTGCCCAGCCCGCCCTGCTGTACCTCGTCCCCTTCACCCTGCTGCCTCTGCTCACCATGGCTTATCTGAAGGTTTGACAGGGGCAACCGGGGGGGGGAACGGAGGGGTCAGGGGCCACACACTGCACCTGAAATACTGTACAACCCCATAGTGTGTGTTTGCTCTGTGGCTGTGCGTGCGTGCGTGCGTGCGTGCGTGCGTGCGTGCGTGCGTGCGTGCGTGCGTGCGTGCGTGCGTGCGTGTGTGTGTGTGTGTGTGTGTTCGTGTTCGCTCTGTGTGACTGTATGGGTGTTTGCTCTGTGGCTGTGTGTGTGATGGTTTGTGTGTTTGCTTTGTGTGTGATGGTGTGTGTCTGTTTGCTGTGTGTGTGTGAGTTTGCTCTGAGTGTGTGATGTTTGCTCTGTATTTGTGATGGTGCCTGTTTGCTCTGTGGCTGTGTGTATGTGATGGTGTGCGTGTTTGCTCTGTGTGTGTTTGCTCTGTGCGTGTGATGGTTCATGTTTGCTCTGTAGCTGTGTGTATGCGATGGTGTGTGTTTGTTCTGAGTATGCGATGGTGTGTGTTTTCTCTGAGTGTGTGACGGTGTGTGTGTTTGCTCTTTGCTCAGGGTGATCTTCGGCGCATGTGGTCAGAGCCATTCCATGCCAAGGCCAGCAGCTCACGCTTCCTGGAGGTATGATGGAGCTCCGGCTGCAACCTGCCCCCACCCCACCCACCCCCCCCCGGAGGGAAAAGAGGGATCCCTGGACTGCTGAGAGAGAGAGAGAGAGAGAGAGAGAGAGAGAGGGAGGCCGAGAAAGGGCACGGGAGTGTGGAAAGGGGGCACTTCATCACCCATCCCCAACCCCCACCCACCCAGCGCAGAGCCAAACTGAGAGTGCTCCTCCCTCTCTCCCTCCACCCTAAGCCCCGCCCCCCCACCTGCCCTGCCCCGCCCCTTCCTCAAACCTGCATCGTCAGCGTGCATCTCTCTCGGACTGGAACTCAGATTCCTCTGCGCTACGAAGACACCACCTTCATCGGCTCACTGACATCCTCTCAATCCCTTCCTCCCTCCCTCTCTCTCTCCCCTCTTTCACCACCACCCACCCCCTCCCATTGTCAGGACACAGTTATTAAGCCTCGGTTGCGGACAGTTGAAGAAAGTGATCGGAGGCTTTCTTGGAGTCTTGTGCTTTTGTTTGTTTGTTTTTTTTTTTTTTTTTACGCGATTGAAAAGGAAGATAACAGATGGATATGGAACTGCTGTGGTTGTGGTGAGGAGGAAGCAAGCATGGCCAGGGACCAGCGGGTCGATGAACACAACAAGGCCACCTTCGTCATCACTCTGTTCCTCTGTCTCTATCTCTTTCTCTCTTTCTCTTTCTCTCGTTCCCTCTGTTACCCTCCATCTCCTCAATATTCCCCCATCCCTCTTTCCTTCCCTCCTTCCTTCGTTCTCTCTCTCTGACCCACCAGGCATCTCTTTGATCTCCTTTCACAAATACATGTATTTTATTTAGAAGATTTTATTCTTGGAATATATGGAAATGTATACAAATGTGTGTGAGTGTGTGTGGCGCGTGCGTGTGTGTGTGTGTGTGTGTGTCTGCACAGGCGTGTGCAGATGCACCTTTATGTATATATGTACACACATATTGGGGGTTGTCACATGGGGGGGGTGTTGGAGTGTGTTGGTGTTTGTGTAGAAATATATATTTCGTTGCCTTTAGTTCGGAAACTGGTACGGACAGCAGAAGGGAAGGTAGATTAAGCTAGGTATGGGAAAACACAACCATGACAGGCCTTGCACCTCTACTCTGGCCCAAGGGCTGCGTATTGACACCCCTGTCAAATGTCAAATTTAGCGGCCTGCCAACATGTCCCCCCCAGAGTCACTCAGCCAATAAACGGCACCTGTGGGTTTTTAGGATCTAGGCAAAGAGTACTAGCAGCCCTGTAGAGAGCGTGCGTGCGTGCATGTGTGTGCGTGTGCGTGAGTGTTTGTGTGCACGTGTGTGTGTGTGTGTGTGTGTGTGTGTGTGTTAATTGCACCTGTATGAAGTCTGCTTGGGCTCATGGGAGGACCTCTCACCCAGCCCAGGAAGAGACCGTTCCAGTTTGTCGGACCTAAATTATGGACTGCGATTAAAACATCGATCCCTGATGAGTTGTGGGAACTAACCGTTTTGGTTGGTCAGTTGTTTTTTTTTTTTTTTTTCTTCTCTCTTTTTTCTCTCTTTTTTTGTTCCCCCCCCTCCAATTTGGATTTACTTGGATTGTCATTCCTCTCTGAACGCTTTGGTCCAAACCCTCGGTTCCAAGCTTCAAAGAAAACTGGACCAGTAGACGAGGACGTGTGAGAATATGTATGCGTGTCAGTCACGAAGGTGCCACTTCAGCTGGCTTCTCCCAGTTACCTGTTGGTTTTTTCCTTTCCTTTTTTTAACGGTTTGTTCTTCTCGGGCCCTGCATGCCAAGTGTACAGTGTGTGCCGCTCCTCAGACTTCGCTGCTGGGACAACCGTGGCCCCCTGTTCAGACCCCGCCCTCCCAGAGAGGTCACGCGGGTCAGGACCTTCAGGAACTGTTCTGACCCTCACCTCAGCCAATCGGGAGGGGGGTGGGGTTGTCTCCACTATCACTTCCTGTTTACCTGGCCTAGCAGCAAGGGGATACGGATGGACAGAGACTCTTGGTCTTTGATGACCTGTGCATTATTGACTATTACATAATTCTGCAGCCACCCATCATTCACCCTCTGCTTCACTCTGGACATATTACTGATAGTAATGATGAGGATGATAATGATTTAAAAAAAAAAAAAAAAAAAAAAAAGACAAATGTTTCTTTTTTATGGAAGAGTGGTTTCTTTTTATCCCCATATTTGTATTGTTTTCTCTCACTTTTTTTTCTTTGTGCTGTAGGCTAGATTTCATTTTATACGCCTTTCTTTTCTCCCTCCTATACTCCCTTACAGCAGAGGAATTTGGCTCTGCTGAAACATTGACATTACAACTGAATGGATTCTGTATTAAAAAAGTAAGAGTTAAAAAAAAAGTCAACTGTGTAGTGAATCATGGATCCTGGAGAACTGAACCTAAAACATTTCATCTCCTTTTAACCCCCTCCAGTCAGGAATCCACTGTAAATAAAGATGACTCTAACTGTAGCGCTCTGCTTATATTTTCTTTTGTGCCTTTTCGTTTTGTTCATGTCTAGTTCTGAGTCCCGGCTTGAATCAGTACTTGAATCTGTTAGAAATCACCTACACAGACTCCATTGCCTGTGTTCTTCGATGTATCATTAGATTATCTTAGATTTCCATGCCCTGTGAAAATGGAGAACATCCTATGCAAGTGTGAACATCTGACTGCCTCATTACATTTTAGAATACAGGGGGTCCTCGACTTACGAACGAGTTCCGTTCCAACGACTTGTCGTAAGCCAATTTTCTACTTAAGTCGGAATTTATACCTAAATTATACTTAAATTAACACCTTAAGTCACTCACACTGTACACACAACACATGAAGGACATACAAAATACAGTAATTAAATGAAAAATTAATAAAAAAAGAACAATTTCTTATCTTTATTTCTGTGGTCGTATTTATAAACCAAACCGCTTAGGTCGAAACTAGGTTTTTTAAGTAATTTATGGGAGTGCGTCGTAACCACGAAACCGTCGTAACCCGAGGACCTCCTGTACAGAGTTCCGACTCTGGCAAAGGACAGACATGTCAGAAACGTAAGTTCATTCCAAAAAGTTGCTAGCACAGCAAGAGACAGTGTTGCAAAGTTTTTTGTTTCGTTGTTGGCGTTTGCACATCCCCAGCACCTGTGATTTACACAGTCAAGTGTGCAAACTCTTATTCTTATACTTCAGAATACAGAGTTCTGAAACACTAACTTTAAATTGCTAAGAATTGATGTTTGTTATTATAATAGAGTACTGAAAGAGAAGCATAGCTAATCCTTCAGTTTTCATTAAAATCAAATTTCAATTTTGTGAGGCCACCCCAGCCTGCTTTGAAAAGTCCTGTTACTACTGTCTTTCTAAAATTTGGTGTGAGTGAAGTTCCTCGGTCCTGCCCAGTGTGATTTGGGAACAGTGACTGGTGACATTTGATCAAAGAAAACTATCCTTCCGCCAAGTATTTTTTGAGTACTTATCTCTATATGTCTGTGGGTGGCTCATGCTGTGAAGATGCTTGTTCTAGAAGCAAAGTGTGGACCATGCAATCTGATGTGAAAGTCCCAGTTTGTGCCATTGCTGAAGCAGCAGTCAGGTAAAATAAAGTTCTCTCCACAGCTCCTGTGGTCATTTGCCCAGAACAGTCACTGAAACTGTATCTCCTGCAATTTTGGACTTGGCAAGACCTCATGCCCCCATCACTGCTCCAAACACACTACAGAAATGCATGTCCTCATTTTTATATGAAAAATATGTATGTGAAGAGGTCTCTTTATAACTTTTGGACTGTATTTATTCTGTGTTGTGTTTTGTAAGAGTTCCAGTGGTCTCCTTTCTCTCAAATATGAAAGCTGAGCTCAGCTCAAGATACTTACGAAAGGTTTTCATGGAACGGTGGATATCAGGAATAGCTATGGAGAACATAAGGAAATTAAACCTGTCATTATTATGTACACTGTTGATATGAAAGCAGTGCGCGTCTTGATCAAGCAATACCAAACAAAAATGTACCCCTCTGCTTGCTGCTGGGCATGCAATCAACTGACATTCAGCTGTCATGTCGGATGCAAGCAATATCGTCCTGGCAATGCAGCTACAGTATCCCAGAAATCAAGCACTGAATCGTCTGATGATGTTTTTGACTTATTGATTTTCAATCTTTGATGTTAGAGAAAGTGTCATCCAACAGAAAATCAACTGCATAAAGCTGACAGTGGAAAAAGAAAATGCAGACACAAAAGTCATCTCGACTGTTGATACCAGCTAACGGTTAGGATTAGTGACAGTAATTGCATATCAAATAGTTTGTTGAGGATATGCAAAAGAGTTGATTCAATCCTGAAACTGCTGCACTGTGGTAAGGTGGCAAAATCAGGGGTAAGAAAACTGCTGTTTCAGTTAGTAAATTTCATACAAATGACAAACCCATGAATTATTGGAAGTACACCACTTACAGTGGAATATTGCTGTTCATGTATAAAACAAAAAATGACAAACACAATGGAAGCTGGGCCAGTTGGAGAGGTATTCTTCCACTGTTTCATGCAAAGCAGCAAGAATTTTGTGATGTTTTGATTTTTGTGCATTTCATCATATGAATATGATAAAACTCCAGTTCCATTCACATGGTTCAGTCACCGGCTTGTTTAAACTAGAATATACTGTGGGTGAGTCTTCTACACCGAGCTGAAGGGAACTATGATAGCGAAGTGACATGGACTTTGCCTTGTTGCAGTCTGAAAGGGTTCATATTTGCAACGAATACATACAGTTACCAGAGCAGCACAAGTATGTTTGATTTCATGCTACAAAGGTATCATACTACGATCATCCCATTAGAAGGGCTTGTCTTTGTGTGAAGGTTAGAAGATTCAGTTGACTCAACATGATTTCCAACTATGTTTTCTGTCCTCCACTTCTACAGGTTATTGAGCAGTTCAAACAGTCATTGCTACGATATTGTCCTTAATTTACATTCATTAAAGAATTTTCGTAAAATCCATCCAAATGAAGGTTTTCAGTTGTTGGGAGACATAACTTTGAAAAATAGGAACATGGGGCCAAGAGTGGTGAATTAACAGCAGTAGTCTTGAAGGGCTTCTACTGTTTTCTCTTTTTTGTCATGCTAAAATCAGTGAATGGTTTAGACCCTAGCTACCAGGTAGGTAATTAAACTGCTTTAATTAATAAATAAATTGCTGGGTTACAATGGATACTAGCAGCGTGTCCCTCCAGGAACAGGGTGGGCCATACTGGCCTTTGGAATCTGTGCATTTGTTAGGCCTATAGAGTGTAAATGAGTGATTTTGGTAAATCAACCTGTAGGGTTGCTCATATAGAAAACTGTCGCCATGAAAAAAACCTTCTGAGCTGATCTATTTACTATGCGCGAATCGTTTAGCTTGAATGCAAAATTGGCCATAACTACATTACCTCACAAAATCATGGAGGGAGGTCTAATCCTGAAAGAGATTTTGGGGAGGCAAGTGTGTGCAATTTGGTACAAATGGGAAGCAGGTATCAACAGATATGTAATCTGTAGGATGACGGATGTCACTGTAGGAGCAAGGAGATAACAATAGGATGGGCATTTTCCATTTGTATAAATGTTTTCACAATTTCAGAAACAAAAATAGTCGTTACATATTGGGGATAACTTTGAGCAAGTCACAATAAGTTGTCATGGCCCAGCTTCAAACGAGACTGCATTTGCTGGCCTCTGAGTTGTTCCATTTTTCAGCAGCTGGTGCTGCTGGGATTAAACAGGCACACTGGTCCGTAATACCACTTTGAAGAGGATGTTCAAATGCATCCATTTTCCCAGCACTGTAGAAACGCAGAAGGTTTCATCACTGAATGAAACCTAGTATGGTTTTTACACAGATCTTTTCCTTTGTAGCATTTCTTCACATGCTCGTATTCCTAGTGTTTAATCCTGAAATGTGTAGATTCGTCTCTTACACCAGCGCTTCATGCTGCTGTGGCTTGGACTTTATTTTAGCTATGCTACATTTTCCCCCTTATTCGGTCAGGTCGAGGTCCTTTCTAACCATCCACAATCCCTCATTTATATATGCTGTTTACAGCTGGAGTCATTAGCACGATGTGTCTTCATCTCCCACAAAGAGTGAAACGATAACATGTATGAATACTTGGGAGCGCAGACAAATGATCACCCCTTATTTGGAATATCAACCCATATATAATTCATATAGTCAACCCCTGAATCGCTGAACCACTGAATACGATTTGACATTGTGACCCTCCAGGACTAGAATCTTGTGATTTATCAATTAGAAAGATTATCAGGCTCCAATCTCAGTGGTGCTGACATCATTACCCTCGTTGAAGAGTCAGAGAACACTGGGGAAAGCCAGATAGTCGTGTCAACTGTAATGACTGCATAGCAAGCTGGGGTCCATCACAGAAATGTAATGAAATTGAAATTAAATTGTATTAATTTAAAAGTACAGTGATCCATAAGGATTTTTAAAATTACCGAAGAAATCTAAGTTCCCCTTGTTTAACAGAAATTGAATTCAGACCAACCCTGCTCTGTAGCCGCCTTTTGTCTGTTGTCGATGCTGGTTTGCATGTAGAGGACAGACTACCATTGATGAACTCTTTTCAGGTGCGGTGTCCCACCTGGCAATATTAAACAGCAAGCAACAGTGCTCAGAACATCCAGCCTCTTCTGTAAGGTTGGCTTGAATTACTACTTTGATAAATGGGGCATATTGGTTGTTGTATATTTTTCCCTTTCTTCAGTCTGACTAGGATAGAACACTTGCTAAAGCACCTCTGCACCTGTTACTAACCAAGCAACCAAATACTGCAAAAATATATATGCATTTAATCAATATCAAAGAATTAAAAAATGACATGCATATACAGTTATGTTTAGTTTTGGGTTCAGAGTTTTTGCCTCAAGTGACTGTTTGGTTCAGTAAACTATTTCCTCTGGGGTGGGCGCAGGTTGGGAAAATGGGTTAGCATTGAGCAACTTGTAGGTTCAAGTCCCAGGAGAACTTAAACTATAGGACACTTGAGTGAAACAGCCTCAGTTGGTTACATACTGTAAATATATAAGTTGTAGGTATGGAAAATGCAAATGGCCTTTATGTGTCCTGTGCGTGTAAATAAGTCAGTGAAATCATAGCAATAACCAAAACCCAAAATCAGTTGATGATTAAAACGAATGTGGATGATGGTTTTTACACCACAACAAACTGTCACTGTCACGGTAATGTTTAACCTACTTGGAACATACCTAGGGAATATTAGACCAGCAGTATTTTCTGTTGAGTACTTTTTTTTAACTCCCACCTACTCTGGAGTATTTATGGACATGTAAAAATGCATTTTACAAGAAAAAAAACACTTTACATGGAAAATCAATACCTTCTGTTATGCTTTATTTTAAGTTGTTTTTTTTTTAATTTTATAATTTGAATTGTTTTATGTTTCTGCCAATCAATATCAATATTATTTTAAGAGGGTGTGTGGTTATACCTTACTACTGAGGAACAGAAATAAAATCGCAATGTTTGTTTCATGCTGGCCAAATATTATTTACTCATAAAACAGAACTATCTCTTCTCAAATTAATTTTAGTTGCCTTTTTACAGGTTATATATGGGTGTTTCCATGTGTGAACATAAACTGAGAGGGAACTTTGCTTGATGTATCTATCCAATTGGCCCTCAGAACAGCCTGATTTTATTAGGTAATGGACTCGAGAAGTAGAAATCGCAGGTTTTGTCTTGTAGCCCATGTTGATTACAGTGCTTCTCATGGTTGTTGCAGTTGGATTGCAACAACATTATGGATGCCACAACAGTGAGCTGAATTCATGTTCCCAGAGCCATGTTGCAAATTACATTTAGCTAACGCTTTTTTATCCAAAACGACTTACAGATCATTACACTAACCATGGGCCAATAGAAGCAATGTGGGGTTAAGGGCCTAATGGTTTTGTGGCTAGCCTGGGGCTTGAACCATCAACCTCAGGGGTCCCAGTCATGTACCTTAGCCACTAGACAAAAACCTACCTTCAGTTAACCAGTAGTGGATCTCTACTGTGAGTAGCTTGTTCTATCCCATCCCACATATGTTGTTGGGTGTTGATTTATGGATGCCATTGCAATTAGCTGAATCCATGTTCCAAGAGCCATACCTGGACAATCCTAGCCTTGTGGCATCCTCCTAAAAAGGCCCATTTGCAGACGGATGCAATTCTGCTGTTAAGGGATTCACCTGAATGGCAACCGTGTGCAGGTTTCCGCTGCCTTCAACTCAAACGCTGCTATGCTCTTTGCATGGGACCCAATGAGCACCAGGAAAAGTCACCCCATACTGCTGATTGCCATCACCAGCCTGCATCACTGACACCAGGCAGGACGGATCCATGGACTACTGGGGTTTTCACTGCATCCTGGTCCTTCCATCTGGGTGAAACAGCAGGACCTGAGATCCATCGGACCGGGCAGTGTTACTCCAGTCCTCTATTGTCCAGGGTTTATGTCCCTTAGCCCACTGTGACTCCAGCTTCTTCATTTTGACAGCAGTGGAACTGTTGTTGTTGGCTGCTATAGCCAGCCATGCAAAGTTGTGTGTTCTGATATACCTCTTCCAGCACCGCTGCGGTGTTCAGCTGTTAGCTGCCTGGCTGACT
The DNA here is from genome assembly GCA_022829145.1 of Albula goreensis. NCBI lineage: Eukaryota > Metazoa > Chordata > Actinopteri > Albuliformes > Albulidae > Albula > Albula goreensis. Next base: position 1,184,707 of record CM040765.1, on the reverse strand, counting down.
GTGTTACTCGGTCACTCCGGCCTCTGGTTCAGTTTGTTTGTGCTTAGTATATGCTTTAAACACTGTTCCTCACTCCACACTGAATTATTTTGCAGGTTTGGTTACTGATGCACCTGCAATTCAAGGCTGTTAGGCTTCTTTGGAACTGTGTTATTTTGAAAACATAAGGCTCAGTGCCGACTGGTGAGCTCAAAACAGGAGAGGAAGAAACTTTACCTTTAAAACTATCATCACATCCAGCCTGTTCCCATTTATCCTCCTTGATTAACAATAAGTCAATTCATTCATGGAGCAATCAACACCAGCTGATGTAAATAGAGTAAATGGTTACCAATTTCATTTTGTAATAGAATTGCTGCTCTTTGCTAACTAGTGTTACGTTTGACATATCCATGGGCGTTCTTAATCTAATTACATCAATTGGTGTTGATTACTCTGTGAATATCTTGTTTTATTGATAATGAAGGAGGATAAATGGGAACAGGTTGGACATAATGATAGGTATAAAGGTAAAGTTTGTTCGCTCCTGTTTTGAGTTCACCAGCTGCCACTGATGATGTTGGTTTTCCTCCCAGCACACTGTCACATTTAGTGGTACACCTGTTTTTGCACCTGATACAGCCATCCCTGGCTAGCATAACAGCACTCTGCCTTTACCTGTTGTGTTTAATAGAAATGGAGCAAACATGGAGGGGAGGAGGGGGTTATGTGTCTCATTCTTCCTTCTGGAACCTTCTAAGGTCCTGGATGAGCCTTTGGTCTACAGTTATGGACCGCCATATTCAATTCAGACCACAGCATATCAGTTTGGTTAAGGTCTAATGTGGCAGATGCTGACTTTGTGTTTGGTCAGCTGGTTCGATGTTAGTTTTGCGGTTTAAACGGGGTCATTATCACTCTGGAAGGTCAACCTGTGGCAAAGTCTCAGCCGTCTAGCAGAGACAGCCTGGTTTTTCACCAAAATGTCCCGGTACTTTGGAGAATTCATGATGCCACTGATCTTAGCACAGACTTCAGGACCAATGACTAAAAAATTGTTTCATGGCATCAGCCATCCATCCCCATACTTCACTGTCCATGTAGGGCTCTTTTTTGTATGCATCCCTAAAAAACAATATGAAAGCACTGAATCAGGTTATTACCAATTGCAATGCTTTCATGTCTTTAACAAATATGTTAAGTATATTTATTCCATGTTAGGGATAATCAGGGCTCGAGCTGAGGGGGGATTCGGGGGGATTTTTTCCTCCTTGGAAAAAATTTTGACCTCAACCATCCCCTTTGTAAAATTGTCTTCTCCCTTCCCATCCCCTTGCTTTTATGGAATTACTTTTGCTTTTTACCGCCTTATCGCGAAAGGACGAAACCTCAGAGATTTTAAATGCCAATCTTACGTTATTTGCGCTCCAGTTTGTGTTGTTTTGTATCCTCTGTGCCTTTGAGGCTTTTGATTGCTCATTTGATTGGAGCCTGCAAATGCATGGTTCTCATTGGCTAATACAGCTTTACCGTGAGTTTTGCTTTGGACAAGAATTGCAGATGCTACAGGCTAAAATGGCTAAGCGACCGGTTCAGCAGGACATTAGTATTTTAGTAATGAGAAAAAAACGACAGGTGAGATAACCAGTTTCATGTATTATTAATACATAATATGTCCCTTATGTACCAAAACTTTGGCAAAAGCTCACCCAGTTTTTAATCTTGAATGAGTCCATCGCAGATAATAATATGTTCACGTGTTCGTAAACGTTACATATATTGCTCGGCAGGTAACCTGTTCACCTGTGAGCAGACAAACCTGTGAGCTATCTAACGTATTTATTTGCTTGAAATGAAATTACCGATGTTAGCTTCTATTGAATGTAAAAGGTATAGTGTGCAGTGACTTGTATGCAGTTGTGATAGTGTAGAGGTATGTTTTTGAAATCCCTGGCTAGTAATATCACAGTTTTTATTTTATAAATAAAATAACATTGTAAATAATTGGATAGTTTTGATAGTTTTTACATTAATACTATGAGTTACAAGTACATTTTTCTGTCTTTTTTCTTATGATTATGCATGAAAATAAACAAATGTTGGCCTATACCACCATCCTTCCACCCCGAGGTTGACCATCCCCCTTGAATTTTTGTTTTTACAAATCGACCACTTGGGATAATCCTCAGTGGGATGGAAGTAGGTCAAAATTTTTCCTCTTCATCTGGAAGGTGAACTTTGTATGGGGATTCTGTTCACATCTTCTAGAAAACTCTGCACTTGTCTCATAGGCATTTGCAGTGGACTACTCAATGTCCCTGTATAACCTTTATGTCTTGTATGTATGTTCACAAAATTGAAAAAGGCAGCACAAATATCAAATGTTTTTGCAATGTATACCTCTCCCAACATTCCCGAGTAGCTCTTGCCTTTTTCAGATTTTATTAATTTAGTCTAGAGGTAATTTTGCAAACTATAGTCAGTGAGTGTGAGGGCCCAATTTCTGTTGCCGTGTGATTTGTCCTAATTAGAAGTAGAAACCAATGTTTCCCATAGTAGAATGCACTCACATGCTGCAGAGAACAAAGGAGATAAACACCAACCTAGCTGTGATGATCTTTCCCTCCACCTTCAGCAAGCAAAACATAAAGTTCCTCAGGTCTTTGAAACAGGATCTTCTGGGTGCAATGCTGGAAATATATTTGTACAGTTGAGCCTTGGCCAAATGTGAGTTGGTTTTTAATCATATACATAGTAAATTGTTCACACTACATTTATCGTAACCTCCAAATGGAAACAAAATGTCTTTATATGAATTACTAGGCTGTTGACGTGTGTCAAAATAGGGACATTAATTTACTTTAAGGTCTGAAAGAGAGCTTATTGATTGTGTTTTTCCTAAATATTTTGGATCAGCTAGCAGTTCATGTAGAGGGGAAAAGGAAATCGATTAGACACATGACCTCTGTATTTTCAGCTGTGCCACAACACATTCGCTGGTGCCTACACAGGGCAAGGAGTGTGCCATTTCCCAGGGTACAGTGCCTGTCTTGAGCGGTAACTAGTAACTTGTAAGTAGCACTCTCGCAGTTTCTGAAAGACAAACCAAATATATCAAATGTTAATGAAAGAAAAATGCAAAAAACATTTCATTACAGACACAAGAGTGAGCCATCCGCATGAGGAAAAATGTATCAGGAGAATTTTTTTGGCATTACACAGCCCAAATAGCACAGATTAAAATCCATGAAACCCCAACGAGATAATAAAGATTGCCGTACCCTGGTAAAATGTTACAATGTGACAGAAATTTTGTGAAATCACTAAGTTTATGCTCTCAGTTAAAACTTAGCTGGGATTCAGTATTCTAAATCTTTCAAAGATTCAAATTCCCCTCCGATTATATCAGACTTAATAACATGCTAATGTTAAAACAAACAATATTACCCGTGTTAAAGTTTTGGTAAAAATCTATGAATTTTGGATTTCATAGTTGGCAACTTGGAAGTTATAGCTCTGTGGCAAAATAAGTAACCTTTCGATTTTTGCATTCAGTTTTTTTCCATATTGTGTCATTCATTTTTGAACGGTATCTGCAACACGATGGTTGCCTGTGATGCTTAACTGATTATTAAGTAAATATCCTTGAAGTCTTTTTGCCTAAATATTTACAAAATGTCACAGTATGTGAGATCAGTTCAGGTAAAATGAATTTAGTGTCATCATACTCTGCTTATCTCTCCTTTGTTTTGTCACATTTCTGGTGAATCTGATTCTGTCTGAAAGACTTATTGGATAACAATATAGCAGTGCTAAATATTGCTAAACACCAGCAGTGGCAAACTGTGTAAGTTGGACAGCTTAAGCTCTATTTTTTGCTTCCTGTGAAATAAAACTTTTTATTTCAGCATACTGGTTTGTGTATTTATTAAGTGTGGTTTTGATAATCCAAAACCTTTAAGGGACAGAGGACACACACTCTGAAGGAAACTTGAAATGTTTATATTTTAGCTAGTTTTTACAGTGATACTTGAGATGAAAATCCATTATGCAGATCCAGAGCTTGAATAATGACAAAATTATCAGTATTTTGCAGCATTTTTTCATCTGGTACTCAGGGAAATCATTTGGACACAGTGGTGGAAATATGGTATCACAGCTACAGCGACTTACAGCTCAGTTGTGCCATCTTCTGGAGAGATACCTAATTTGTTCAAATTCCTTTTACATTTTTACACAGGTCTGTATTAAATTGTGAAAAAGATCTAATTAGTTTACACAAAATTCTTCAAATACCTGAATGCATGGTACAACTAACACTCCTTTTTACTGAGGCTGTTTTAAGCCTTTTGTCTCAGATGAGATCAGGGAAGTTATTATTTTCATTAGGACGAATATCATTTAATTATCTGATTCAAGTGAAAGAAATGTCATGACTTTTTCTTCAGTTTTCTTCTTTCCATCTCTTCTCTTGATCTTGCAGTAACACTTTTGAAGATGTGCTAAACTCATGCTGAGCTCATAGGAGGGGAAATTCACGTTTGTCATAACTACTAATATTATTAAAATTCAGTCTGTAAAATGAGTTTGTTGAGTATTTTAATTCTGAACTCCGTTTTATTTTTAGGTTATGATGTAGTATGCTTGTAATTGTGACCATGTGTGACAAACTTCAACAAACAGAGGAGCTTGCGCTGCTGCTCTGTGCCAACAGGCCAGTGAGGGAGGGCACCATGGGGGCACCTGCTCTGAGCTGGCGGCTGGACGCAGCAGCTCCTATATTAAACTTTTACACCATTATGCTACTACTAGTACTACCACTACTACTTGTAATAATAATAATGGGTGTGAATAATCCCCTCATTTGGTCAGTAGTCCACAAAAATACAAAAGCTGTACAAAAATACTATAAACTTAAGTCTAATAACTACTTTTGTTCATAGTCCAATTTAGATATAAAGAGAAAAAGTGCTTTGTATGGATGAGTGAAAATATGATCATGTTTTTTGACCGTATGAACTAGGTATTTAGAATGCCAGAAATACAATGTCAAATGTACTAGTTCATACTATGATACCGCCATCTAATGGCAATGACTGTAACTGTCCTATCATCGCACGATTGAGGCCATGCTTCGGTAAATTGAACTGGATGTTAGTTATTAGATATCAGTTGGAAAAAACATCGGGGAACGATTATTCTGTCTTTGAATGATTCTTACTTTAAAGCATGCGTACTCTGCAGTTCTCGCAAACATCATCGGACAGTGACGTACCAACGGAAAAGGAGCAGAGGCAACAGTTCAGCATAGTAATGGCAAGCATTTACCAATAGAGGGAAGCATTTTACCATTTACAGATCATTTACGAAACAGTCCCTTAGGTCAATACAATGGATAAATAAACCTAGTTTATCTATTTGAGTATTTGCTCAGGCCTGGGGAGAATCTGCTTATATTGAAAAGATCATGACTGAACATACAAAGCTGAAAATTAGTTTTCAAGATAAAGATGCCCAAATCACTTCAAATCCAATCCGATTGTCTGTTATAAAGCTATAAAATGGGAATGAGTCACATTACATAACATTACATTAAAGGCATTTGTTAGACGCTCTTATCCACTCTGACTTACAAGGCAAAGTGCATAAGACTGGTACAAAAAAGTGCAAAGATAACCCTAGAGAGGGGTAAAGTCCCAAGTGCCAAAGGTGACAGAATAGATCAGGACACCCCCCCCCCCATAGACTTATCTAGTAAAAGAGAAAATTAAAACAACAACAACCAGTCTGGGGGGGGGCCGGGGGCAAGACTGACAGCAGGTGTGACCTGGAAGTGCAGGAGCGGAGAGGGGACGGCATTGGGCATCCAAAGGTGGCAAAGCAGAGGGGTCTGGAAGGGGTGTAGGGTCTGATGATCTGGAGATATGCTGGAGCTGTCCCCTTAACAGCCTTGTATGCTAGCACCAATGTTTTAAATTTGGTGCAAGTGACAACAGGCAGCCAGCGGGGGAGTTGACGTAGGAGTGTCTTGGGAGGTTGTAGATCAGACAAGCTGCAGCATTCCGGATGAGCTGCAGGGGTCTGATGGTGGACACCAGAGGACCAGTGAGAAGGGAGTTGCAGTAGTCCAGGCGGGAAAAGACTATCGCTTGGGATCAGAAGCTGATCAGAGTATGTGGTGAGAAAGGGGCGGATTCTCTGGACGTTGTACAGGAAGAACATGCTCGCTCGGCGTGTGTCGATCACCACTCTGAGGTTCTTCACACAGGATGAAGACAACACCAGGTTTTCCCCTAGAGAAATGGAAAAGTCCAAGATGGGAGAGGAAGGGAGCAGGAAAGAAGAGCAGCTCGGTCTTGCCTGGGTTGAGCTTAAGATGATGCTTGTCCATTCAGCTCTGGATGTCCCTTAGGCAAGCAGAGATGCGAGCAGAGACCTGTGTGTCAGGGAGAAGGAGAGATACATTTGAGTGTCATCAGCATAGCCATGGTAGGATAGACCATAAGCAGAGATTACAGGGCCAAGAGAAAAGAGAAGGGGACCAAGGACTGAGCCCTGAGCAACACCCATGACAAGGGGACGAGGCAAGATACAGCACTGGCCCAGGAGATCTGGAAGGAGCAACCGGAGAGGTAGGACTCAATCCAGTCTAGGGCCATGCCGCAGATCCCCATTGCTGCCAGGTTGCACAGGAGGATGGGATGGTCAACCGTGTCAAAGGCAGCAGAAAGGTCTGGGAGAATCAGAACAGAAGAGCGAGAGGCCACACGTGTGGCATGAAGCCACTCACTGACAGAGAGCAGTGCGGTCTCAGTTGAATGGTCAGCTCTGAAGCTGGACTGGTGGGGGTCCAGCAGACTGTTCTGTGAAAAGAAAGAAGACAGGTATTTGGAAGCAGCTTGTCACTACACCTTTTGTCATAAAAACTTAAAATTGGGCCAAGGCAAAGATTACAGATTATATATCACTGAAACCCAATTGGCAGCTGGTGGGTGACCCATCTGTAACTGGTGTGCTCTCATTATATGACGAGAGCTCTTCTGACCTCTTATTCAATATGAATAACACCTGCTCTACAGCCCGAATAAAACATTACACTTTTTTTTTATTCTTCTGGCAGAAAACAGAATCAAAGTTAGTCAACATTTTAGCTCCATTCTTTCCCATGAGCTGTCATTCCAACACCCAAGGGGCTCTTTGGAGATGTCTAATATCACACACACACACATACACACACAGGCATGTATATACACACGCACATACACACGAGATAAATGTCCATCGAATAGTGATTATCGGTTAATATTATAACGAAGAGGATTTTTATTTAACCTTGACAAAGAGATTATGTGTATATATAAAGGTTTCACAGTCAGTGTGTGTAATGCCTGTGTTCAGAGAGTTTAGAAATATAAGTATTGTTATTTGTTTCCCAAGGCTAGTCAGAGAGCACAATTGTAGATAAATACAGAAAAACATGTTGTGTGGCTAAGTAACCAGCCACTGTGGGCATGTGATCGCTCTATGCTTACTATCCAATGAGACTGACCAGTTTGCCTGTTTTGCACAACTGTCATTGGTCACACAGTCTCTGAGGCTCACTCTGATTGGTCCTGGCACATTCACAGAATGTGTGTGAACACAGCATAGGTAAGAGGTTTAACAGCTGCACATGCCCTATAAAAGTTAGCACTAATTCCTCTAGCACTAACACGATTTATAAAAATTATTACTTACAGCTTACACCCTACTTAGCAACTTAGCAATATAACATATAATGTATGAGTATTATCAGCTTTGCTTAATAATATGTGCAATTACACTCTACATTTTAATAATTCAAATACTTACAAATGCTTAAATGAATACAAACGTTACTACAGGGTGATAAAGTGTGGTCTTTGTTCTGCTCATATGGTGTGACCAACACCATTGCTATTGGAAATTACATTTATGCGAAATTGTTTAGTGTGTGGATGATTCTGTAACAGCATCTAGCCAGAGGCTTAGTGCACTGTTGCAAAGTCTTCCGGAAACAATGAGAGCTCAATGAGCTTAAATGTGCCTTTCTTTGAACTTGTTTACTTCAAAATTTCTCACAAAATTCTCTCTTGAACTTAAATTTCCCACAGTGGGTTTTTAACACCTTAAACGACTGTAAAATGTAACACACAAATGCTGAACACTACCAGCCGTCTGTTTCCACAACAGTTTCATGTTTGATAGTTACAGCCACCCAGAATGAGCTACACTGGTGCTTTGGACTTATTTTGTTTTTAATCTTTTGCCTGATAAGAGCTATTTTGTCCTTGGTTTATAGCCAGAACGCAACCCATTATGACTGTTAAAAATGCATTTTAAATTTGAAAAGGATATAAAATTGATGTTAGTAAAAACCTGTGCATCCTTAACATTCCTTCTTAAGGTTTCTTGGAAGTGGATGTTAAGTGTCAAGGCAAGGTTTCTAAGAAGAATCACATCTTTGTTGTCAGAGGGATAATTCAGCAGGGCTATGAGGACAGTGAAAGTGCAGGGAATTCCAGGAATGGGACATCCAGAAAGAATAGAGTTATGTGCTTGGCCCATTCCTCAGGCCGAGAGATGAGGTGAAAAACCGAGAGAAAAGAAGGAATTTCCAGTATGGGTGAGGGTCAAACAGCGGGGGTAGGGGCAGGAGAATCTGAGTTACGACAGGGTAGCAGAGCAACACGAGGTCATCATTCCGCGCCTCAGGGGGCCATTACCCAAGACTGCAGTTTCCTTCTCCAGGGTACGGATAGATGGCAGGTGGTGGGTAGTCCTAAGCCAGTACCCCCTATTGTGTAATATGACCCTGTAATAAAAATGAATAAAAATTACCTTGATGTTGATGGAGACATATCCGATGTTCATCGTAAAAGGCAGGCAAGTGTAATTATGAAGCCGGCCACAGGAACACAAGAATGGTGCAAAATCTTCAACAGGTATAATGTAAGATCAAAATGTATGTAGTTTACAGGAGATACATTTGTAATTTATGCCCAGGTTATCCCTAGAGGAGAGGAACATATATGGTCATTGGAAACACCTTCCTGGATTGGAAGTACTGGTCTTTATCAAGTGGCGTCTTTTGGCTGGAGTCGGACGTGGCGGCATCCCTTTGTAATTCTAATGCACATGATCAAATACTCTTCCACATGACAAAACTGTCTCCTAACAAATACCTCAGCCACAGATCTTCATAATTCCTGTTGGAGCACTCAACACATCCTCTAAACCTATGAGCTAATCTCTGCCACACAAGAATGCAGAGATCATCTGAACGGCATGGTCATAAAGTACGTATCCAACTCACTTTTGCTAGCATTTGAACATAACTGAGATTTTCCCTGTATAAAATGGGGGAGCAGCAGAGGAAAGTACAAAATAAAACTCAACATTTACAAAGACAGACATTCATTTCAAATAAAAGCATTTTAATGTTATTAGGGAAACATTACCTCGTCTTAATCTGGTTTACCAGCAAAGATAGCGGTAACAGCAATGAAACACTATGTACTGTGGCGCAGCGGCAGGTATGGCCACTGAGCCAGGTGGTGAGTGGAAGGAAAACACACACTGGCCAAAGGCCTTTTATTTTACCCCTTTCAGGGGGAAAACTCACAAAAGAAAGACAATACAAGAAAAAGGTTTAATACAAAAACAGCACAGCCTATCCAAACCCCCCCAAAATCCAAACCCAAAAAATTCCCCGTGAGCCTTTTAGGGTGTGCTTACATAAATGGCCTAGAAATCACTCTAAGGTGAGCCTGCTTGTTTGTGAGGCTGCTGCTGTTGCAGGTCCAGTTATCTCTCCAGCCTGAGGGAGGGAACCAGGAGACTGACAGCAGTACAGGGAGAGGAGCTGAAGAGCTTGCTCCTCCCTCCATCTCTCCCAGTACCACAGTCCTCACATATGTGTGAAGGATGAGAGTATCGATCTGCTCTTTGAAGTGAGCCATCAGTATCTGAAGAACATACAGAGCTGCCACATTGGTGCTCTTTCTGACAAGAACAGCTTCACCTTCATTATTACTCATTTTATGGTTGCATAATTCCTTGCAAATTCTCCCATATTCCTCAAGAGATGCTTCTAGTCTTTCTGGAAAATGATGTCTGTTTTCAAAAGTCATTCATTAAAGCAGATGCTTATCCATACTTACAACACAAAGTGCATTTCTTTGGGGACAAGAATAGGTGAAAGTACAAGTCCAAACTGAGGTTCAGAAAGTGAACCCTTGGACCTGTTGAGGGAAAAAAGAAACAATTAGTAAACAATAACTGTGTTCAGCATCTAAAGTTGGCAAAAGTATGGTTGCTGCATCCATGAAGTTGTCTGTAGGTGGGCAGACTTCTGCTGTTCCCTTTCGTGGGAAGTCCCACCAGCGGGGAGCCAGAACAGACAGCCTCAGGAAAGCAGGCTGGCAGACTTCTCAGATTTTTCTCCTCCAATGTGATCCTCATCTCTTCAGGTGGAATGTCTGGCTGCCACTGTGTGTAGCCTGACTATGTGCGCAGTCTGTGTTTGGCTGTTCTATTGTGCTATCTTCAACAGCTATCTTCAACCTTAGCCCTGTCAGCATGTTGTTTCTGTTTAGTTGCCCCACACAAACCTTTATTTGATTTAGGAGGTGAAAATCGTCCCCCTATAATCCACCCACACTGGAAACGTTATTCTAAGAACATTACAAGGTTCTGAACAAGTTATGTCATGGTCACAAAAAAACATTCCAAGTAAATAATGTTCAAGGGACATCAAAACAGGAGAAAATTTACATCCTGGAAATATTTTACCTAGCATTCAAAAATAGTTTTCTGGGGTATAGCCTACTAAGGGATGTTTCATTCTAAGTCTTTGAAAGGTCCATTGATATAATAAATTAACTATAATTAAAAAAGGCAAACAGTTGCTATTACTTAAATAGTATGTGTCAAACGCCGTCACAAGCCTTTGGATGTTAATAAGGCTATGAACTGACAGTGTGTGCTTTCCTAGTGTCTGTAACATGCAACACCAACTCAAAACATGGTTTTGTGATTTTATTCACCTTTTTCCTGTATTCAACAGGGAATTTACAAACGCAGAAGCTACAACAAACATGTTAGGCAAGAAATACGTCTAGTCAGTAGTGACTCATTGCTTAAACACAGACCATAATTCATGTTTTTCTTACGTTGAGAACTGCAGAAAATGAGTGGACATAGTGTCAAGACCTCACATTGATCTTGCCTGTTACATCAAGTAAGAAACATGATGACATGCAGAGCTTGCTTCAGAGCTCCAGAGCAATATGTCAAAATATAGGTGTTTCAAAATTCACCCATCTCTACTCCTTGGTAAGGAGATCCAAACAGGCTACCTGCCTGGCTGCATTTTCAGGAACACGCATGAATTCAACAATTTTCCTCAGCTTCAACAGAGTTTGACAAACCTCTTTTTCCACATAATTTTAATTTACCAAGGTATCTGGACTGAATTAGCTGCTGATTCAGTTCTCTATATGTGAACAATTTCTGGTCTGTGACAAGATTTCCAATGTACAAAGCTAAGTCTTATACAACAATGCCCTGAAAAAAGTGATGACTCAAACAAATTAGGTAGACCAGGTTGGCACACATGAAAATGGTTAATTAATTAAATTCTGAATCTAATTGAATTCCCATTGACAAGCTTGAGCCACTTACATTAATATTCTGCACATTGTCTTTGTATGACTCAATAGTTCTACGACTCTTTGTACTTATGTTAAAGGGAGATGACAAAACATTCATAGTTTTCATCAAAGCAATCAAGCTTGTATAACCCAAGGTTGTCACCAACAATATACCTTGGTAGACATGTCCATTAGACAAGAGTATGCCCTTTCTTTTATGTCTTTTATGTGAGCGATAAGTGAACTAAAGACTTCATCTAGACCAAAATGCTTATGATCCCACTGTTGGCAAAGCATAACCAGCTGCCAAGGACCCACAGTGGATCTGCTGTGGGGTGGTATTTCTTCAAAAGTGAACTGCAAGAACTTTCTAGTTTTTCTTGCCAAAGCCAAGTGGATATGCCACTTTGGAGATACTCCGGAGTAACAGGTCCAGTGGTTCCCCATATCTCCTGACAAAGTGTTGCTACATTGCTGCAAATACTGTTTAAACGCTGTTTCACTGACCATTTTCGGATGTCTGAAACAGGTTCTCTAATCAAAGAAAATGTAAAACATTCTTTCTCCCACCATCAAAGATACCTAATGTTACCAGTTTTTCATCCATTTTATATACATAAATGAGAGTGATGCCTGACATCATGTGCTCCAGTAAAAGTCTGCATGCAACCTCAAGTAAAATAGCACCAAATTGCTTAAGAGACTCAACTGCTCTTTTAGGTAAACCTTTGCTTTTTCATTTGCATCTGTCCATGCTATTCTGCTCCTGGTCCTATCCATACGGACTGCTTCTATATTTTTCTCCTGTTTCAAGCAGACAACTTCCTAACATCCAAATCCTCTTTCCAGTTAATTTCTGTAATTACAAAACTTTTTCAGGGAGGCACTCCAATTGCTGTGGGAGTACCCATGATGCTTTTCAGACCCCGGCAATCTGCAGGATTTCAACAAAACAGAAGGTCACTATCAAATTCCCCACTACATTTAAATACATTTGTTACAGTGTAAAGCAATGACATGTCCAACTAAAGTAGTTCTTTGATGTAGCCTCACATGACAACCTACTGATGTAACCATATGGTTACATACCTGCACTGTGATGTTTTCTTTTGGATGTCCAGTTTAGAAAATACATTTTTACAATAAGCAAGATTAATTTTTCATCATAAAAAAGGCATGGCAAATTCTTCAAATCATGACCAGAGCTCATAACCACATTTTCCATTAGACAAATTAGATATCAATCAAATGCTATATGGCTAATATGGACTGCCATCATAGAGACTGAGTATTTGCCTGTAACTTGGTCAGAAAAAACCCATGGTTAAGACGTCTGTGATGAATTTTATCTGTCCTGACATAGAGTCACACTTCTATATCTCCACTGCCATCAGGAGCAGAATGGTTTGATGGTTTGAACAGTATGACACATCAAGATATACATCCCAAAATCTGAAGATTTTGTGGATGCCCTTTGTCTTGCAGAGCTGTTTAACATTAGATTTAATATCAGGCGGCCTCCAAGTCACCATGAACCCCAATAATCGACCACGACAAAAACTTTTGGGCTGTTCTGGTGCATGTTCATGCCTGTTGGATTAAGTAACACATCAACAACTTTTCAATGAGTCTTAGAGTCTGTGTTAGAAGTCTGTATTTGTTTGACATGCTACCAGTCCACATTAGCAGTGTCAGGACTTATCAGATATCTCAAAACTGAACTGGAAGTATATCACAATATTCCAATTTTGGTACCGCTTTAAGGTTAAAGAAGATATTAATTTTATTACACTTTTTTTTTCTGTGTAAAGTGACATGAAAGTGTAGCCAAGTTAGCAATGTGACCCTATACCTGCAGAGCTGCATTTTCGCACCAATAGCTGTTGGCTAGTGAGTACTCATCCAGTCAACTTAAACTGTATTCCAATTAGGGAGAGAGCAAACAGCCAGAATAAAAGTAAAACCATTGGTGCCCATTCCTTGTTGATGTTGTCTCCCTGCCTGGATGTTGATTTTAAATTCCAGTTTATATTATATTTTAATATATCTTGTATTTAGTTATATTTTTGCTGAATAGCCTTGAGATGGTATAAGGCAAGCCACCTAAGCAAGAACAGGATGTATAACACTCTTTCAGACTGAATCAGTTAAAACATGTGTCAGGCAGGCCTACACACATCTACGGTGTCCAGCATTTAGATTTTAAGGATTAGAATGTTACTCTGATTTTGCTCATTTGCATAGCCATAATTAATAATTAAGAGCAACTGCACTGGCACACATTATCTCTGCTGGTCGGATGCATCTTCTGTTTTGCATGTCCTTGGGCCATTCGCCAATAAAAGCTTCCTGAGGGCTGCAGTTTTCTATGGCTCCCATTAAAACTACAGTGCTCCATTAGAATAAAATCATTATCTCTCTACCATTGTTTTCTTTGTCATGAATAAATCGCTAATGGAAGAACACACTCCAAACTTTTTTCCTGAGTAATCCCTGTGCGGTCAATACATCCAGTTTGAAAAGCCGGGATGTGTTAGCCGTCCAGAGCAGTTTTTCATTCACCGGATTTACTTCCACTCATTTAATGACCATTCATATGTATATTTCTGTAACCAGACAGAAGGTAAGAATGGATTAAGAATATTGTAATCAGTGGTTGTCCCCATGTTAGAAAGAAATGAGGTTCATAGAAATAAACAGAAAATTGACAGTTACTGCTTTAAAGTCTCGAAGATCTAATACACTAAGACGCTACACCTTGATTTGTAGATGTGTATGGAGAGAACAGAGAAACAGATAGTGCCAGATGACAATAGAAAAGATGGAATGGTGTTCTTTGGACGACCTTCAGCCGCATTTTTCGGTGAAATATTGTTCTGAAACGACAATTGAAGATTAAAGTTAACTGGAATTGAACATAAACTAGCAGTAAAACATACATGGATGTAAGAGCTCACTTGAACAGTTCTTTACACTTACATTCAATGTGCACAGTTACAGGAGTCACAACATACAACGTAAAAGGTTACCGTTAATTTAGGTTCAAGAGGGATTTTTCTCATTGACAAAATTTAAACATGCTTGTGACTGATAAGTAGATATTTGGGGTGTTTTTAATTTTACATGACAGAAAAAAAATGGTAACTGGTATTTGGTTCAAGTTATTTTCTTTTTTTTGACTGTCAATCTTCTAAATGCCTGTAGCAAAATTAATGAAACATTCTTAGTGATGGTTCAGCATGTTTGGTTTTGGTTAAATAATTTGCAAATGTTTTATTGCATATTTATGTTTTCTGGTTCTGGTTTGTATTGCATGATCAAATTGATTGTATTTGTTACTGTGTTCTTTGTAATTATAGCATTTTAATATTGTGCCAATATAAACCAACCCCATTGTGTTTGCCACACAATCCCATGTCATGAATAAATCAACTTTATGCTTTATTTGTGGGCGTTTAGTTTAACCTTTTTTACCTGAGATCTTAGACATTCCTTAGAAAGATCTGAGAATATGACAGAGAGTGAAAAGTGTGCCAACCAATCCTGGTCACCCATTTGTACTGAGTTACAGGGAAAGGCCATGAACTCTTAGTTTATGTTGCATAAAAAAAACAGTAGAATGGCCAGTCCTATAGTTAAGGGGCACTTGGGAGCAGTGCCTGCTAAAGGTATAGGCCATATAGGTGATCGCTTAGAGCCTTGAGGTAGCAAATGAACAAATAAATAAATAAAGAAATACGCTTTGCTTTTCGAGTTGACAGACTCTACCAGGAGTTTGGCTTTATGCCGTGAAGTTTGTTTAGATCTTAGGCTACCTTTTACACGAACGTCGTTTTGCTGAAGACGGCTGTTTTCCCTAAGCGATATTTGTTCACCTGGGGGAAACGTGTAAATCTCAAGTAATAATGTTTTAAATGCTTAATGCATTTAGTATTTGAATTATTGTCATTTCCTCAGTGCAAAACATTTAATTAGTGGTAACAAATGAGTGGAATTAGGTGTATCTGTATTTTTATTATTATTATTATTATTATTATTATTGTCATACAACCGCTCCTGTGTTAGCACCAACCGATCTGAGCAGCATTATCGAAGCCGTTTGAACTTGATCAGAATTGTTATCAATATCAATCTGTGGTTATTTTCAGCTCAACATTCGTGCCAGTGTCTTGGATGTTACTAACAGGCAAAGGTAGCTGGTAATATTTAACAATTTATTCATTCTTTGATACGTTATTTGTTTGTTTGAGAAGTCATTTTAATTTATAAAAATAGAAATATATATTTTTCACGGGTGTTGCAGCCATGTGGGACGTGGCTGCAACGCAAATCCAACTCCAAATCTAGCCTAGGGCACCAAAATGGCTAGAGCCGGCCCTGCTTGGGAGGACAAAATATTTGTGATGTCATCACTGCTGAACGTAGCATCACGTAAGGCAGGACTGTGTAATTCTCCTCTCATCTGAAGACAGGAAATGAGGAAAGATGCATGTCTCACTTCTGCATGACATTACGTCCTCGTCCTAATGGCCAGGATTGGGCAGTACTCTTTGGGGTCTACAGCTTTGTTCCATCCCCAAATGTGATCCCATCTCAGCATAAAAACATGACATTTTCCAATGCAATTTACACCATATTTAAATAAAAGTGCTTTTGAATGCATACATTATCCATCTGTTGCATGGAAATGTATTCTGCCAAATGAGCTTGAGTGTTTATTTATTTTTGGTCTTTCTTTCCCTTTTCCTTTGTCTTTTTTATTTTACTTAACAAATGTTGAGTATATGCGATTGATGTTATATTATTATGAACAAATAAAAACACTGTGAACTAAAGGAGCTACTCCTTCTTTGGAACGGCAGCCAAACTCAGGTCTGGGTTATGCTGTCACATGGGCGTTCTGCAGAATGTGAGCAGTCAGCTGGTGTTTCTCTCCGCTGCACAGTTTACCATCTGAGCTGATACTGTTACCGTGCCAGAGAGATTGCTTTAGCCGCGTAAGCCAGCTGGCAACTGACTCCTATATTACTTAAAGAGGATGAACAATACACGAAAGCTTGCTGGCCATTGGAGACCAACAGTGAAGCTGAGAAAGTGATATATATGTTAAGCTACAAATGAGACATGAGAAGCCGCTACAGCAAATAACATTAACAATCCCAGTACTACAGGAAAGCAGAATCAATGTCTATATTTTTGTATAGCATTCAAATCTACAAAGTGGTTTCACCACGGCTCGTCACAATACATGTTTTCACAGGACAATCAAAAAGCCAACTTAATGAGGTAGATAAGTCTAGAATATTGGTTAGGAAGATAGAAGGTTTCAAACTCCATTTGAGTCCTGGGTACTGATGTTACACCCTGAGCAAGATACTTTATCTGAATTACTTTAGCAAATATCCAGCCGCATAAATAGCTTGTGTGTATAAATGTGAAACTGAGGAGCTTCCTCTGGATAAGAGAGTCTAGTCAATGCCTAAATGTAAGGCAGTTTGCTCTAAAAGTTCTTTTTTGAAAGCTGTAAATAGACTACTGAAGTAGCTGGTGATACTCCTATATACAGCACAGTCCACAGGGCTAACTGCGGCTCAGGAAGGATATCCCTCAGCCGCCTTCACAGAGAAGCAGAAGGAGGCGGGATGAGCACAGAGTGTCAGCAGGCAGCAAGGGTTTGTGCCAATAGCATGCAGCTCTGACATGACAGGGGTAGGGGTGGGCTAATAGGATTCAGTGTTGACAGTACGGGGGCGGGGACTAACTCTGGGCGGTTGGGTGCTGAGGAGAGAGACATTCATCGGGATGGATCGGGAGGGTCTCTCAGCTCTGAGAAGGTTATATGGAACAAAGAAGATGCATGAGACAAAGAAAAAGGTTCAGTTGGTGCTGAATCAAAAACAGCTCATTGCATCATGGTAGTGAATAAACTAAACACCCAATTTACAGCAGCAGCAGTCAACAGATGCAACATAACCAATTATCACAGCACATGGTTCCTCACATGACAACTGGCCCTTGCTACTTTTCTCTCTAGAGATCAATGAGACTAACAAACTAGAGCCCTACTTTCCCCAGTAAGGCTGGTTCAGCAATGGCAAGACTAGATCTCCAACCCCCAATCTTACCCTGTGAGCCTCCCTGACCGCATGTTTCTAACCCATTTTAAAAAGCGACACTGTTCCATGAAGTTGGCCAGACTGTAGCAAAAAGCACTTCCACCAAATGGACATTTTGATATTCCAGGGATGTGCAAAGTTCCCAAGCAATGAGTACATCTGTGAAGCAGGAAGGTGCAGCTCTACGTTGCTTTATAGGTTAAGAGGATCACCTTGTAGTCTAATTCTTTAAAGGAGGCCAGCTAGCACAAGACCAGTGTGCTAATTTCTGTTGCTCTTGGCCACCAAGCTTTGAGCCACATGACTCCCATTGTGCTCCATCCACTGGCTCCACAACGAAACACCTTCCTTTCAAAAAGAACGTTCACCAGCCTCATTAGGCAGTAATAAGTGCGCTGAAATTATGCATCCTCAAAAAACTCAACTGGACCGCATTTGGGGATGACGTAGAAAGCAAACGCAATGCATTTCCAAGGCTAAAAGAGAAAGGGGACTGTGTGATTGACATGGCCGTGACGCTCTGGCTGTATTTGGGTTTCATTAAGCCTCTCTCATATATAACGGGCCACCATGGGACGGGCAGAGGACATCGACATCTGGCCTGGCCCCGTAACCCAGCACGGACACCACGTCTCATCATACGACAAAGAATGACCAAACTGAAGGTGAGTGGGACTTCAATTACAAATACGCAATCACGGATATGCAGGCTAACAGCCTTTGCACTGTTATGTTCTCTGTTTCAGGTTTCTAATTTTGAAAAATATTTCTCATCGAAAATTTCAAATCTGTTGGTGTACATTCTAGATGGAAAATGTATTTTCTCACTGTGAGACTGACAACTGATTGTGATTGTGTCTATTTTTCAATATCAATTCTTTATAAAAAATTATTAACAGTGGAGTATTCAGCTGACTTATTCTGGCCCTCTGCTGATTGGTCAGTGTGCTGGATGGTATCTGTGTGATTGGTTGATTGATTAATTGGCTCAGAAGTGCTGCATTTTGAAAGTTTTACAAGTTTTATTCGAGCCTGACTGAAGTGTTAAAAATAGGTTCATACGGAGAAATACTGCGTTGCCTCTATATCTGTTTCAATATCAAATTTAACTTTGGTTTTCAATAAATTAAATAAATTATTATGGTTAAATAATCTCCTTTTAATAGTGAATACAAAAGTAACACTCTTGTGAACTATAATGAGTGCAGACCTCATAGATTACCATTGTGTTGTCTAATCAGCCAGCTTTCAGAAATTAATTTCCCTCCTAGAAGTCTGGTCTGGACTAGAAGTCTGAACTGGACTAAATTTACATCCAGGGAACATTTGATATAATGTTCTGAGAATCTTCCGGCAACAAAAATTTGATACCTGGGAGTGGTAACTGAAAGAAATAATAAGAAAATGCTTCAAAAACAATCATTAACACCTTAATATTTTAATATGTGCCATTTGAAAAATGTTTATAAGAAAACTTTTTTTTGTGTTTAGGTTGTCTGCATGTTATTTAGGCATAGGTGATAAATGTGATAACAGTCTGTGATGCAGCTGAGCGTATGCTCTGTAAATTCCGCTTTGGCTCTCAGCTTGTGCAGGGCCTGTGTGGGGTTCTGCTGGTGCTCAGCGCGAGCCGAGGAGGGCCTGTGAGCGGGCGCTGCGTAGAGGAGACTTTCTGCATGCGGAGTCTGGAGGAGTACTACTACCACGTCACGAACATCCCCAACAAACTCAACGAAAGGAGCATCGCGGCCTGGACATACGTGTAAGAGCCGAGCAACCAAACCTTCGACAGCTCAGACACCGTGTTTGTACATCATTTACATAGCGTTATCCTCCATCAAAATTGAATTTTTGAAAATTTTGTTCTTGAGCTGTCTATTGTCATCACAACTCAGCATGCTAGCGGCCTATTTAATCTGAAATAAGAGACACATCACAGACACAAAATCTCTAGACTGCAAATAGTTGTTTCTATCAACTATTTAATAATATGGACAAGTAAAGAACAAAAAAGTTGAGAATGGTGGCATGAGCACTTGTTCGTGTAAGCCTAGGTTGAGATTTTAGTTGTTTTAGTTGTGCTTTGTTTGTGAGTGTGATTCAGGTCAGAATATGACCATAATTTTTTTATTATTATTCTACATGTTTATGACTGAATTCCTGCACCTTCTAATTCCAATATGAATGTTTGAGTTGGAGACAATGTAAGAATTTTCATAAATGTAGCCCTTGGATATATCATATATCTACAGTTTAAATCCTCAAGAGTACCGATATTCAGAAATTTTACTAGGCATACATACATTGACACTCTCACAAGTGGCAAGACTTTGGTTTTGTGGGATTTATGCCTCCATGTGTTTTTGTAACCAGGACAAAGACTGACCTAAACCGAGTTCCGCAAGTGATCCATGAAGCCAAGTGTCTCTCCAGCCACTCCTGCGGAGACATGGAGAGCCCATTGAGCCTGGAGACGATCCCCATCTCCGTCAAAATGCCAGTGCTGCGGAAAACCCGCAGCTGCTCCACGTACGCACTGGAATTCGAGAGCGTGGCCATCGCCTGCATATGCGCCACCCCGAGGCGGTTCTAAACGCCATCCCCGCTAACACCAGCCCCCCCCAGCAACACTGCAATCATCATGAGCTCATTCTAAAAAAAAAATCTATTTGCACTTTACATACGTTTATATTATATTACATATTTTGTTGTTAAAAACTGCTGAGGACCATTAAAAGTTCCATGAAATATTTCATAACGGAGAAAGAAAAGTTTTTGTGGAGTGGCAGATGTTTGCTTCTCAGATGTGGCTTGTTCTATGAAACAGTGTACTATGTGTGTGTGCTCAGCTTTTTCGCTGGACCCAAATCAAATGTAGGAAAAAGCACTACACTGGGTCCCAATCTCTTACCGGCTGTTTCCTCAGATACTACACTCTACAGTAAGGTCTTCTCCCAATACAAGGTTCACAAATTTGTATGACACAAGTGTACTCCCAAAAAAGCAGGTAATTCAAATATGAGCCACAGCACAATTATCTTACCTTTCAAGACAAAATTTTCCCAACTACCATAATTTACAAAATGACACTGTGCAATTTGAAACCTCATTTCAGGCAAAATATTGTAACCAATCTACACGTCAATGGGATGGGTATATGAGTATGCAAAGGTTATCTATTGGCTAACTGGCTATACAAATCATATAAAAGAAACAATTTCAATAACTTCACAGGCAACAGAGATATACAAAATTCCCAGTTGTTGGCCAAACAATAAAAATAACAGTGAGAATGAAGTACATTCAAGACCACATCCCAGCCAGCCTTAATCATTATGTATCAATAACTGAAATGTATAGAATTGTTCTTATTAGGTGACAAGAGGAAAAGTTATTTTAACTTATAATATGTTAAAAAAATATAGGGTAAAATATAAGCACAACACTTGGTTAGGTGCTGAAAAGACTGACCTATAGCATATTAGAATTATTGCATGTTATTGACACATCCTTGTACTTTGTTTAAAGTGGAATAATTATTGAATAAGTCACCTGA
Source organism: Albula goreensis (assembly GCA_022829145.1). NCBI lineage: Eukaryota > Metazoa > Chordata > Actinopteri > Albuliformes > Albulidae > Albula > Albula goreensis. Next base: position 1,163,384 of record CM040765.1, on the reverse strand, counting down.
TCATAATGTTGCCGTTTCAGCGTAGCGTTCATTAAAGATGTGTATCTGCTGGGTGAGTGGACTATGTCTTTATCAAGAGCATTCAGTAGCCATGGCTAATATCCATTTTTACCTGTGTGAATGGGTTACACTCAGCATAGAGGCTGTGCATATATAATGTTGGTCTTGGTCTGAGGTTGCACAGTGAAGCTTTTGGGCCCAGCTGCCCCACAGCCTTGCTGAAAAAATGGCTGGAAAAAAAGGCTTTTTGAATGTTTTTGGGGAAATAAACCATCCAAAGAAAACCTGACTGCTCTGTAGAATTATGTGTTGATTATTCTTTAGGTAGGTTCAGCAATCTCTCATTAAATCTGGTTGCCAGACCTCCCAAGATTCAGGCACCACCTAGAATGGAGCTATCTTCCACATCTTGCTTGAAAATTAAACCTCCTACAGCATTATAGACAGGCATTTATATTCCCTGCAGGCATGTAATACACTGTTAGGTCTGCTTAAATTGTGACACATTAATTGTATCTCATGTAGTGTTCCCAATTTCCCCCTTCACATTCACGATTGTGCATAAAAGTTGTGGCAAATCACGTTGGAGCTTGCATCTGTGGCTTTGGGTTCGGTTTTGTCTCTATCTCCAGCCTCAATTTCACTCACCTGCTCCCAGAGTCTGATTTCACATTACTGTATCGTAGGTGGTGGGCAATAATGTAGCGCGGTGAGATATCTTGAGTTGATCAGGATCTTGTTATCAATTTTAGTACTAATCTTAACAACGACTAAGCCCCTTTACCTTTGTGACCAGTACAGTAATTAAATCGAGGTGCTAAACTTATTCATAATGGTGGCGAAGCACCTCAAACATTTACATGCACAATTACAAGGTTAAATGTCCCCTCAGAACGCACACAAAATCCCAGGCTGAAACATTACACACTGTAGGACGAAACTATGCAAAAGAACACTAAACCTGTATTTACCCATAACTCCCCAAACCAGGAACAGACATGAAGTACATGAACTCACCGTTACAGTATTCTATCTCAAACTTAATGGTTTAATGTTACTGTCTAGTTAGTCAGATTCTGAATCAAGTCCTATGGATTTAAAAGCACTCCCCTTTGCCATTTCAGCAGATTCAAAGTTCAAAGTACTTGACTTTTATCGTTCCAACCAGACTAGTTTTTCAGGGAGTGCCCCGTGGTCACTTATTACCCCAAATAAGTCAGAGAAAATATTTTTCCCTTTTTGTTTTTTCAATTTTCTAGAGCTAGTTTTCAGTGTTAACCCTTCAGTCTTGTCATAAAGACAATGAAATGCAGGTCAGAAATCGGTACAATGTCCCTTTAAAATCGACATGCTACTTGTTACTTTGTAGTAGATAACGTAGTATTATGTTTTCCATGGTACTGTTTTAGCACCACGTTAACATGAACACAGAGTATAGTGAATATATCTCTGGAGATGTTAATGTAATGTGATGTTAGTTACCAGGATAAATGAAATTTCAATCGATACAGCAGGCTATATCATTTGTACTATTGCCTGTCCTCCAAGCTCACCCACTATAGCAGGGGTGGTGTTTGACCCTGGAGGTACAGATATAAGAGTTACAACACATGCTTTTGACTGAGAAACATCTTCCCTACATAGAACCTTAAGATTTATTTATCAAGTTCTGTATATTGCTTTAGATAACAGAGGTAGTCTACAATAAATGTGCATGACAGGTATTCCATACAAAGGAGCTAACCCTGCTATATCAGCCAACAATGTTTTTACATTTTGCCTCAAACAGCATTAAAATTTATATTTTGAGGTATTCAGTACAAAATTTTCTTGTGTAGTAACATACCGTGGTTTAAACAGTATCATTGTACTTATTAGAAACAACAAGGTTACTAACAGGTCCGATTTAAGACTTCTACTCAACAGAATCAATTCATGTAAATATAGTGAGAAGATACATGGTTCTGCCCCTTTTCCTCTGAAGAGTATCATTTTGAATGTAAGAGAGAAAGTTTGAATCTTCGGCAATCTAAGGAGAGTACATATTGTGTAAAGAAACATGGCTATAAAATCGTGGCAATAAACACAATTTCCAAGTCATTAGCTCAGCTTGAAAATCCCCATCAATGTTAAGTCCGATGAGGTAAATGAACAGCATTTACGTGTTAATCACATTAATTTAAATATGGTCTCTTCTGCAGAATAGTATTTTTGTCGGATGTACGCCCCAATGTGACCCGGGTATACCTACAAAGCCTGCAGGTACTCGTGATATTCTTGTATGAATACGGCATCTATTTATTTGTATGCAGTATTGCAAGTTGCCCAGCATACGAATGTGCTTACTACATGAAATTCAGCTGACAGATGTACTTGTTCTACACTTTAAATCATATTTCTCGCAACTCGGTAGGCTTCACTGTGCTATTCTATTCTGTGGTCGGACTAAACCGTATTTAAATGACTTGCTTTGTACTGTGTAGAAGTGGTGACCACGAATGCACTGCTGCTACGCGCGTCAGAAAACCATCGGTTAGGTAAGGATCTGTTCAAATTAAACCTGTTCCCACGTGTATCACAAACTGACGCTGTATGAAAGTACCTAACGAAAGCATTTAGGGTGTCAACCGATACATTTTGAAGAAACCAAAGCCATTAAATTGGTATAGACAAAGAGGTGCTATTTCGGGTGGAATAAAAAGTAGTCGTATGTCATTGGCACAACTGGTGATTTGGTTTCTTTGGAAAAACATTGTATTTTAATACCCTTAGATTTTTAGATTTTTTGCAAATGTGGGTAGTTGCAGCAGTCATTTATTTCACAATAAACCCGTGTTCATCAACAATAGCCGGAACAAAACAATTGGTGATAATATATTAGCTCAAAGTACGATGTACTTCTTTTTCACCACTAGATGGCGGAAGTGTTTTTGAAATATTCTGATTTGCGTATCAGTCTTACAACCAAGAGCTCAAGCTAAGATTATTAACTAGTTCATCGGCTTGAAATGAGATGATCTCTCACATTCATTCCTCATTTGTTTGGTAGGCTAGTGTTCTGGATGCAATTGAATTTAGTGTAGTAAACAAACATTCCGATAAAGGCTGTGTAGTTTTATAGCCTAAACCAGTTTCACCCCATTCTACTCTGACGTCAGAAGGGACCAGGGTGACAGGGTTGAAAAGAGAAGACTGAGTGGCCATTGGCATTTTGTATTTGTAAGTGGCTTGCTGTCAGGTAGATATGACAAGTGTGTTTTTGGGAACTTCATCACCTTCAATCCATCATTCAAGTGGTTTATTTATGCCTTTTGCTTATCTCAAAGCAGGAGAAAACACCCACAGCAGAAAAAAACTCATTTGTTTCTGTGCATTGTTTGTGTATATAGCAGATGTCTCCCATCCAGGGAAGGCTCTTGTACAGCTTGAGTGACTCAAGTGACTCACTTTCATTTGAGCCGAGGTGCACATATTCACTGAAATATACAAGAAGTAAAATGGTTTTTAAGTTAAAAACAGTGCAGAGGTGTTCCTCACAAACTTGGAAAGGACACAAAATAGACAAAAGGATGGAAGAGGGTTTGTCTTCTTCCTCTTCCTCTTCATATTATTATGATTATTATTTCTTCTGTGGGTGAATTTTGACCAGATATTGATCTTTTTCCGGGGATATGGATGCTGCTGGGTTATGACTGTTTAAGCATTTAGATTCCTGCAGATAAGACCGTTATAAGGGCCTCAGCACTGGATAGCTCTTTTATGAGATAATGAACGACAGCCAAAGGGATAATGTACACAGTGTTAATTGAAGATCGGTAGTTGGATCCTTTTAATATATCTATTTGAGATGGCAAGCTGTGGTTTCAAATAACCCATGAGGTAATCTGAGGTACTTCATATATTTTTGTGCTAATAAGTTACATTGTCTCATCTTTGACCCAGGGGTGATCGGCCCCAGGCCATTTTAGATAATGATGGGGTTTCATTTGTTTGTTTGGAGGGATGGAAAGATGGTTGATAGTGATTTCAGCGGAGCCCAGGACACAGTGGCTGGTCATATCTGCCAAGAAAATATCAGGATTCAAGAAAACTCTATGCTAGACTTCTGTGTGTTCTAAGAACATTAAGCTGTTTTGTACGGGGGAGGAGTATAGATAGTTATTTTGTACATATATGTCAGTTCTAGCATTTGTATTTGCTGGAGTCACGTTGTGTCTGGGTGTGGCTGGTTTTCTAACAGGTCTGTTCTGGTGCTTCAAAGTCCATCAGTTTCAAATTGCAGAGTAGGATACCTGGCTGTCTTTACCACCTTATCAGTTACAATGTGCAGAGCTCAGACTGTAAGTCACAAGCCACAAGCTTCTCTCTCTCTCTCTTTCTCTCTCTCTCTCACTCACACACACACACACACACACACACACACACAGTATGTGTTTATGAAAAGGCAGAACTGTCAGACCCCCAACCCTTCCTTCCTCTGCTTAACCCCATTTCATAACAGCACCAACCTTGTGTGTGAATGCATGGAGGGAGAGTAGGTGTAGTCTGTCATGTGGCTCCAGGAAGGAGCACACACACACTCATACACACACACATGCGCATACTGGCTGTTAGTCACCGCACTCTCCTCATCCCACTCGTGTCACCACACCACACAGCCCTACTCAAGATGCTGGCATCCCATGGTGCGGTGGCTGTGATTAGTGCGAAGTCAGGTGGGGGTTTGACATAAGCAACACAGACTGCTCATACAGAGGGGTCTGCACTGCGGGATGTGAGAGGGGTCCATATTACGGACAGTGAGAAAAGGACCATTAATACAGAGTTACAACATTCCTCAGACACCTATTAACCTTATTACCATTAGTACATATGGTCTTTGGAGTTATAGTATGGTCACTTCTTCAGACAGTATACCCACCTGTTTGCCTTATTACCATTAATACATATAGGCTTTGGAGTTACAGTATGCCCACCTCCTCAGACAGTACATTCACCTATTAGCCTTATTACCATTAATATATATGGGCTTTGGGTTTACAGTATGCCCACCTTCTCAGGCAGTATACTCACATATTAATCTTATAACCATATGGGCTTTGGAGTGAGAGTATGTCCAACTCCTCAGACAGTACACTGATCTATTAGCTTTATTACCATTAATACATATGGGCTTTAGGGTTACAGTATGCCCACTTCTAAGACAGTATATTCACCTATTATCCTTATTACCATTAATACATATGGGTTTCAGATTTACATGAAGAGAGAAAGTAGGGTTGGGTCGGGAGATTTTTTTTAAAATGATCTTTCCACTGTAATGTATGAATTACCATCAGACTTTATTGTGCCAAGTGAAGCTCGTTTATTTGGATTCCCTTCGTAGTGTCCACGGGATTCCCCATGTAGCTTGCAGAATGTTCCCAGAACTGCCTGTGCAGCCAGTATTCTGTGAGGCTGTGTACCCGAGCCAACGAGCCAACCACAGGTTCGCAGCGAGGTGCAGGACACAGCCCACAGGCTGAAGTTATTTCTGTCACACGCATTTCTGTCCCAGCTGTGTATGACCAAACTTATACCAGTGGCCAGGTCAACAGTTTAAAATGTCATTTGCACATACAGATATGTTTTCCTTAGAGGCAAAAATACATTTACAATGAACTGTAAATAATGACATACATCATAAGTAAAACATAAATGTGGGAAATCATAATTATAAACAAGTATTATAAACACACATCCTATATCATAGCAGTGTAACAAAGACAACTGCATAACCTTGATATTTAGGAGGACAGTGGAGAAAAGCATTTTAATCTAAGACAGTGCTTAGCTTTTATACTTAATACCACAATATAACATCCACAAAAATGTCTGGTTATGCAATCTGGACTATAGAGAAGGAAGGGAATTTAGAACAGAGACTGGAAAAATAATTATGAATATGTCCATTCACTATGTGGTGAATGTATTTATGTGTTTGTGTTTCTGGAGGGTGGGGTACGAAGTGTTGATATTTTCTTTGTTCTTTGTATCTTGTGCTTAAGAAATTGAAATAGAAATCCGACCAGAAACAGAGACTAGGGAAATGAGCTTCAGGAAGAATCCAGGGGATGAGAATTTTGAGACAGGGCAACGGCATGCCCCCTCCTCCCCCCCCCGCCGCCTGCAGGCAGAGTTTGAGGAATCCTAGGATGGGATGGCCTATGTGGGGTGAGGAACGGCAGTGACGCAGGTGTACCCGGCCGAATTGATGTGAAGAGACAGCTGTCTTACCACAGCGCGGTCGTAAGAAACATACAATACGCGGGGAATACAATGGAATTGAAATATGCTGCTTCTGCAAACCCTATACCAGTTACTGTATACACTGCTCTATTCACGAGCAGTGAACAAAATCTTTAATGAAAATATAGTTAATTAATGGGATGCTATTTTACAAATGTTATTCAAATTGTACTAGCTGCTCATGCCCCTTATTAAAATAGATAGTCAGCTGCCTTGTTCTTTGTTGCCTGTTTTGACTTGCTGTTCTAATTAGTGCACAGGTACAGTGATCCAGATGTGTGTGTGCCTCTGTCTGCTTTTGCTCTGTACCGATGCGGTCTTGATCACCTAGGGCACCATCGCTTGAGTTTACAGTTTACAGTTTACAAACTGTGAGTCGACTCAGCAGTCACCCTTCTGTCAGACTCACTCTTTTCTTACAACCGTTTCAAATGTAATTATAGGCTATCGGATCTTTCTGGTGTTTTTATATGTGGCATGGTGCACAATGGTTTGTTCTTTGCTTAATTAAGAGTCATACTTGCCTTTGATTTGCATTTCCAGGGGGCAAACAATACATGGGTATTTGTCAACACCAGACATAAAACAATCATGGATATTTATAAACACCAAACAAAAAACAATATATGGATGTTCATTAACTAATAAGGAGCCAGGCTGCCTTTTACCTTAGTAACAGCTTAAATCCTCGTTGGAATGCTGTAATACAAGTTTCGAACTGTTTATCCTGAGGTATCGGACCATTCTTGAAGACAAATAGCCTCCAGTTTGTTGTTAGATGAGAGAGGTGGAAATCCGCTGTGTGCTCTATGTTCTAGAAATTTCCATAAAGGTTTGATGATGTTTTGGTGATTTGTGAGGCCATGGGTGATGTTTGAGTTCATCTAGGTGTTCATGAAGCCACTCAGTTTAGCTGTTTGTATGGGGCGTTATTGTCTCAGGATATGGGAACATCTTGACAAAACATTGTTTGAATAATAGGGTGTACTCCATTTCTTGAAATTGCTTTGTATTCTGTAGTCATAATTCTACCAATCAGAGTAATAACGGGACCCAGTTACTCCTATTAGATGGCTGCCCATATACCATAATCCTGCCAAGGTCCACCACCATGTTTGACAGTTGCAAACAGGCAGTGTGGGTTGTATGTAGGCTTCCTGTGGTTCTCTCATAACCCCACCCAGATGTAGGAAAATAAGTGGTTAACAACGTCAGACCATATTACTTTTTTTACCGCTCAGAAGTCCAGGTTTTGTGTTCTTCCAAAAACGTGTTAGATCTGTCATGTTGCTTTAGAAACTTACACATTTAAATTGTAATCATAAAAAATGTATTGTAGAGTTGATGTTTTGGTAGTAGTATTGAACTCAATGTGAAACACAGGCACACACTATTTGGTGTTTTCATTATTTTGTCTACCACTGTTCTTGAGTCAAATGTATTAAGATCTTCACATTGTTATTGCAACACCTCTATATACAATTTTCACAGAAGACCAGTGTGTAATTAAAACAGTTGAGAAGTACACTCAAATTTATTTGAATAATCACAGCTTAGCAGGGGGGAAATGAAGATAAACCTGTTAAACCCATTGGGTGTCTTTGCTCTGTAGTGACCTCTCCTGGCCAGAAGGCACCTGCAGGTTCATGAACAGAACATACTGGTATACAGACTTTGGGTTTCAAGAACTGGATGGACAAAATGGTGGGCACATTTGTCAGAGGAGTGTTGTGTGGTTGTTACCTACTGTGTCTGCTGGAAGGTTTGTGGAGCTGCTAAAATCAGAAAAGGGGTAATTTAGAAAAAGAAAACATTAGTTCCAGCAAGTTCCAGCATACTGTTACATTTCAACCAGCAACCCTTTTACTTATGAAGAATATACTCGGGCAGTACACATTCTAATATTTGCAAGGTGTGAAAATTTTCAGTCAAGCATTTAACATGAAAAAGGAATCAATACTACATCTTTACCTAATAGTTCAAGCTATCCTTCATTAGTCAGTTTTTGGCCTTGAATGTGACTGTTTGCTAAATATGCTCCAGTAATTTTTTCTGGCTTCTTTAAGAGAAGGAATTTACTTTTGAAATTAACAGGTCTGTAGGAGGACTTGGACTGTGAAAACAGACTTCAATCATGTATGGTCTTAAAACAAACAACATTACTTAACATGACAGCGAGCTAACACTAGTTATGTTTTATACATGTATTTCATCCACTTGGTAGAAAATGTTATTAATTGGAAAAAAAAAAACTTAACAGAATTTTCCTTTGCTGTCCAAACACCTTTTGAGTTTTATGGTAACTGCCTAAGATGAATGAATTTGCAGGCAATATCTTGTTTTCTGCAAAAATCTCTGGATGTGACAGATAAATGTCATGATTATCCTACTTGTTTTCTCAGTCAGCTAGCCATGACTTAAGAAGCTCTTCCATTGGTCAGACAGTCACGTAGTTGCCTGGAGATGAAACAGACATTAACCATTGGTGGGCTCTTACAGGACCTCTCCCAGAAGCCTGCTGGATCATGGCCGACTGTTCAGCTGATGTAGGAAATAACTGACCCAGTCAAGCACAAAGGATGCTGAGTCAGAGTTTTTTGAAGGGACAGTGGAAATGAAAGAGCTCCAGAGCACACAAGGGAGACAATGAAATGCAGAAAATGCTGAGTCATGTTTTTGCTTCCTACTGAAGTTACCTTTCAGGGATAAACAGCTAGCGTGTGAGCAGTACACGAATATAGAGGACTGTGACTTCCTGCTCAGATTTTCAGCTGCGGTTTTCTCCGAGCGTTTCACTCTCTTCACGCATATCAGGAATGTGTGGTTATGTCCCCCTTTATAACAGTTTTGTAATATGAAGGATGAAATAATATAGGATCAGACACAAAGAAAGTAGCAGCTACATGCACATGCATTGTCACACATGGGTTGTTCATCTTTGTGGGTGGAAATACAACAAGATGGGGTGGGTTTAGGTTTTACACAAAGCGACAGAGAAATAAATAAATGTAACCTTTCTTATTTATTGAGAAATACAATGGAAGACTGTAAAATTAGGCAGTACACCAATGAGCCAAAACATTATGGCCATGCACAGATGAAGTGAATAATGTTGATTATCTTGTAACAATGGTGCATGTCATAGTCTGGGATATATTAGACGGCAAGGGAACAGTCAGTTCTAACAGTCGATGTATTTAATGCGGGAGAAATGGGCATTCATAAAAACCTGAGCGACTTTGACAAGGGCTAAATTGTTATGGCCAGACGTTTGGGTCGGTGCTTCTCCAAAACGGAAAGGATTATGGGATGCTCCTGGTCAGTAGTGGTGAGTACCTACTGACAGTGGGGTAAGGAAGGCAACAGGGCGTTGGGCACTCAAAGGTCATCGATGTGTGAGAGAAATGAAGGCCATCCCGTCTGGTCCGAACCAACAGAACGGCTGCTTTCGCACAAGTTGCAGAACATTTTAATGGTGGTTACAGGAGGAATGTGTCACAACACAGTGCATTGCACCCTGCTGCTTATGTGGCTGTGTAGCCAAACAATGATCAGAGTGCCCATGCTAACCCCTCCCCACATTCAAAAACGCCTACAATGGGCATGCAAGCGTCGCAACTGGACCTTGCGATCGAAGAAAGTCGCCTGGTCTGATGAGTCCAGCTTTTTATTTTACATCACATTGACTACCGGGTAAGTGATGGCACCAGGATGCACTGTGGGAAGAATTCTTCTGGGAAACCCTGGGTCCAGGCACTCATGTGGACATCAATTTGACATGGGCCTACCTAAACATTGTTAAGGACCAGGTACACCCCTTCATGGTAATTGTATGCCCCAACAGCAATGGCCTCTTTCAGCAGGATAATGCACCCTGCCACACTGCACCCATTTTAAGGAAATGGTTTGAGGCAGGGCTGGTCCAAGTCTTTATGGGGCCCTAAGCAGAATTTGATTTGGGGGCCCCCACCACCAATACTATTGACTATTGTCAGTGCTTGATCATTTGCACACCTACTGTAAATATAACACGCCCATATAATATATATATCACAAAAAAAAAAAACATTTCAAGCTCTCTTGTGGGACATTTCATGCGCTCTTGGGGGCCCTCTGGTGGCCAAGGGGCCCTAAGTAGACACCTGGTTCTGGCCCTGGTTTGGGCTGGCCCTGGTTTGAGGAACATGACGAAGAGTTCAAGGTGTTACCCTGGCCTCCAAATTCCCCAGATCTCAGTCCGATCGAGCATCTGTGGGATGTGCTGGAACAACAAGTCCGATCCACGGCGGATCCACCTCGTAACTTACAGGACTTAAAGGATCTGCTGCTAACGTCTTGGTGCCAGATACCACAGGGCGCCTTCAGAGGTCTTGTAGAGTCCATGCCTCGGTGGGTCGGAGCTGTTTTTGAGGACCGGCAGCATATTAGGAAGGTGGTCATAATGTTTTGGCTCATGTATAAATAGACTTTATTATCGATGGGAATTTACTGAACATAGAACAAGATGTATCCTACTGGCTGATGTACTGATATACCAAAATGTGCTCCCTCAAAGTTTAAATGGGGTGAAGGCTTTGATGGACAGAAAGCAGGTTTTCTGCAGCCTGCACTGGGTTAGTCTTTGTCATACAGCAACACATTGCTCCCATTGATAAAAATACTTCAGTTTAAAAAAATAGTACAGTTTAGTTGTTTATGCATCTGGAATTTCTGTGTGCACAAGCCCTAACTTTGTGCTGCTGATTTAACAACAACAACTTATTGAAATATTTATTATTGAAGTATTTAATTATTTTATAGTGCTTTTACCATGAACCTCAGGATCCTTTTTCAGAACAAAATATCAATATATTTGTTGTTAGTAAATAATAATTTTTTAAGACTTAGCACAACTGTGGAACTCCAGCTTTTGACCATGAGTACTATTACTGTCTAACTCAAAAGCCAGACTTTAGGTTTTAAACGTAATCAGTGGGCAACAGAAAGGAAATCTTAAATCAAGACAGTTGGAAACAAAGAATAAAATACATTTCTTTCATACACACTGAGACACTAGATTAAATAGTGCAAAAGGTTATCTGTGTCATTCCATTCATTATCAGTTATACAGAATCATTAGTACTTGGTATTCAGGTCTGTAGTTCCACACATCCTATTTTGTATCATTCTGGTTCAAAAAGTTACTTCTGTTTCTCTGAAATCTCTTGATATTGATCTTGGGGAGAAGGGTGAAAGGAGTTAGGATGTTCAATTTGGTGCTCATTTATTTGGGGGTGGAGGGGGCATCCTGTTACTATGCACACTGACCACCAAATGAACCCTCTCCCAACGCCCCATCCCGATGAGAATATGGCCCTCTGGGTATCTCAGGGCTCAGTAGCCATCTGGTGGATAACATGCATCCCAGCTGGTGTAGCATAATGGTTAGCGGTACCTGTTATCTGAGGGTTGCAGGTTCAATTCCCAGGTAAAGCACTGCTGTATCACCCTTGAGCAAGGTACAGCTCCGGTTGTATGAAAAACTAACTTGTGAAAATATAACCTGTGGAAAATTGCTTGGGATAAGAATATATGCTCAAACCCAAGGAGCACCTCTTTAAACGTTTGAGTAAAGTCTACTTCTTGGGTTATATTGTGTGTGGCCTGTTTCTTCAGATATTTCAAATGCAAATACAAACGTGGCTAGAATCCTTAACACAACAGGTTCGACCAGGATAGGCTTAAGCTGTGGTGAGTGACAGGTTGAAACTATGATTGTGCTAAGATGGTTTGTAATATATTCATATGTGGAGCCTCACAGCAATATAGGACCTTATTTGGAGAGAATAAAGAAGTGGAAAACAACCATTTATACACTGTTAAACCTAACGAGTTCAGTTTACTCAAATTAAACTAGAAGAAACCAACTGCCTTCAACCCTCTGAGTAAGATTACTTGTCGCAGCAGTTTTGAACTGTTGTCTTCAGCTGTTTGCATTAATCAGGCAACTTTTTTCCTCATACCTTTTTAGCAAAATGAACCTGTTGTGTTATCTGGTCAGCCAAATTATTGTTTAGTTTGTGACGGGAAGGTCACAAAATACTTAAACTATACCCAAAGCTAAACTGCAATTTGAAATCAGCCCTACATTTTATGTATTGAGACACATTCAACAGATACACATCATTAGCAAATTATTATATCAGGTTTTAATATTTAACACAAAGGAAAACAGTCACATGGAACTGAAGAAATGACAGAAATGACTGTCATATCCTCCCATTATGTATGGTAACATTACATAACTTGCAATCACAAATATATTACTTTTAGAAAATATTACATGGCCTGTTGTCTATAAAAACACCTTGATGCAGTGAGGTCCTCCATAGCCAAAAATTACAGCCTGCAAAAGCCAACTACCCCATGGCTACACAGTTAGTAGATGAGTGTTCGTTAACACTACAGTGCAGCTGTCTGCAGCTTATGAATGGGATCAGAGTGCACACTTTCTTTGGTCTATAACTATTGAATGCAAACATCACTTTTATAATAATGCAGTCATCAAAATCGAAGGGTTCTGGATCACGTTAAATGGAAACAGTTGCATGTAGCGTGGCTGAAATATCTATACACATGTCAGGCTGGTACAAAGATGGGGCAACAAGAATGAGCTGTCTTCTTAGGTATGTAACTTTTGAAGATGATAGCTTTTAACATAGCTCAGATATCTACAAGTATGTAAGGCTAACCAAAAGGTGGGCTAATGTCTGTGGCAGGAGACTCGAGATGCCATTTCAAAATAGTCTTTATCACCACAAATACATGATTCAGGGATATTTTCGATGAAGACACATTTTACATCGCTAAGATGTTCACTTGTAAGTCACTCTGACCATCCTAAAGGTGAATGGAACACAAGAGGTTAAAGCAACTCCAGCAGAGTAGATGTCATCCCCACTGAACTCATACAAGCTATGTTTGAGTTAAAGAAATGCTAAACATTTTACTAGGTAACTGCATTGTTTGTTAAAGAAAATCCTCTCAGCTTCTGAGAACCAGGCTGCTCGGAGCTCTGGATTCTGAGAGGTGAAACAGGGAGACGGTGGGGTAGCTCCAGGACTAGGGTTTTGAGAGCGGTGGGGGGAGATGGAGAGGAGGAGGGTGAGTGTGCTCGCTGACAGAAAGAATGAAAAGGGTCGTGGGCTGCGCCCCCCAACCTCAAATTCCCCGAACCCCCAACCCCCCCCCCCAAGGGTGAAGCATCCAGGAGAATTCCTCACTACGGCTCAGGAGGATGGGAGCTTGGCGGCGGCAGATTCCGCCAGGCCCGTCAGGATTGTAGCGTGTGTTTGTAAGAAAGGTGAACAGGAGTGTCAGAAACAGACTCAGAGTGCTAATTATATCCGCGCGCTACACTACCTCGGCACAACTCTCAGCGACCAGTTTCACAAAAGTGTTCTGCACCAGCCACGAACGCTCAATAGAAAAGAGGAATGTGAGAATGACAAACGAAAGATGTAATGTTGAATTCATATCGTGGTGGATTGAATGGCGTTCACAGACTTGATCCTATTTCAAGTGTCACATTTCTATTTCTCTCCTTCTCTCTCTTGCTCTTTCTCAACCATACAGTGTAGACAAATTGAAAGAACTATGAACGAAAACTGAAAAATAAGATAAAGCAGTACACTCTGGGAAATGGCTTATATACTGTTCCGTCAGGAAAGCCAGAGGATTTATTCAAATACAATGCAGTGTAAATCTGAAACATTTTTGTGACCAATTCAGGCTTTGGTTGCATAGCAAACTATGATAATTTCTCCGATTTTTTTGTGGATGCTTTAAGCCTAGAATGCCTGTTTGTTGGCCGAATTGCCCTGTCAAGGTTGTTGATGTGGGGGAATGGAGGAAGAGTTTGAACTAAAGAAAAGGACCCTCTGCTGTCCCTCCAGCTCAGTCTGGTCTCCCATGCTATCTGCTGGGTGGAGTTCTCTTTGGAGCGTTCCCTTCACCCCTCACCCCTCCCCCCAACGTCCAACCTGGTATTCCAGGATTGTTTGAATAAGGCTTGCTTGCCATGAAGAGAGTCGTGCCTCGGGCCCATTGCCCTTTGACATGTATTAGATATGTAGACAGAGGAACGGAGTCAGGAATTCCTCTGAAGTTGAATTTGTATACTTACACACTCAACACAGGACCAGAGAGAGGAAGAGAGGGAGCAAAAAAAAAAAAAAAAACGAGGCTACAGGAGGGAGACTGAGAAAAACAACCACAAAAAGCTTGAGTTTTTTTATTAACAACATCAGATACACTGAAACTGCCAATGACATTGCTCTAGAATCCTCAACCTCAAGACCCACAAAGCTTCAGCATTGTGACATCACAAAAGCACTGTGACATCACAGCACATTGCATTTTAGTTTTATTGGGAATCAAAATTTGTCTACTTAGTTCTGAAACACTGCCCACAATTGTTCATGCCTCTAAATAATTAATTAATATTTAAAAATCAGAAATGAAAAACCACATTTTTACCCTCATGTAATAAAAACATGGCTCAGCTTGTGATGTTAAAATTAATTGGATATTGTTCCAAAATGTCCAGCAAATATATTTGAATTACTTTCAGGTGTTTTGGCTTATCAAAATAAAAACAAAACAAAAATTTACCTACTGTCCATAAACTTTTATTTAAATGCTTATTTTTGAACATTGATTATAAGAAGTCAATCATTGTAAAATTGCATTTACTTGCTCACATAATCCTTATTTTTAACTTTGTAATCAACCCTCCAGCAATTGGAAGACTAAAACATTTTATATAATTAAAACTGAATGAAAATAGTTTACAATAAAAGACAGCACTATACCTAACTCCCAACATTTCAGTGCAGTTGTGTTTTTGATAAGTATTGTTTTTCGCTGTTCTTCCCATAAGTTTAAAATCACTTTGTGCCTCAGACCAGAGTGAGGTTTGTCATAAAATCACTTGTCTTGACATAGTTATAATTGATCTAATACTTCTTAATTTTTTTCTGTCCTGCATTCCAAAAAGACATTTTAAAACTTTCGCCAGTGAAAAAAAGAGGTGAAATCAAAAGTGTGTTTTTTAAAACCTTTTATATATTAAAGAAATGTCAAACTACCAAAAGTTAAGTGTGTTCGTACTTTTAGCTTTTAGAGAAATGCAAACCTAAAAAGAATTCACCAAGTAGCCTACCAAATAAAGATAATTTAATTGTTCATATATTGCATATTTACGTTTTTTAACGTTACACATAATTTTACATTCAGTTAGATAATAGTTTCTCGTTTTGTTCCGCAGGCCTAAGATATTAATTCTGCCTTTTTCGTTTGGCTAATGTTTCACAGTTTTCGAAATAAGGTTTTTAACGCAAAAATATCTTTTTTTGCATGTGGGATCTATAAAAGAATCGGTTAGCGATGGACTGGTCCAGATACGATTTTCACTTTTTATTCAGAAGAAAGCATATAGTCTATCATTAGGTTGGTTCCTGAAAGGAAACAACATACTTTTTTGCAAATAATCCAATCCACGTTGCATTTCCAAAGATTGATAGATTAACTTTTATTTCATTCGCATCTGTAGAGTTGTATTGGTGATAATAAAAATGAATAATAATTTAAGTAAAAGTTGTTTTGAGTTTCGAAAACAGACCCACATATTAGCCCACGCTATAAACAGAAGTATTTTAAGGAGTCTTGCGCTTCATAAACAAAAAGTTCAATACGTTTTGAGTTATACACCACTAAAGCAGTTTTCTTTTTTCCAAGTACAAAACTGGATCACCAAAATAATAAATTAAATTTAAGATATGATCTACCGATGTATTAGGTACAGAAATTCTTTACTGAATTTGTTTTCGAGTTCCGTATAAATATTATTTCATTGTTATAAAAACGCTGTTGAATTTTGACTAAATAGTTTGCGTGGTTTGATATTTATTATGTAAATGTTTTGTTCTTAATTATATAAGTAAAATTAGCCTACTTTTACTAAAAAAATGTGGGGTTACTGTTTGTCCGTTGTTTCTCTTTGTCGATGATGTGATTTACGGTAAACCATGAACCGTCTAAACAAGATGGACCGTTAAAACGTGAAACTTCGAAGTTTGTCGCCAGGAAAGAAAACACCTTGTGCCTGAGATAAATACACACAAAGCAGCTAAGTTCCCAGAAGGTTGACATCGACCAGCCACTCAATCCTGAATGGCACGCCTACTACGTCCACGCCCATTTTGCCTTTTTTTCTGTGCTGCCTACAGAATAACATTGCAAACGCTATTGTAGCCTACTTTTCCGATCCGAAATGGGTTTTGGAGCAAGATGAACGCAAGACCAACATTTTGTTGTTTAATTCTTGCTCTTAATCTTATGCCGTTATAACGTCCCAACACAGAAATTACGTTTTTCTCAATGCTGCGTATGCATACCCATGTATGGGCAAGGTCTTGAAGTAAATTTAACCAGAGGTTCAATCCGCAATTTAACCTTGCCTTGACCTCAGTCAGTCTGTATGTTTTAGGACAATTTAAACAGTACCCCTTCACCGTCGTAGATGCGCTATATGAAGAGACAACAACGTTTGAAGACTGGTTGCAAAGTCAAAACTGATAAATAGACACTATTTAGCTGAATCGTGTTATTTACTTATGTAATCCATGTCACATATAAAATGTTGACCTATGACGAAAGTTTGTTTTGTGAATATGTGAACCATCTCACATAACGGCAAAATATCAGAAATTACCGATATGTTCAAAAGGGTCTCTTAATGAGAGTCAACGTGTCGCTGATGTTACTTCTGTTACAATATAGCCTTTGCTTTTACATTTCCAAATTTTTAAAATGCTGCTGTTGTGATAGATTACAACAAACTGGTGTTCATTTGCTCCATTTTCCCATGAGCTTTTAGCGCCGTGCTGTAAATTACGGCGCAACGAGACATGTTTACTGCACGCTTAAATTGAAACAGTGCTGCCTGCTTGTGTGAGTGTTTGTGAGACAGTGACCTCGGGTGCGCCCCGGCCGTGTGGTGCCTGTGCTTTCTGCGTCCTGGTAAGGGGGTTCAGTGGATGCCGGTATGCGGTGGAGGGCGAGGCGGAGGTGCGCATGTTAGATTGTGCCTTAGCCTGGCGCCGCCCGAGTGTCTGCGCGCTGCTTCTGAACCACAACATCTGGGAATTCTATGAGCGCTGACCTAAAGGGGTCAAAGATCAAGCCAGGGTCAAGCAGTTTCCTCTTTCAGTACCAATAGAGACCTTGCCGAAGGTTAAAATATGTGGCCGTTTAGGGAAAAATCATATAAAATTCGATGGTTATTGTCATAAATTGGCCATTCATGCAGGCAAGGCTTCCAAGTGGAAGACTAAAGTCAGTACGGTTGATAAAATACAATAACTTCGAGAATGAATTTTGTTCTCTTCTAAATGTAAGGCTGGAGTAACTTCTCCAGGAAATATTGTTTTTCACTCAGCAATTTTTCAAAAATTGTATGTTGCGAATGGAGCTCAAGGTATATTTGTGTAAAACCAGGTCTTTCCTATTCCAAAAGTGATATTCCCATTGAATTCTGTTCATCACTGATTAATGATTAGAATTATTTGTAAACAATTAGAAAACTAACTTAAGCATCCTTACAGAAGATATTTTTTGTAATCTAAATTGAATTTCCAAATTCATTAAATTTTCCAATGCCCTTTGTGTGAGATAATGTGTGAAATGATTACAATTATAGAACATTTAAAAAGAAAATAAAGTGAACACAATGCTTTTGTAGATGAAATACATAATATATTATGATTTCAGCACTAAAGATATCAAGCAACGATATCAAGCTGAACAATCTAAAATGGAAAATTGGACAGAAACTTCTTTGCCTGAGGCAAATTTAACTACTAAAAAATTAGTAGTTAAATTTCAGGAGTATATCTCCCAGCTGTCTTACTTAATAATAACATCAGTAATACATTTTACTTAATGTTGCTTTAATTTGGTAAAATGATGCATGTGTTTTATTTAGGCAGGACAGTTATTTTGTGTTTTGAAGAAAGGGTCTGAACAAAGGTTATCATTGCTAATGTATAGTTATTGAATGAGTTAACTCAAAGAATGTCAACCAGTCCTGAAGTCACCTGTACGCAAATACGTAATGTCTGGAGGATGGGGACAGTGAGAAAAAAGATATTTCTCACTTTTGAAGTTCAGAAATTCTTTCATTCTGTGTAAATGGGCTTTCGGGAGGGCTGAATCAGGGAAGCGCTCCCGAACCTCACAGTCATCACTACTCAAACACAGCTCCCATTTTCATATACAATTCCATATACATAACTAAATTTGACCCTTTCAGAGCAGCCTGCACAATTAGGACCCGTTGAATCACTTCATTGGCAGACTAGTGTGCTGCATATTGTCACACTGTCAATCAAATTCATTTCTCGTTCCCAGTAAATGGGAAGCATTAACTGCATAAATAAACATAACCTTTTCTTTAGCACTCTTATTTTACAATAAAAATGTTTCTATGGCTCTACATTTATATATAAGATTCTACAGTGTGCTGTATAAGATCTTGGAGATGCTGATCCTGTAGTCTACACTGGCAGAGTCAGTTTTGACCAATTAACAGTAAAGATGCTACACCAACCAGCCAATCACTGCTTGACTTATTAGCATGGACACCAACACCTCTGTACCTTTGTGCCACATTGAACATTAACCATCCTGCTCTGTTTATTAGACTTTGGGAGGGAGGAGGAATACCTGAGTTTTTGTGTAGTTACTTGCAAAAGCCTATTTTTAACAATTTGTTATAGTGGTTTGTTTTGTGGTGCCCTAGGGAGAATTTTTAAAAATATGTCTAAATGTCAGCTTGTGCAATGTCTGTCTGTCTGCCTGCCTGTCTGTCTGTCTGTCCCCACAGGTCAATTCTTTATACTACCTCTAGATGGCACTTTACAGGTGATGGTTGGCAATCGCAGATTTCACAGGTTTTTATTCCCAGGGAAACTTACGTCGTTCTCTTGAGTACCAAAGGACTCTATGCACAAGGTTTTGCTGATAGTCGCTGATCTCATTTATTACTTTTCACAGAACTTATAGGACTAGATCGATCAAAGCCTTTAGCACGTATAACATTACTTGCACATGCAATTTCATCGACATGATTTCTGATTGGAGCAAACAAACTACCTCAACCAATCACATGCTTTCTTAGTCTTTTAGAGCCAGCAAAACACCTGTGCATTTACTAAATGCTTTATTAAAGGCCCTTATTAGCCTCCATGCCCCAGGTTATGTTATCTTACTGCTAGCGATGGGGGAGGGAGGCTTCACTGAAGCAAAAATGGGAGGAGCAATGATCCGGACCGATGACTGCATTGGCTACGGGGAGAAAAACATTTTTGATTGGTTCAAATAGACTGACCGCTGAATGTGGCTCACCTTAACAGGGTTCATGAAACCATCGCCTTTTGTGTTTTCTCAAACCAAGTGACATCCAAAAAGCCTCTCCACTCACTGTGAAATATTCAGTGTCAGCTAAAAGCAGGGATGGTGTCTTCCTGCCTGTTCTGAATGAAACACTTGCTTAAATGTGTAAAACAAAATGAAAGTGCTAACTGACAATGCTAACTGCACTGTTTTTTTTCCTTTCATGTGATCATTCTAAATCTGGTTGACATAGTGTCCTTTTCCAGATATTACTGATTGTTTAGCTATTTAGGATGTAGTATGCTTTATACTCTATGATTTAGTGATGACAGATGGCAATAATGTATAATTACATAATGTAAAATGAGCATAGCTATGAATCACTGATATTACTGGCAATACACACACGTCACACACTCAGAGGGTTACCAGATTCAAATAGTCCGATCCTGCAGGATGTGAGTGAACTTGACATGTCGAACGCTAGCCTTTCTTGCACAACACAGGACAGCTGGACACCCTGTATATGCCACAGACAGTCTTACACCGATGAGAAACATGAAACAGGTATTTAGCTCATAGTACACAGCGGTGCTTCTGTCCAAAATGAGATTTAGCAAAACTGGTTCCATGCTGTCGAGCTGCTATACCAAGAGGCTGGGCTATTCTGCACAAAATTAATGTGACATATTTTCTTTTTCCAGGATGGAAAGAAACAAAAAAATCTATAATTTAAGTTGTGAATTGAAACAAAGTTTCTCATGTAGGTTGACAGATTTGATATTCATTATGTTGACTAATTCATCTGAAATTTCTTGCTCTGTAGTGAATTCTGTTTATTGATGGTTTATTGTAGATTGCAAAAGAGTCTGTATTCTTTGGGCAAAAAAGAACTCAGAAATGCATCAGTACTGAACTTATCTTAACTGGGAGAGGGTGTTATGGGCTTGGAGATGCCGGACTGGTGTGCCTTTCTTGCATAGATCATATATGCTTGCAAGGTTTTCCTTTGACCAGCTTAAAACAGACTGAACACATAAAGAGACTTCTAAAAAGGAGACAAGCGTGCTGAAACATGGAATGGGAATGTGTGTGTGCAAAAATATTCCAGTTATATTGAAGTCAAGTGTGAGTGTATATGTGTTTCTGTGTGTTAGTATGTGCGTGAGTGTCTGTGTAAGTGTGTGTTTGTGTGAATGTGCGAGTGTGTGTGTGCTGCTGTCTTGTGGGAACCCTTCTCTGTGCATTTGCGGAGAACAGGCTATGTGTCTGAGTGATTCTGTGCATGTAAGTGTGTGAATGTTGGTGAGTAGTATGTGCATGTGTGTCAGTGTGAGTGTGTGTGTGTGTGTGTGTGCTGCTGTCCTGTGGAAACCCTTCCCAGCGCAGTAGTGCAGTATAGGCTATAAAAGCACATGCCACCCACTCTGTTGGAATGCCATGCATGCAATTAGCCTGTTGTGGGGCTGGGGGTGGGGAAGAACTGCAGCCTGGGAAGCTAGGGCAGGGGGAGGGGGCCTGTGCTGGAGCTGGAGCGGGGGAGGGGCGGGGCTGCGGGTGGGGGTGGGGGTGGGCCAGTGGTCTGTGCAAAAAAAAAAAAAAAAAAAAAAAAGAAGAAGACAGAAACCAACCAGATTCTCCACACCTCCCAACAAAAACTAATCCATTAACCTTTTCTGTTGAGTCATCAATACCTATCGGTGGCAATCAACCCCCAGTCAATAGCCCTCCCTCTGGCCGGAGAGAAAGGGAGACCAGAGAGCAGTGGTGGGGGGAGGAGGGGGTCAGTTGGGTAAGAGGAGGAATGGAGCAACATTTTGAAGAGGAAGGAAATGGGTGAATGAGAGAGAGAGAGAGAGAAAAAGCAGAGAGCTTTAATTATCTTTGTTGAGGAATGATCAAGGTAACTACCCCTTTCAGGACAGATCGGCGGAGAGCACTCTACGATGCACTGAAAGGGTTTCCTCAGCTCTCAAATCCCATTTTCTGTCATATTTGTAATTTTGAAATGGAGAAACCGTGCAAGCCTTTGCCACCACAGGGGAAAATGGGAAGGAACGAAGCGTTTCTGTCATTTCAAACCCGCCAAGCGTAGGTGTTAGCTTTGGCTGAGCATCTGCTGCAGACAGACATATTGCCTCTTTCTACATATTTCTTTCCTCCTCATCTCCTTTAATATCAATCATTCTAGTACTGTTACATGCTATAACACCGAGGTCTGATTATTCAAAAAATAAATTGTTTGTTGTACATTCAGGGCCAGATTTATCAAAACCGTTAGCACACGTTAACATTTTAGCACATGCAATTTCAGTGACATGATTTGTTGATTGCGGCAAACAAACTTCCTCAACCAATTACAAACTGTTTTGGTCTTTTTTGCACCAGTAAAACCATTTTACACGTACAAAATGCTTTAGTAAGTCAGGTCTTCAGGGCTCGATTAATTATTTAGAAAGAATAGTTTGCATTAAATGGACATTTGTATTGAATACAGACTCAAAATTCTTTTCCTTAGCCTTTGATTTTGATGATCATTGAAATCAAGAATCAGTGCTTGCTAACAAAAAAATGAAATCTTGAAAAGATTGAATTGCTAATGGTTTTAGCAAATGTTAAATATAAGTCAAAAGTAAATTGCCCTTGTTTACAGAATCCAAGCCAATAGGTGAAACACATTGGGTCATATTTTAACAGCTTAAAGCACATGGTCCATAGTTCAATTGTACAGCCTGTGTCTAAATCCATTTTTCTTGTCCCAAGGTGGGATACGGAGGAACATTTATGGTGTAGTTGTTAAAGAGGTCTTGAGTGTACATAAGTAGATCAATCAGAGTGTCACTTCCCATTTTCTTTAAAAGTCACCACTATTTAGGTGAGACCATTTAAAACATGATGCAAAAAAACAAATGCATCTTATGCAACTGATTATTGGTTGATTTTAAGTAAGCTTGCAGTCACACAAGCGTAGCCTGTTCAAAAATAAGACAACAGTAATGTAAATAACAATTTTTATCAATACAGGTTTCTAGTTCCTTAAATTGCTGTATTTTGCAGTCATAGATGGTGCAAATATATTTGGGTTTCTTAAACTGCAATCAAGGTAGGTTTGTAATAGTTGCTTTACTCTGACCTACAGTAACCCCAAATGAAAGTGGGTGGGGCTCCCTTAGGCCCCTCCCTTCACACCAGATGCCTACAGTTTGAAAAACTGGATTTCAATTTTTTTTCAACTATTTTAACAAATTACTATATGTTTTTATCTCCCAATTTACAATGTAATGACAGACCAAAGTAACAGCATATTAGTATCTCAGCAGTGCAAGTCCAATTGCAGTAAAATAACTGCTATTAAAACTGTTATTTTACTGCAATTTGACTAATGAATCCCACTTAGGTTTGATTGATCTGCACTGAATCAAAACAATCACACAGCAGAAAATGTCCATATGGATGCAAGTTGATTTGCTATTTATTGTAAAAATTACGACCACAGCAGTCTGAAAGTGGCTAATGAATTTGCGAGAGAGTTACCACCACCTAACGACAGGTGGAAAATCGGGCCTTCTGTTTTCACTGTTATGTTGTTCAAAATGTCAAAAAGAATTTGTTGCTTAAGTGGAACATCTTGTTTAGGACAAAGCAAATGCCATTTGTGACAGAATATTTCATCTTCATGTTGTATATATAAACTATTTTTCATAACAGGTTTAAAACATTAAGATTAAAAATACAAACCGTATATGATTGAAAATACAAATTGCACATGCTATCTGAAGTTTTTTAGCATTTACAAAATGTCTTGTAACAAGAGTCTTGATTAAAATCAATAATTCACTTTGAAAAACAATCTAAAATCAATTTTGCAGTATTCACTGAAAATCTTTACAGACAACTATATCTTCGAATTCATTATTCAACGTTTATAACAAACAGTGATGAAGAATCAGTGCTTGTGAATCAGTCCACAGTTAGTGCAGCAAAGTAAATATAAAATATAAAATATTAAGTATTTATTGAAATAACATTCAAAATGTTGACATATTTCGTACTTTGAATGGAGTTCTAATAAAACAATTTCAGCCAATATGTTAAATGAGGCTGTTTTTAAGCAAATAGCCCATGTTTTATTTAACTTCTACATTTGTAATATTTGTAAAACAAAAAAGTGCTCAATTACATTTAACAAATATTATGAAAACATTCCAGATTACTTATTATAACTTCTCAAATGTTTATTTCTTTCATATTTATTTATAAATGAAATAATTAGAATTAAATAATTAGCTACATATCTTAAACACTTGTAAAGTATGTTAATTTATTTTGACCAAACATTATAAATTTGAACCTTCCCTTGCTGTTTCATTCCTTTAATTATTTTCACGAAATAAAGTTCAGACACAAAAGCTGTGTAAAGTTGTTTTGCATTACTATCTATTGCTGCTTTAGGTTCCATTAAAATTTTAGAATGTTCACTGATTTAAGTTTGAAATAAAGGCAGAAAAAATGTGTTAAAAAGTGAATATATGACAGCTTATATACCATAAATTACAAAACTTTTTACAGAGGTTTAAACACAGAATCTTTGAACCAATATCTCAGTGATATTCTCTCTATTGATGACAGTTGACTTTCATTTAATTAAATGTGTGATTATTACTTAAACTGGTACAATTAGACTGAACAGCCACTGCCATTATGGAATAATTTGACACAAATATATTTCTGAAAAATAAAAAAACTAAGGTGTTATCACCAGTTTTGCTTTTGCAGCTGAAGGTATGAAAAGTATTTAATTGTAACATGCTGAAAATGCTAGGTGTATTAAGAGGGGCGGTCTAAGACATGACCCCGCCCATTTTATCCAAAGTCTGAAGTCTATTTAGGGATGACAGAATTTAAACCACTCCCTTTTCTACCAAATGCTCAAGACCTGCAGGGAAGTCTATTTTGCAATGTTAATAACAGTTAGAGCAGGCTACAATAATCATTTAAAAAATGAACCCAAGTTAAGTTCTGTTAATCCTTTAGCTTGTTTTATTTCTATAGAAATTTTTTTTTTAACAAATTGCAGATTTGTAGGTCAGTCTTGGAGATCAGTTTAAATACTAATTATACAGTAATTAACTTTGTTAAGATTGTTCTTCATCCTATTTGTATTATGATTATTATTCTTATATTAATAATAATAATAATAATAATAATACAAAGAAAGAGTGATCTATGCTGATCATGGTTTAGTATAATAAAGTCTTGAGGTGCACAGTGGCAAAGTTAAAGTTTTATTAGTTTTAGAGTGATGTGTTCTAAAATCATATTCACAAGTAAGTGTGTATTTTTTCCTTTTGAAGTCTCTTCATACAATTATTTTTAATGGCAGTTCTATATTTACAGCACATTGTTTTTCATATAATGATGACGAGGATTAGCACAACAAGAATAACAATCAATTTTGTATCAGATTAATCATGCTATAGCCTGACCAAATGAAATCATACTATAAAATGGCCCCAAGTGATTTCCCTTTCCTGTTAACCAGTGAATGCATATAATGTTGTGTTTTTTTGGGTGGCATTTCAGGCTGAACTGAAAAGCTACTCTGCCTGATTCCCAGCCAGGAGGTCAGGGAGACCAAATTCCTCTCCTCTGGAATGAATTGAACCTTCACCGTCCGGAAAAGCCTGCTCACATTCAGAGCATATAGGTACGGTCGGTCCGTGGGGCCTTCATCACATTCAGTCATTTCAAGTGAGACTAACAACCTGTTTTTCTCCCTTCTGTCTGTCTTTGGCCATGTGACTGAATCACACAGCACTTTGGATAGACTTCAGACTCCAGTTTACCAATCAATTTAGGCTACTCACTAAAATCTTGCTAATGAAGAAATCTAAAGCTCTGAAGCTCCTTGAGGTAAACAGATACATAAATAAATATGAAATAAAAACCTAGCTGCTTGAATTGAAGGGCTTCGGACTGTTTATTAGGGACGGCAGACAACATCTGTTAACTCACTGGGTAACTAAATTTTTATCTAAAATACTATGTTGTCTTACACTTTTTTACAATTTACTTTTACTTTATAACTGTGCAAATGAATTAATAAGGTGCTATTAGTAAGGATGTTTACTATACATAATTTCTTGTTTTCAATTGTGGCGAAGTTCTCTTTGAACTACGCTTTGATCACGCGTGGGTGTAAAAACGATGAATGTTTTTGCGTTTTCATAAAGTTGTGTTTGCAATAGCAACAATTAGACCAATAGAACTCATTTCTAACATTTGTAGTTTGTAATGCAGTCCCACTCCACTATTTGGACTGGACCAATCGTTAGTCATGTCATATTAATTTTATCAGATTTGGTAAGGGTGCTGTCTAATAAAAGTCATTCCCATATTTCCCAAAAATCGTCACGGGCCTCTGACAAAAGAACGATTTCACACGCTTAATCCACCCTTGAAGTGTTGAGCATCTACCATTCTTCCATTCCAACCTCATTCTACCCCCACCCTCCATCTCCTTACAGCCATTTCGTAACACATTTGAATCTGGAAGGAACGTTGCATTCAAAGGTCTCCTGAATTCCGCTATATTGTGGACGTTTTGCTAACAAAATGTCATCAAATCCCGCCTTCATTAAACATTACTATTTACCTTTACATTTAATAGGAAAACAAAACAATGTGGTACGAGCATGTTTTTTCATAAACATATTCACTAACTTTTACATCCTGAAAAGGCTGTTATAGTGCAGGTAAATTCCAGCATTTTAGGTTCGTGCACTTTTGTGTTTTTTTAAGGATTTAAAGGTATGGTTTATACGGATTTGTAACTAACTTCTAAAACAATCTTGATGTATTTCGCTGTCACGTGTATGTTCGTATGTCAGCACGCGAAGTTTAAAAATCAAACCCCTATGTAAAATAACTCAGTCCATGTGAGATGCAGTTATCTGCCTTTCGAAGTTGTAAATACCGGAATGTATTCGTTAATATTCCTTTTTTTAACCAGTCTCTACAACACACATGCGTCAAACTGAATTAATTTCGAGGACATTAATTCGCGCTTTAAGCATAACACTTACTATACGATTGTTGTAGATTAGTAAACATCATCTATCAATCCTCAGGGCATCTATAGACGTCATTTGTTATTTTTCCACCTGGCCCACCGACCCATCCATACCTCCTCTTGTTTTTTCCACCACTCCAAACTCCGCCTCTGCTCCGCCCACCCTCACCCACCCCTCAGACACACACTCACACACATACACACGCTCTCTCTTTCTCTCTCTCTCTCTCCTTTTCAAATTTCCAAAGTTTGTGGAACCTCTCTTACCTGTAGAGTGTCAAGTCAGAAAGTGTTTACTCAACTGAAACACTCCTTAAAAAAGTGCAAAACTCAACGGATCGTGAATGTCGCGCCTCTATCCTTATTGAGAAATTTACTAATATTTGATAACTGTTTCACGGTTAGAAAATTTGAGCAAGTGTCGTTATGTGGACCGCTGTTGTCTTCATTCCTATCCCTTTAACCCTAGAAAGATACAGTTTTAACCGAGAGAGAGAGAGAGAGAGAGAGAGAGAGAGAGAGAGATCCCTATCTTGGACCCTATTGCATTCACGGCCTTGCCTTACATCAAACGCTTTTTTCCGATTAGCTGCACAGTCAGGACCCAAAGATCAGGGTAGCAAAAGGCGGGCTCTTTTCCACCGGACAATACCATTATTTCAGCTCCCTTGGCCAGGAATGCCACATTTCACAGCCCACTGCGCTCTTCCAGGCACCGACCAAAGCTCAGAGCATGGCCGCCTTTGAGTACCCACTCCCTGGTTCAACCCAGACCGTTTTACGGACCCAGAGGACATATGGGCAAAAAATTCACCATTCTATTATATCAGTGAATAGTATAATTTGTTTGTTGTTATTATTATTGTTTTTGTTGATGTTGTTATAATGATGGTGATTATTATTTCTAAGAGCAATAGTAGCAGCAGCAACAGCGATAATAGACATATTAGTATTAGTAACAGTAGTTGTATCGCATTAATAATGTATAATGTGGTACCAGGAACTCAGCCTGAAAGCCTATTATTATTATTATTATTATTATTATTAGTAGTAGTATTAGTAGTAGTAGTAGTATGGTTGTTACTGGTATTGTTATTATTTTAGGGAGAAGGTAGTCCAAGTATATATATAGTCCAATAACTCTTGATGGGGAGTGCTTTTGATGGTTGCCCAGAATTTTCACATCATTATTGACTGTTAAATTTGATGTCTTAATGCAAGTGTTTCCATTCTCTGGAAGAGTACATATGTGGAGAACACCTATTTACAATATGTTTTATGTAATAAAGACAAAATATTATTTTTTGGCAATGTGTGCACCATAAGAAAACAGGATTTTGTAACCATAGAGTAATGTTTTTTGCTACTATGAAGAACCACAAACAAACTATATTTTTTAAATTACTACTATAGAACCATTTATTGATTCAATGGTTTGTTAATGGGCTTTCATGAGCAAGGACTCTCTTTTGGTGCTGTTCTGGTGCTTTTTCTTAATTGGGTAAAGACCCAAGACATGTGCATGTCAACTAATGTTCATTTACTGATAATAGTGAGGGTAGCAGTGATGAAGAACTTGCCTAATAACTATATAAAACACTGAGCTAATACAAAGTTTCAGTAAGTGTTCATCCTTTCCACTACTTGTGGTCACTTGTACCTTGTATCTTTTGTTGATAGTCTGCTTCCTTCACAGATCAAAAATGTTGGGTAGGGGGTTCAGAAATCTTACATACAAATCATTGGGCTTGTGTATGTTTTCTTACTTCAGCATGAGCATGGCAGTTGGCTACATACTTCCATATTCAAAATTATTTTCATAAAACTAGGATTGTCCTATATACCTTTTTCATATTACATTTCAGCTTGAAAACTATTTCTGTTGTGGTTTATTTGCTTTTATTTTGTAAACACATTTAAGCCACTGTTACATTTAATTTGGTTTTTTCACTGAATTCCAAGACAAAATTGTATTATGTATGATAAAGTCATTAAAAAAAAGGTTTTATGTCACTTTTGATTTGTGTTGTCCTGTGATTTCCCTAACCTACCTCAGGTAATTCTCCAAAATTTGTGTTACAGCAAATTAAGACTAGATATTTATAGACAAAACATCTCTAGATAAATGCAAAGATATTGCTTGGGGGAAAAAGACAACAGGAAAGGTTATGGGCAGGTTATCATTTGTTTGTCAGCCTAAATCAATTGAAACAATGACCAAACTATATTAGCCCGACAGTGGATATCAGTGCACCATTGTACAGAATGGGTGAGCATTTCTGCCGACGTTCCCTTAACTAGGACGATAAAGATTAGAAAACCATTGTCAACTAGGCAGAAAAAAGTTTGTGAAAAGCCTTTCCACGTACCCTTTTGGAACACACACTCATGCGTGCCCGCACACACGCTTGGTCTTACCTCCCACACGATTGTATGAGTTGGTGAATTGGGGTGGAGGTCTTAGGGTACTACAGATATAACATCAGATGAAGAAGTAGCTGCCTGTTGGGGGATTTGTGAATGGAAGACGGTGTTCGTACACTCATTGTTAAAATATAAATATACTATGACGTTGCGTCGTATGTGGCCAATCCCAGAACCGATAAGATTATTAAATACCCCAAAATTCGACCAATAGAATATCACATGGCAAAGACTAGCGCAGGAAGGGACCAATCGGAAAAGGGCATGCAAATAAGGAATTTGCTTCAGCAGGATCTGAATGTCAACTAGTCAAAGATGGAGTCTGGAGCTGAGAGGCCGTGAGGCTGGCCATGGACGGTTTGCAATTTTTATTTTCAAGACAAAACGAAGACAAATACTACGTTTGGCCATAGTCAAGACGGAGTAAAACCAAGGAAGACGAGCAAAAAGTTTGCGCAAATTGCAGCGCCTGTTTTCCATGTGTTTTGGTCAACTTTTCTTCTTTTCTCTTTTTTTGTCTTACGGATTGTCCCTCCCTTGGCTAGGTACCATTCATGAAATTTGGGGGTCCTCTTTCTGTTTGTGAGTAGCATCCGGGTGATTGGGCGGAAATGGCGGGAGCTCAGGGCAAAACGGGGAAGTTGGGGTGGAGGGGTGTGGGGACGGGAGTGAACAAGGGTCATCTAAAACAATTACGTGTGGAGCACATTGGCAAGAAGAGGTATTGCATTTGTGTTTGTGATGCAAACCAAGGGGAGATATCTTCAAAAGACTCGGCAAGCCAATTGAAATTCAGTCAGATTTATTCCCCGTAGAAAATAGCCTGATTCGTCCTTGCTTAATTGCGTTTTGCAAAGCTGCACGCTTGTACATGTACGGAATTACGTTAATTCAACACTGGTGGTGATTGCTTTCATAGTCAAGCCCAGAGAACGACTGGTAGCGTGCGGCGCAATTTCGAAACGTGCGTTGAATTGGTGTTTCTGAAACCAGCACCAAGTAGTCGAGCAGAGCGCTTATGTGTTACACCAAGACTGTAAGGTATGTTATCGAAATAACGCTTGATCCCACTTCGGTCACATAATGCCCGACTCACGTTCACATATTTCCGGAGGCTGAAGACTGATTACTTGTATTAAAAAACTGTGCATTTGGGATCTTATTGCGTGCTCTTAATAGTTACCTAATTGCTGCATCTGTTGACATTTTAAGAAAATATACTTAGTTGGCATTTGCAAGATTTACACTGCCATTAATGTATCACTGACGATAAAGACGATACGAGAAACGAACATGTAGGCCCACTTTTGAAATAGCACTCAGGTAATGCTTAGTTCTATTAAATAGTTTGTTGTTAGTCGGTTATCTGAGTGGCCATACGACTCTCCAGTCAGCAAAACGTTTTCATTTTATGTGAAGTTATAGATATCCTGTTTTAGTGACCAGATGTTTCCATAAAAATTGTCTGAGTAATATCTGAAAGGTTTTGAAGTTCTAAGACAAAGTTTCACCTAAAGGCGTGTTATTGAAAGCTCAGTTTTACAGTCAAAATGATAACGTTTTACAGTTTTAAAGATGTATTGATTCTCTGGGTTATTGCCACGGTGGTTTTAACGACTACTGAGCAGTGAGAATAACAACCCCTATCACCCTCGCCCCACCCGTTCCCTCCCGATCCAGGAGGAAGGTTTCAAATTGCCACTTTAGCAAAAAGGATAAGAATAGTGCGTATTAAATGAACGCTACAAGTATTGTGTCGCGGAATGTGTACTTTGCCCTATTTATTCCCTTATATATGCATATATATATCAAGGGGATAGCTTACCGTTTATGAGAGGGGGACACTACAGCAACTGTGTACATTTATTTGGGAAATGGTTTACACAACCCTTCAGAAAATATGTTGAAACTTAAAACTGAGAAAAAAAAGTTAGTTTAAAGGAACTATGTGTTTTCAGATCGGCTGATTTTTGAGGCATTTTTAAATGATTCGTGTAGTAGAAATTTTGCATTGCTTATAGCATGTAATTTCGAAAACAGTCATTTCAGCTGAAAGCAGTTGTTTTAAGCTGACCGTTGTTCCATCATTAAAATAACATTTAGCTTACTATCGAGGCAGATATTTGTTTCGAGTAGTAATGTGGTGCAATTTTGGGATTTAAGAGGGGGAAAAAAGAATCGTTTGATTGTAAACAAAAATGTTTTCTGGTTCGTGTGGTGGTTTTACATGTCCCATTTGATAAACTTTGTAAATAGTTAAATAGAGATTGTACTAGTATTTCATTTCAATGCTGCTACCTTCAACTTGCGTTGATGACCAGCATCCAGTTTGGGAATACAGTTTTATTGCCAATGTTACTTGGACATTACATAGCCAAACTTTGCTTATCTGTAACAGGTGATAATGTACTCTTACTGTAAACAAATAGTTGCATTATGTGTTTTAGCGATCTGCAATTTCAAAAGTGAAGTCCTTATACAATTGCCCGATTTTTTTTTTTGAAGGGGGAAAGGAAACTCGGAATCGGCATAAGCAAATTTAAGAATTTTATTACTGTATGGAAATGGAGAGAAGCTGGTTATTTTGTTATCCGTTGCCCTTTTTCTGTTGTACTACTAGAAAATCAGACAAGCAGTGCAATATTAAAAGGGCATTGGCTGACAGAAAAGCGACCCACCCCCACCCTCACATTTCCGTGACTTTTCAGCTTGTCGGGCTTGAGAACCTTATGGAGTAATTTTAAGAATATGAACGTGTTTTTACTAAAAATGCTGTCATTAAAGCGATTATATTATACGCTGTGTTTCTTGCGGTTTTACGAAGAGCATCTAAGTTAAAATTTAACATTTTAGCATTTTATTAAGTAGAACTTTGAACATTATTGTACACACTTGTTATATAGATTTGTGATATGTTTTTAAATGACTGTCAGTATTTAGTCTGTCGCATTGGTGGAAACAATTTCTAGTGGATTAAGTTATAAAAAATACCACATTTTGGTCAGAAATATTGATTGCAGTCATAAACACAACAGTGTCTGTTGAATTATTGTCACACATGCTTAACACAAAGTTGCTTAATCATTATCTTTACTATCGTAGGATAAAGACTGTCACCAAAGTGTTTTACTCCTGTATGGGAGGACTGAAATGCTATAAACAAGAAAATATTAACTTACGTGAAGGCAAAACAGGCTTTCCGTAGCATTGCTGTAACACTGTTTGGTTTAAATATGTGTTCATTTGTAGCTGTATGATAGAAGTCATTCTTAAAACTTATATCACAATCACACACTATGAGAAATGTTGTAGGCACGATTTTGTAAATGCAATCTCTAAACGCAATTTTAAGGGTACTCTTTTGAAAGACTACTTGTTATCTTGGCCTGTATTTATCTTTCCTCAACTCTCACTATGTGCGCTCACCAAAAAACAGATCATTCATTTGCTATAGCTTATTAGGTTTCACTCCAACAACGATTCTAATGTGACATTTTTAAAAAGACAACTGTCGTAATTAATTTATCTACGAAAGCGTGGGTCTGTTGCTTTGACGATGTTGCACTACTGTTCCTGCAACTCAAGCAGTGCAATAGTATTGTCATAGCGTTGGACCTTCGTATGCACACCTCAGGACACAAACTATAGGGCGGAAGGAGAACATAAAGCTGCTGGTCTGTGGTGAAACACGAGAATGCTTTGCACCATTCCATACCCGAGTATGTTATCTTATGTAGGCTCTAATGAGGATACGGCTAATTGCAAGTGCTATTCAAACTTCACTGATATGCGGTCTGAGGAGGTGAATCATGTACGAATCACAGATCATACCAGACCCAGAACTAGGCCTTGGTAATACAACGAACCTTGGTACACAACCGAACATGCTTGTTCTGGTTGAGGAGGAACGGGAGGCGGTGACGGCTGTAAGGCCACGCCTTCGTAAAAAGGATACATTTTGTATGTCTTTAAGGAGTCTCCGCATAGCATGGAAATCTCATGGGGGAGTAAAAAAATACTGACAATGAAAATTTTGGTAAACACGTATTGTATTCCCCTGTATGGTTATGTGATGGTTATAGATGGATAAATCAGTTTCTTAGGTTAATAGATAAGTGATTTTCATAAACATACACCATATGAGAAAGCGTCATGAGCCGTTTAGCATGGGGTATTTGTGTCCACAATGTGTCTGTGAAAGGTGGTCATGCAGTATTTTTAACTTTTCACTTTATCTGAAAGGTAACAGTTACTCTTGATAATGACTATGTCATTGTCAGTTTTTCTCCACATAACTATTTTGCAAATTCAACACTTAAAACTGGGACACTTAAACCATTCCATACTTACATTCACAAGTATTTTGGTAGGCCTAGAAAAAAATGAATTATATATCCATGCTATCATATGTACAATCCCAATTTTTTTTAATAAAGACAGTGTCATGGCAATTCAATCAGTCACATAAACACACTGAGTGGTAAGTGTAGTATGTTAATTTTCAAGTGGTTTGCTTTATTTGAACACCTTTAACAATTAGTTTATAGTAGATATCCTGAGCCAACATTGAGGGTACCATTTAATTTTGAACAACAACCATAAGGGACAGTTCGTCTGGACCACATTGGCATTTGTTGTGTCACAATTTTATAGAGATGTAGTTGTTGTGTAGCTTATTAAAAAAATGTTAGAGATAAAAACAAGCTGTGGTTGTGAGAGTGGGAATGGGCTGTATTTAACGCAGGTTGTTGGGGGATGGTTCTACTTTTATGGAATGCAGGGAGGCAGGTTCTATGTGTAGTTGGTGGGGGGGGGGAAGGGAATGCCTTGTGTTTCATCCTATTTATACAAAAAGTCCCCCTCCAACCAACAATATTGGTATCTGGTTCTGTGTGATTGTTCACATATTCACCTACTGCATTTCAGGCCTCACATTTTTAAAATTCTGGGTAAATTAGCGAAGTATCTTTGATTTCCTGAATTGCTTTTCATTGCATGGCATTTATGATGTGTTCACATCTGGATACTCTTAGTTGTGTCTAGCCCACAAAAAGCTAAATTAATGTATCGCTTAGAGGGTGAATCTTACATGCCATAAATTCAAAAATGGCACCAGTTCGAATTCTGAAATGGTACTCATTGCACAAATTTATTTGTGAACCTATGTTTCATTTTACCACAACAAGAACATACCTGTATGCTTAGTCAATTTGTATAGTGAAAGTTGTACCAATCGTTATGGGAACTGTTCTTGATTTCAATACATTCAACAAAGACAAAAAAAGTCTTGAAGGTTATGTAATTCTACTGTTTCAAAACAAAAATGGTCAATATAGAAGTGTATCCCTATCAGTAACTCTTAAGCTTAGTTTAGTATTCCTTCATTTTATGGAATATGGACAGAATATGTAATTATTTTTAAGGCAAGTCAAATCCTAACTGATGGTGCGGAATTCCTATTCCCTAACTTGTTGAAGCTTGCTGTATGTACCTCAAAAAATGCTGGAATGTGCAGAGCTGAAGAAGCTGTTTGGTGTTGCCACCTGTAGCTGCAGTGAAGGTGAACCAGACATCAGGGCTGTGAAGTTAGGCCTTTATGAAATCGAATGCCCTTCAGATCACAAACTGAAGTATCACCCTCTAAATCCTGTGTTTTGAGGTACTTCACACAGTTCATGTAAATTTATATAGGTATGACCCTACTATATTAATATCAATAACTACATTTCAGCCTCTTCTGATCTAGCCACCTGGGCTATGGGCTAATAATGAAGTAATTTTACTGTCAAATGAATTAATTCATGTTGAATATATATCGTAAAATCAGATTTTATTTTGGTTCTGTCTGTTATTTTTGTCATTGTACAGACACGCTGTGACAATAGTGTACATTATCAATATTGTTATGTACTACATAGCACAGATAAGAGAAAATGTTCCTCAATATGCAGTGTATCAGCTTATAAATATATGAAATTCATTTCAAGCATACACTAGTGTCAATAATCATTTGTTAGTGATATATGTGTCTAAGCTAGTTTTATAGTTTCACAACATTAGATGTCTTGGTATTCTTGCTAGTTTGAATAGTCTTACATGTGTTACAAAATGAAAACCAGTGGACTGTAAATGTAGATGTTTGTGTGAAGTGACTTGCCAGGTACTGTAAAGTGTGTTTAACAAAAATAGTAAATGTATGTATTCAGTTTTGACAAGATAAAGAATAAAAATATTATTTGTAGTAAAGGAACAGAAAGGTGAGCAGTGCATGCTGGTAACAGAAAATGTCATTACAATCAGCCCAAAAAAACGTGATGTTTGATTTCAGACTTGATGAAATAGTGGGGCAAACTGTCTCATTACTCCAAGGTTTTAAGTTTTTTTTCTGTAATCGGCTGGATAAGGCACACAAAATTAAATTTGTGTGGATTTAGGTTATAATTTACATTTAGTTCTGCTGTCTTTGGGGGTCACTTTTGAAACTTGAAGTGTGTGTGTCTTAGCTTCCATGTTGGCCATTTCAGTAGAACCCATTGTTCACTTGACAAAAAACATGATCGCCTGCTATATAGCATAGACAATAACCACAACCAGTCCTGCCCAGTACACCCTTAATTGACATGTGACACAGTGGTTCTTAAGTTTGTCCTTATTTGTGTCTCACACATTATTTCTGCCCCTCATAAATCATACAAGTGTACGCATTTCTGAAAAGCAAAAATTATCTGCAAGATTTTATGCAACAAGATGACGTTTTTGTCAAGTTAAAATGCAGTGAAAGCTAGTAATATTAGGCAATATGAATTGGTCTTGATGTGAACAATGAGTAAAGTGTAAATCGATAATTCCACACTTCTCACCTGCAGAATGTTTTTTTGTATCATATTTTTTTCAATCACTACTTGATTTCTGATGGTATTTTGTTGGAAAAATTGGATTGGTTGACAAAAAATGATCATAAATATTAAGTAGCGCTGTGTTTGATCTGAAGGGCTGCCATCATCTCAGTATTTTCAATAAGACATTTAAAATGTTTTCAGTTTAGCTAGCTGGACTTTTGGATCCTTAACAGTCCTCATTTTCTTGGCAATCTCTTTTCATAGTTCATATAATTTATCGAAGTGTATTTTTGTTGTATTTATGTTGCAACTATAATTTTATATTCAGTTACTACTCAAAAATGCATGACAGTATGGTTGGGGATTGATCATACCTGTATTTTTCCCATCCTGTTCAAGTTTTTTCACCCATTATCTACTTAATTAGAAAATAAAACTGATCTAGCTTACTGAAGAATATTGCATTATTCAAATTGTTGAATGCAGTATCATTCCAATTTAGAAATAATAAACTGACTTATGTACGAATTTTCATTAAAGTGATGTTTTTATGAATAGTGACTAAAATGCTGAGGAGTTCCATGCATTCAAAAATAAAACATTCCATATTCCATAAGCATAATTATTTGAGGGGAATGTAAGCAGTGATCATTTTATGCCAACCAAATTATAATGCAACAAAATGTCATTGTATTAGTTTTAGCTGACTGCGCATTACCTTTGTGTTTGGAATTGTATCCTTTTAGATGTTTCTGTTAATGCAAGCTTGCTAGCCAAAAACATATTTTCAAAAATGATATTGGATATATGGCTTGCTACATGATGCAGCTACCAAGCAAGATGTTCCCAGCAGGCATCACCTTCAGAGATGGATATGTTACAAACCTTTACCTTTTTAAGAGAGTACTGCTTTCACATTCCATGGATTTCAGTCTCTGGCCAGCTAGTGCTGACAAATGCAGTGTATGCATTTTTAAATAGCTAGTTTACCGTTGTCAGTAACCCAGTAATTTTGTATTAAGCCTTTTGTAGAAAACTTGCATCAATCAATATGGCCATCTCACTATAAGAAACCTGGACACTGCATTACATATAGTAAGTACTATTCTTATTTTTTGCTTTGCATTTGTGCACTTAAAATATTGAAATGAACTATACCTATTGAGCGTGCCATTTGATACGTACGTCAACTATATTTGAAACTTCATAAGGAAAAAACGAACTGAAATCTTTTATTGGCAGTACATAATTTATTTGCTTGGCAGATGGTCTTGTCTGTGGCAACTTCCACTGCAACCAACTGTGAAACCCAAAATGGGGGGATCCATAGCCTACATCTGTACACATCTACACCCACTTTAAATAATTAAAAACAGAATATCTCACATCTGTTCCCCCCTACCCCCAATCTTCTGAAAGTTTCTTTTTTTAATAGGGGTCAAAGGTCAGAGTTTCTGCCACTGAGAATAATGGTGCCTTCTGGAAGTGGTTCGGTTTAGAATAACTCAAATGCTTCCTCTCATATATTTTTAAATCGGAAAAACATGGCGCAAATACGGTTAATGGGTTTGTTAGGCCAAGATTGTTGCAGCAGGTTTGGAAGATTTTTTTTTTTAATGGAGAAGAAGGATGAAAGCGATTGAATCAGTTCTTTATACAAATGGAATCGACAACGTTTGGTTGATTCAGGTCACATACCATAATGTAGATAACTAATTTTATATCTTTATGTGTGGGAATATCCTTTCTTTACCACTTTTTTTTTTTTGTTGTGCTTTGAGGTGCCTTCTTTCTTCTGTTTAATCATTCAGAACTCCTGTATTTGTGTGTTGTTGTTTTGTCAGTAAATGGTTTTTTGAGGGGTTTGAAGGAAGGTTAATTGTTACGAGTGTTAAGGGAAGTAGAGGAGCTCAATGGTCCACAGTCTGGCCTTTGCTGTGTCAGATTGTTCTCCCAAAGGAGGACATGAAAGGACAGCGATCTGACTGCTGCAGATGGCATGGGCCTGTCTCACCTCTGTCAATATCAGAGACAGGTCTGTCAGAAAGGGCAAGCATGCCTAACGTTTCTCTCCAGAGAGTGATGTGTTTTCTAGCTAGCGTCTTTGTTTAATAAAATGTGTTAAAGGTTAGCTTTTAGCTTTGGGTTAAGGGCATTAGACTTACCCCTAAACCTGAAGAAATGTCAGGGCAAAACTACAAGTCTATAAAGAATTCTTACATTCTGTTTAGAGAAAGTTCAGTCGTTGGAAAATGTTAACTGTGTAAGATTTACTGTTTTGAACAACTTGAAAGCACATTCTCACTGTTTTGATCAACATTTTAAAGAATCTTTACTCATCCTCATCATGGCACTTTTAATATATTTTTGTTTGAAAATGGTGTTAATTTAAAAAAAAAAAAAAAAATCAGCATGACCGAGAATGAATGACTGATTGGACCCTAAAGTCCATTTTCTGAATTAAAATGATTTCCCATGTGTGGTGACATATGCTCTTACATATATTAGAGATGTGATATAGATATCCTGACTCTCAGCAAATGAAGAGGGTTACTATAACAACTAGTGAAATCGTGCCTCACTCTAAGTAACCTGACTGCAGTCTTTAATTTTGGCTTCATACATTCAAAAAAATGATTGCAGTAATTCAATTTATATAGACATGAAAATATAGAGTAATCTCATAATTGAAATAAAAGGTTGAGATTTGACCAGTTATTTCCACGAAATCCTGAATGAAATTGATGAAACGTTATGAAACATTATCATCGAACACAACTTCATAGTTGAACCGTTTTATGATATGAATATTTAAATGCAGACACCTGTGAAATTCAACATTTTGGCCAAATTTCAGCAAACCTTGCCATTTGATTGGCCGTTGGACAATGATACAATTCCAGTGGAAAAGTTTTTTCAAAATTACACAGGTAGGTTTTCTTATTGCTGTTTTACATGTCCTATCCATTGACTCATTGATTTTTATTTTTTATTATTTTATTTTTTTTTGCTGCTTTAACATTGTGAATACTGGTCACCTACAAGTCAGTAACCTTACCAATGAATAACATAGATATTTCCCTGTAATTACTGCCCCTGCTTTTGAATATAGAAATATCATAATGTTGCCCTCTGTGTCTTTGCTTTCAGGACTTCTCTTTAGCCAACTGTGTGTGTTTCATTTACACTGTTTCAAAATTCAACAGCAACTTTGTTTCTGGTAACTAAGCTAACAGTTTCTGTAAATTAGCTTTTTGTGTGCATGTCACTGTTAGACCGCATGAACACTCCCTTTTAAATGTCAAAGTGCTTGTGTAAGATTGAGCTTTACCTACTGGCTTGAAGGCTTAAGAAGGCCATTTTGTGGAGGTCTGGCTATGTGAATGCCAAACTGTTTACAGAAACTTGTCAGGACTGGATTTGACAACGCTGAAGAAATGGGGTAGAGGTCAAAGAGAGGGTGTTTTTGTCTCCTGTCAGAGTAAAAATATTGCAGCAAAGCATGTTTACAGATCTTCAAAAATGTCTACATTGAACATGTGTTTTTATCATCATGATAATGTATCTTTTTCACTTACCATAAAACATGTCAAATCCTGCAAAAAAAATTGAAAATTAGAATAGGGGTAAATGCATTTATAGGACCATGTTGTCAAGCAGTATTAAAAATGTTCTGACTTTATGATGTTAGAGGGAAGGAGACCACATGTATCATTCATTTTTGCACTCCTGAGAAGTGCTTACCAGGTGGTCCCAAAGCCCTGGAACTCACCTGTGAAACTTAAAATGTTGCCACACTGCCAATTAGATAGGAAGAATATTTCCATGAGCTTAAATACATTTATATTCCTTTATTTCTTGAATGTTCTGATTGGACATTGTGAGAGATACAGAAATGTTTTTTTTTTTTATCATTATTTACAGCGGCTAAATAGTGATAAACCACACACACATTTTACCGATATGTTCGCAGGAGTATCAACTGTGATCAGTGATATCCTGACATTTTAATCAAGTACGTTTGGCTAATTTTTTCTTAAAATGTCTTGTCAGAAACGATTCAAGAGTCAAGATAATAGCCTATACCTAGTGGTGCAACCAGGCTGGGTGTAGGCCTGTATATATGTATATCGCATACATAATCTTTATTAAATGGTTGTTTTATTTATGTTTAAATGGTAGTCGATTGCATGTTATTGGTAAATGACAACATTACGTTTCAGATAAGTCTTCAGTTTTTCCATATTTGTCTTTGGTTACCGTATATAACCATACCCTTGTCCCAATACTGTTCATAGTGTGTGTCATCGCATGTTAATGTCAGAGAATATTATGCGCTGTGAAACAATGCGTGCACAAGCGTCTGTCGTCTGCTGCTGTTATTCCGGCAGAAATGGAATCTGTTGACGGGAACTCTTTCCCTGTTGCACTACTGTGGGAGTCGCAGCTAGCAGTGCAATAATGAAAGGGCATCGGTCAGCCGGGCTGCTCCACCAAAGAAGAAATGCTCTCAAAGTACGTTGAACAGGTTTCATGAGCAACTATAGATTGAGCAACCATAGATACGGGAGGCCACTTCTGTGTAAAGGTCCCTCAAATAACCTCGAGGCATTTCCGCTCACAACTACAAAAGCAGATAAGTTGCATTGATACAAAGACGATTAAATGTGTCAAGTGTTTACTTTAAAGTTGACATAAGTATTCCCAAGCTGTCAAAAGGAAGTTTTGTGTTTTTAAAAAATTAACCAAAATTGAATTTGATTTGTACGTAGTTTATGTATGTTATGAGCAATGTGGCTGGGTAATTATACTAGACTTATGTGCTGTTTCAAATCCGTGGTTGCTAAAACTTTAAAGGACCTTATTACCTAATAGCTTTAGTCATAACTGTAATGCTTTTTTGTTCTTAAACCATAGGCTATTTGCAGATAAATAAAAATGTATTCATTATTCAGTACCGCAAAAAGAACTGCGAAAACGTGTTCGACATCTGTTACCACAGTTTAGTAACAGACACTGTCTTGTTAAAAGGCCTACATTGTAATGATTGTGTTTTCACACCAGTCAGGTGTGGTCACAAACAGTGGAACCATCTACGGTTTAAATACTAGCGTTGAATTGTTTTCTTGACTCGCGTTATTCCTATAATTTTAAAATCAATAGAGGTAACTGGTTGGCCAGTGAATCTCTGCGCCCCCCTCTCCCCTCCCTTCCTGTCCCAGCCCGTTGACTGGCGGAGCGCATAGATTTTTTTTCCCATAGACATCCCGCATTCTCCCACGGCTCTCAGGGTCTTTGAAGCGTTGACAGTGTCAGCGGTGCTACGGACGTCCAAGCGAGGAGTTTGGACCTGGACGGACGCAGTTGGTTACTTGCCCTGGCCCGCAGGCGCTGGGAAGTACAAACTGTGACAGCTTCGGCAGGACTGTTGTGTCTTTGAAGTTTGTGTGTCACGACCTCTCTCCCGTATTCGCTTGCTTGTTCCCCCCCTGTGACCACTGTAGGCAGTGATGGAAATAATACATACCATCTTCTGTTTTCATTTATTGGCAATCAATAAATTGAGGAATAAGGATAGAGGGTTTAATTGCCACTAATTACAAAAAACAACAATGGCTTAAGATGTTCAGACATCAATTTTACGCTCAAGACTTCCATAAACTTAGAAATGTATGCAATCATTTCATTTATGGGCAAATTGTTCCTCAAAAGCCTATCACATGCTCACTTTTAAACAGTATCTGCTTATAGTAAGTCGAGATTTTAACTTTACCTTCAGAACGTTACTCGAAGAGAATTAGGTTCAAATCTTATTTTGATTTGCTCCTTGAACATTAACCTAAAACAAGTGGCCTGAGCGTTGTGGAAACCGGAACTTACTTATGAGATGCATTTGAAAATACTACATTCTCAGGGTTCATTATTTGTAGTAGGTTATATGCCAAGGCAAAGATCTAGAAAAGCGGAAAATGTAATCATGTTGTATCATGCACGTATCGAATAGGCTTTACCAAATTCGTGTATTCTGTCAAGGAAGTAATGAACTCTTTTGTATGTTGCTATTATTTGCATTTTATGCTTAGTATGCATTTATCATTGTCAGAGAGGGACTGTTGTGATCTAGTCGTATTTGGGACTTACCCCATTGTTAATCAAATGCCCAAATATAAAATGAGTAACCCATGAAATTTCAGCATATTTGCTGTTAAACTGGGTTTCTGTCCCCCTCGTGCGCCGTCACCTAGATTCAGTGGGTAATGTAGATTCAATAATTAGCCCGTCGTGCCATCGTAAATCTTATTTTGAACATTCATTTTATTTGCCAATTGGTTCGCCTTTTATGTCTATTGTAATATTGATAAAGTTGTTTTCCTGACTTCTTTTATGACTGAATAAACTAATCCAAAATATATCCGTTGTTATTCTTGTTTAAAAATCAGTTAAAATGTATTCTGAATAAATGGATTTGAAATGACACAAAAATAAAATCAACGCAAATGTTTTTTATAAAGTCTGCACCTTTCTGGTTATTTCAGACGGATACGATGTAATGACAAAACTTAATCCAATAATCTTAATGCCATAATCCG
This sequence comes from Albula goreensis, assembly GCA_022829145.1. Lineage (NCBI taxonomy): Eukaryota > Metazoa > Chordata > Actinopteri > Albuliformes > Albulidae > Albula > Albula goreensis. The sequence goes on along the minus strand of CM040765.1, from coordinate 1,120,737 downwards.
CAATTTTCTGGGATATATGAGTAAACAGCAAGACGTGTAAAACGTTTTGAATTTAGATTATGAAAAGGTGTTGTTGCTGAATGACATGGGGTAAATCAGTGTAATTAGGTCCAGTCTGGATGTGTTGTTTGTGGTTTGGTCATTATCTGAACAGCGTTCAGCGTTTTCGTTCGTTTAATGAAGTAAAAAAAAAAATCGTGTCTTGACAATGTTGGGTAACTTCATTCGATGAATAAGGTCAAATAATTTTTTAAAAGTGTATAAAACGTCATCTCACTGCTTCAAGCAAAATCGTTTGTATCAAACGAACAGATTAAAACTTTGCAATATAAACTTCTCACTGGTAATTTAATTTTGCCCCTCATACTGATGCAAATACACCCTAAGAGGTAACTACATCCAGTTTCGCTTATGCACCTTTTTACCTTTTTCTGAAAGACCTTCATGGACAAATGCTGTATAAACCAAAGCTATTTGACGAACAACTGTATTTTGAAATAATTTTCAGGGGCTTTTGTTTATCGTCTTGACAATTTCAAAGGTCATAATTCAGGGATGGAGAAGATAACCTCTAATTGGGATATTATGTCACACGAGGCTTTGTTTTAAACCTGTGTGTTGAGTGCCACCCTCTGGAGAACACGAGGATAGACTGCTGACCGGGATTTCATGACTGATAACGGCCATGCATCTTTGGCTATTTACGTTTACAGCTTCCATTTGGCATATTAAAAAATATATACAATTTTATTTCCGTGTATTACCCGTGCACTCATTTAAATTTATTGGGCGCAAGTAGTACCACAAACTTGCAATGCAAATATAAAAACTGGCCACATAGGCCTCGCTCAAAGCAAGCTATCGCAGGCTAAATATATTTCGTCTATATATACATCTGTCGATTTGTTTTATTTGTATGTCAATCTAACTACCTTTGAGAGGATCAGGAGTACGCGGAAGGGGTTTACACCTTAATGAGTACACAATGGCAACACATAGTCAAAGAATTAGAAGCAGGCAAACGTCGACAACAGAGTGAAAAGCACACTCTTCCTTCGTCAGTTTTTTTTTTTTTTTTTTTTTGGGCAGGTCCACTCTGAATTAACGAACAGCAAACGATTTCATCTTGGAATAAAGCTAAATTGAACGAAGACAGGGAGATTTAATGTTCTGCACAGCTGAAAAGGCAATAATTACTGTTAATTGTGTAAATAAAAGCGCCTGTCAGGAGGAATTGAACGGGCCAGTTAGCGGGATAGTTTGTTTTCATTTGACTGAGCAAACCTGAAGAACAACCTTCCATAAGTTTTCAACATACTTCTGAAAATGGAAAATGCCTACCTCTAGCCCTTGGTTTGCTCTGCTTGGCATTAGTGCAAAAACTGTCATTTTTACAACCAGGATGTTGAAAACACATTCATATTTAATTTTATAATCAATTGTTATTGTTATCATTTAATGTCAACAAACTTCATTGGTAATTATGGGGCAATGCTTGGTGTTTTCCACATGCTAGTCCTGATAAACTTTTGTGCTGAGACCAAACAGATTTTAAGAGTAATGTTTGATGTACAAACATACATTTTATATAAACTTAATCAAAATACAGTTTTGATGCTATCCAAAAAATGTCTGGTATTTAATATGCTGTGTAACAAATAACAAAGCGCAGTGCTAAGAAATTTTATGAAATCTTAAGAAATTTTAATATGAAAAACAGTAACATTGAAGCCTAGAATTTATAAAGTTTTGATCTGTGTTTCAACATTGTGTACAATTGCCTTTTTTAATTTTTCGTGTGTGCATGCCTGTGTGAGTATTCATGAGTACTGTAGTATTGATACTATCAGTGCAGTTTCATACAATTTCCCTTTGTATCAGTAATTATACATCTGCAATGCTTTGCATTGAGCTTTATTATATCTATTTATCTCTGTGAATGTAAATATGAATGTAATATACTAACAGTAAAATAATGGCAAGTTGCTGGTGACAGTCTGGTGACATCAATGTTTTTTCTGGTCAAGTTTGTGTGAAATCATAAGATTTAGAGAAATTCTTTTGATTAACCAGATAAGTGGTACATATGTATGTTGGCAAGTCTTATGAGTGGAATATTTGTACCCAAAAACTAAAATACCTAATTCTTTGCAATAACTGTGTAAGAATTGATATCAGTACTTGATTATCTCTTATCTGTGTCTGTTCTGTCAGAGTTTATTTGCTTGTACTTCATGCAGGGTGTTACTTTCAGCTCCTTTCTCCTACATTAAAATTACCTTCAAAACGAGTGTGGTAGCTCTCTCAGTCAGGCTTGTTTCTGTTACCTGCTGTTTTTTGTGACAGGAGGTGACTGTTAGCCTCATTCAATAGTATAAATTATGCAGTCAATCCAACCACATTACCACAAGCACAAATAAACTTCTCGACTTCGTATATGAAAAATCAGGCTCACCTTAACGTTTCTTCACATTAACACCGAGTGGTTCAACAGAAAGAGAACATGACAGACGTGGGTCTATTTTAAGTGTATGGTGTCATGCTACCTAGTTTCACAGGTAGTGTATGGACAAACTGTCTCAACTATGTATCCATTATTAGAACTGTTAAATACCAGCTTCATGCGTAGTCACACAAATGTAATTTAAGAGAATTAGTGATGTAGGTATACAGAGTATAAACACAGAAACTTCTGGGGATGTAAAGTATGTCCATTAGCCTTATTAGCATTAATACGTATGGGCTTTGGAATTACAGAATGTCAACCTCCTCAGATGGCATACTCACCTGTTAGCCTTATTACAATGGATACATATGGGCATTGAAGTTACAGTATGCTAACCTACTAGCTTTATTACAATTAATATGGGTTAATACGTATTGATCTGACCACACCTCCTGTAGTTAGGGAGGTGTGGTCTTGGTTAGTGCTTGATGGGTAAATTCTCAGGAAAAATAAATGCAACTGAAGGTGGTGTTGGTGGTTTATGTCATTAGGGGACAGTCTTGTCCCCCTATGAAAACAAAAAATCCCAGTGCATTGGCAGGAACAATATACTGCAGGAGATACTGTTGTTTGGATGAGATGTTAAAACCGAGGGCATGTCTCCCTGTGGTCATTGAAGATCACATGGCTTTTACTGCAAACAGTAGGTTTTTCCCTGGTCCCCTGGTGATATGTCCTACCTGGCTCTCCATCAGTCCACCCAATCAGCCCCCAAGTGTAATTAGCCATTCTACCTCCTGCTTCAGCTCAGTGTGTGGTGAGTGTTCTGGCACAAAATGGCCGCCATGAATCTCCCACATGAGCGCTATACATTGGTGGTGGTTGAGGTGAGTTTCCTGCCTCTTCCTGTGTTTTGGGTATCAAGATAGAGTAATATATATATATGCATCATCAAAACATTTATTTTAACAGTGTGGACAGAACTGTATAATATGGTCATTCGTGATTCTTAGATACAGAATAATTGATCCCGGAATTGGACTGTAATTGGAAAATATACTTGTCTCATGACAGCATTTGTTTTCTATAGAGACGTGGCACTAATTGCTTGACATGGCAACCATTATTGAAGGGTAGACAGTGGAGAGGTGATTCAATTATCTGTAAAGAAAGGATTGTACTTGCTAAAAAGAGATGGAATATAATGAATTGCATTCATTTTCATTCATGCTCAGTGGAGAGCACACCGGTTCACTCTGCATGAGTGGATGTGAACTTAAGAAAAAGATAAAGAAACAAACAAACTCAAGTAACAACTGTATATTGGATACATTAGATCTTTATAAACTTGACACTATTTGATGTATGTAAAAAGGCTAACAGATTTAGATTTTTTTTTCAATATGAATGTTAAGGTCTGCCCTTTAGTTAAGGTTAAATACCACAGAGGTAAAGTATATTACATATGTAAGTTTATGAAGTATGTACTGAAAAAACAGGAAGTTATTCTAAAGACTGGCCCAGCATAGTCTATTAGGTCTGGTGCTGTGTTTCTTTAATCTATTATGGAGCAGTGTGTTTATGTAGGTTAGGACAAACAAAAACACAAAACTATTTTATCTGTTATGGAGTGGTTTGTTTATGTAGGTAAGGACAAACAAAAATACAAACTATTCTGTCTGTTGTGGAGTAGTTTGTTTATGTATGATAGGAGAAACAAAAATGCAAAACTATTTTAGCTGTTAAGGAACAGTTTGTTTAGATAGGATAGGACAAACAAAAACACATAACTAAGAACACACTGGCTCTCATTTCTCAATTGCAAAAATTGTGACTGCTTTTCAGTTTTTTGCAGATTTGACAATAAAATGGTATATATTCCACAGCTTTAGGGAGAAGTCTTGTGGCTCCTTCCAATGTTGCATTGGGAAATTTGGAAGCTTGAACAAAAAAGGGGGCCATACTACACTGAGAGCATTTTGCTAGCTGGTTAGCTAAATGCTCTCAGTGCCACAGCTGCTGCCATGACAACACTGGACAGAGAGTCACAAAGAGAAACAAGTCCAAACTGGTTATAAAAGACGTTTAATGTAATTTCATATAAATACGTTCTTTCAGCAACTGGCACTTCCAAGCTGTCTGGGGTAACTAATTTGAGCTCAATAAATGAAAAACTGTCTGTTTAGAAATAGATGGAAGAGGAAAATGGGAAAACAGAAGACTTGTGCTCACCAAAAGGAGGATGTGGAGGATTGGAGGATAATTCTGATGGTGAACTCTTCAAGACCTCGAGGGCAGTGATTAGAGTTCATTTCAATTCAATTCCATTGAACAAAAATGTAAGTAAGATTTACTATCAGTCTAATGTGAAGGATTTATTTATGCTTTTCAGACTAATATCAAGCAAAATGAGAGCGAGGTCATGTAGTTGGTGCCTAATTTTGTCGGTCTGTCAAAATTATTTATCATAAAATGCAACATTATTGCATATGTGAAACAAGAAAAAAAGCTGTCATGGAAAAAAAAAGTCACGAACAGTAACAGATGGACAGAATAAATCACAAAACAGGCAACTCAAAAATGACCACAGAACGTCATCAACACCATCACGCATCAACTGCACACTGTAAGCTTTAAAAGCCGATACGTATGGTAGGGTTCCATTTAGAGGCCATTTGTAAGTAAGGCCAATGTGTAACAATGCATAAACTGTTATGATAAACACAAACCCTGGATTTCTGAGACATGAAAGAAAGAAATATTGCGTGATAAGTTGTCGTTTACCTTTTTTTCTACCTCTGGGTGGCTGTATGTTTGAAGAAAGGCGAAAGAAGCCCACACTGCTTGCTGTAAATATCGCATGTGATGCATTGTGTTATATGAGCACCTGGTTACCAGGTCCCATTACTGCTCTGCATGATAACAGGCTAGAAATAGAAAGCCATTTTAGGTGACCAGGAGCATCCAACGGTTTAATCTTTGTTTCCAAAAAATGTTCCTATATTCCATAGTGATAATATCCCATTACACACCACCAAATACAGATCCAGAAATGGCTTCATGAATGCTGGGATGAAGTCACTTTCAATGGTCTCTGATACAACCAGATAATTGAATGCGGAACAACATCACTAAACCATAATGGAAATACTGTAGGCTTTCTCTCTTGAAGAATGGCCCTGCTACTTTTATTTCTACTAAAAATTGTTCTAAACATGTTTTAACTCTTTCCAAGAAGGACTGAGGCCATTCTGAAGGCAAATATCACCTGTAGATAAACATGTACATAGATATGTGCTTGAAATATTGGCATAATGGGAGTGAAACCCTACATGGTCATTGTTCCCAGCAACCTCTTGTCCTGTCTGTACAGTGCTATCCACCAAAGTGGTCATAAGTAGGTCCTCTGAAATGTGTACACCCAGCCACAAAGCTGGAGGTACAAAGAGGATGGAGAACACCCGCAGGGCAACCCTGCCAGACTGCCAGCCACATTCTGCAAAGGCACTAAAGTGGATTTAATTCCTTTTCCCACAGGGTGTGAGAATGACTGATATGTGGAAAATGTCACCTGAGCTTCCTTTATATCTTCTTTAAAAATAAAACAACTACTTTGCTTATAATGATTTGTGGTGTGTTGTGTTTCAGAAAAGCGTGGTATAAACGTTCGTATTATTGTTGCTATTATTAAAAGAATCAAAACAAATGAATAGGGAAACATATCTTCAGTCATGTACCTATATTAATTTTGGATGTTCACATGTGGAAGGAAGTACCAAAACTGAGCAAATGATTAGCTCTTTAGATTGGTCTTTAATTCAGGAATCCAATCAGATTGAAGTATGTTCACTCTAAACCAACGCTGTGACATATTCTAGCAATAACCTTCTAAAATGACCTCATGAAGATTTAATCTGCACAGCACTGCTTCATTTAAAAAATCATATTTTTCGGCAAAAAAGAAGCTGTTCTTCTTTAATATACAGAATCTGTATATTATGTTTGCTGATGTCAGTTTTTTATCAATAGCTTTAGTAATGTATGCAAAAGAATTTAAATATTCAAAGCAGATTAAAACAAAACTGATGACTAACTACATATCGGGCTTGTTTCCTGGAGATGGACTAGCTTAGACCAAGACTATCATTGATCTTCATTTAGTCTTGGATTACCCATGTCCAGGAAACTGACCAATAGTATTTCAAATCTTAAAATATGACAGTAATTTTTTTGACTAACACTAGTGTCAAGAAAGTTCCTCTTTGTATGCAAGGAGTCTGTGGCAAGGCATATTTTTATCTTTGGAGATTTCAGACCAAAGTAGCCGGGAAAGAATAAAACATTTTTAATGGAATCTTTTAAACATTGGAAAATATTTTTAAATGAAGGACCAGAACAGAGACAATAAAACTGAAAGGCTCATAGTTCGTCATGCCGTGGGGGTTCCAGGCTGGTTTTGATAAACACGCCCTCCATGGCTTTCCAGTAGTTGTTGTGATTGGCTCCGTGCATGCCGTGGACCTCCCGCTGTCCCCTGATTGGGTGGCCGTACTGCTCGCCGGTTATGCTCAGGAAGACGTCCGTGCCCGGGTGTTTGAAGCGCACCGCGTCGTCCCGCTGCCAGTGCACGCCGCTGCACTGCACGGTCCACACATCCAGATCGTCCCCTTCCCCGTTCTCCCCGAACGCGCTCACCTCCTGCAGGGGGGTAGCGGCACGGAGCACAGTCAAGCAGTGGCCAACCCCCTCCCCATTATTCATTTGGAACATGTTTGGCTAACAATAAGAACATGTTATGATAAGACCATTCAGCCTACATAAGCTTGCCATGTACCTACAAAGTACAGAATGACCAACACTTCATCAAGCCTGCACTTCACCCCATCAAGGGTCTCTGCTTCACCTACATGACCTGGCACCTCACTCCAAATAGTAATTAATAATACTTCCTGATATCAGTACAGAATTTACTGCAGTTCTTGTTAACTAGTATCCATGTATGCCTGATGATAAGTTTTTGCGCTATGATCTCCCTTATCGGGAGGTTTTTGCAAATGCGAGAATACTTTTTTTCTCAAAACAGTCAAAATTATTGCCACCCATTAAATTATTTTCAATAAAATAAAAAGTAAAATCTGGAATACAATTCTACTTCATAACATTCATCTGAGTCTTGAGGAACCGTTTTCTGGCCTTCCGTGAATTCCTGGTTCACTATTACCATGGGGAACTGACCAATCAATGGAGCCAAATGGTTTTTAATCTTCAGAAATAAGGTAATGGCTACAAAAAGATTAAAAATACTAATTACAACTCTGAAGGCAACCGTGGAAACGTGTAAAACAACTAGAATAGTTAAGTTCTCAGGAGGACACAAGTGCATCTTGTCTCTATGTATAGTAAGGGAGGCTGAAAAAGAATCCAAGGTTCACCACAGCCACAGAGTTAAGTTGTATCGTCTCATCAACAAGTCTCCAAATCAAAATTAGCACCAGATCCAACAGGTGGTTTGGTAGGGCTTGGCAGAAGGAATCCCTGATAGAGTGCCTCTGGCACGTTGCCCAAACCAACGGACACTGGGTCATATAATTGAGTTACACCAAAACTTAACTCACTGGCCGTGAACAAACGCATGCAAATTTGTAAATGCCTGACAACCTTTTGCAAAAGTATACCATAATCAACAAATATATTTGCTGATTGTAGTTGCACATTAATTTTTGTCTGTAAATAAATTGTGCACACAACTCATTTGTGGATCCACTAGGATACGTGGGTATGCACTTTTTAAATTGTAACTTACAGTACATTTCTTCATATTTAGTCCTTATTTTAAGAGTTTAGCAAGGATTTGACATTTTCATCTGAACAGCCAATGGGGAGGCCGAATTTAACCTTGAATTTAATCAAGAGGCAATGCAGTCTGGACCTTGTTGTTGTGTCAAAAGCAGCCAAAAGCTGATTCAAAAACTTCAATAAGCAAGTGAAGAGCAGCCAGAGATGAATGCTGATTCAAGTAAAGGTTTCAGATAATGACACTGAATGTACCAGCTAGCTGCATTATCTACCATGTACCATGCTGATCTTACAGTACTTCATTAACTAGTGTTGGCTGCTTTGCCATTAGCCAGTCATATGGTAATATCATTAACTAGCATTAGCTGTTTTACCATTACCAAATCTTATTTTAACATAATGAACCAACGGTTGCTGCTTTACCATTACCTAATCTAAGGGTAACATCACTTCCTAGCGTTAGCCACTCCGATGATCCTTTGGTAGCATCAATAACCAGTGATAGTCGCTTTAACATTAGCCAGTTGTATGCTAACATGATTACTAGCTTCACCTACTTCCCTTCTGTAGGGCTGAGTCTCTCAGACTGACTGGGGAACAATAGTAACATTAGCTAGCGAGCTAATACAGAGGGAGACAGGGTTTTTAAGCGCAAGGGATGCTTGACACAATCCCAAGCAGTCATATGAAAAGTAATATCAAAGCTAATGCAGTTAACAATGATATTCTATTCGTTCTCATCTTTTTGGATAATCTCATCTGTACTTGCATCTGTTTGTGCAAATCATGTATACATTCCTAAATTTGCATCTGTTTGTTCAATTTGATGTTTGCTCATTACATCGCTCAACCCAAATGGCAGAAAGGGGGTTGCCTAGTAACACTGAGCCTGATAACATTGCTCTTGGTCCTGCATAGAAACCTGTGCCAGGGTACAGAAGTGCATTATGGTCATATATTAGGATACAGAAGCACACTGTTGTTCTATACTATATGTTCTGTATATGTGGTCATGTTACCTGGTTGCCTGACAGAGGGGACACAAAATGGTGGGTGTGGAGGTTGCGCCCCGTGCTCATGTGGGTGAGCCGGATGGCTTGCCCGCATTGGATGGGGCTCCGCGCTGGCAGACTGTGTTGGGCTTCCCCCGAATACGCCAGTAACTGTTTGCATCGTCCGCGCTCTCCACCCCAGTGACCGACTGCTGCCCACTACCTGCAGGAGGAGGAAGGACAAAACACTTTGGACGGACAGCCTCTTATATCATTTTTTTTCGTAACTTTTAATTTCTTACATAAATCCAAAACGTTTTCAACAGGCTAACTCTGCAATTCATATATTTGGTTGGTGATTTTCGTTGTTCCTGGGAACTGCATTTTTTGAAGATATGAGATATGAGTCATGACACATAGAGATATGACAAACAGGTTTCATTACAAAAATAGACCATTCAGTCCGTCTTGTAACTCCAATTGCAGTGTAGTCCCGTTCACTGTTCCATCCATTTGTAACACTCGCTACACTATACTTCCGACCACCTCTGTAGAATTGACATTACCTGATACCTATGCAGAAAACCACAAGCTTTGTTAGATACAAAGTTAAATTGTTTAGCAGCAATACATTTGCATTGACCTCAGTAGATAACCAGAAAACAAACTCAACATGACAACGCAAAGTTTCCTTCTTACAGTATGTTGTAGCCAAACTTCCCTGACCTTGATATTATTGGTTCATAGACATCTGTCCCCTATCACAGCCATTTCAAATTTTAGATCTTTTATAGTTGCCTCACATTGGTGTATTTGAGAGGGTGTATGCAAACATTGAGTATATCCACCTAAACTTCTTTAGAAGTACATTATGCTAACCTATTAGCCTTATTACATTAATACATACGGCTTTTGAGTTACAGTCTGCCCACCTCCTCAGACAGTATACTCACCTATTAGCCCTATTACCATTAATGAATCTGGGTTTTGAGTTACAGCATGCCCAACACATCGACAGTATCCTCACCTATTAGCTTTATTACCATTAATACATAGTTGCACTACGTTCACCTCCTCAGACAGTAATATTGGATTTAACAAACCAGTTCTAAACTTGTACAGGTTTGAGGGGCAGGTTGATGGCAATGTCACTCTAACCTCATCCCCCAGCTGTTTTAAGCTTCTTGCTCATTATGTTTGAGTCTTTACTTGACAGTTGATCCCAGTTTGAGGGCCCTTACAATGACAGGTGCATTTTATGTTCATGACTTTGCTGATGTGATTATAATTTGAACCTGAGCTCATGTTGTGACAGGTTGAGTAGATAGCTCACTTTTAAAATTGCCATTATTTCAATCTTCAATGCAATTCGAAAGTTGTGCAAAGGCCTAAATGTTTTCTAAGGCACTGCATAGCCTGTTTAAACTCTCTAGACAAATCGGTATTTTCGGTTCACTATATAAAAAGACACTATTTGTATGCATTGTTTGGATGACACTGTCTTCATCATTTAAACGTAACGAACTTGTCCCGAATTTAGCACATTTTTATGTCGCAAAACTTTCATGAATCGACTTGATGCCATCCATCAGCAATGTTTTACGTCAAAGACGTTTTGTCCTTTGGCTATAGGTAAGGAATTGACGTAGTGAGGTATGGAAAATCTGCTTTGCTGCGTTAATGAATTAAGGATACGGTCGAGTCTCTAAGTCTTGAAATAAGTCTTTCGGCAACCACTGGAAAAGATCATTAAAAACAGAGATGACATCTCGGGATAGCATTATCCGCAACTTACCTGAGCCATATTTTACATCATGGGAATGAAGTCTGACGTTGTGCCGTGTGTTGAGTAATTTTACTAAGGAACCGCAGGTGACATAGTTGAATTCTCGACAATCGCATTGCGCGGCTATACAGACCAGCATGAATAATTTTATGAAAATACGAATGCGGATCCTCTTAATTAAATTCATTGTTCAGCCACGGTGTTTACTTCATTTAATTTTCAGACGGAAATAAGGTAGCTGAAGGAAAACGGCCACTTTCACATCGCTGTTCAGATTGCAACCAACCACAACTTGACAGGTCTTGAACAGAACGGGGTCCACATGCTGTTCTCTGATTGGTAGGTGCGCTTTCGGAATGAACTAAAACCATTGATATGAATGGTTTAGTCTTGACAGCCTTCTGTTGATTGGTTGCCGATGTTCCTGTATTTGACATCCCGGAAAAACCACAAACAGCGACGAGTTAGTTACATGCATGGTTTATTACAGCATAAACACGCACACGAATGCTCAAGTAAACATGAAAATTCAGTGAGTGGAAGAAGACGCGATTTAGAGATACGGGTACCATAGTGAACTTGATGATACTGTGAATAGGCGTACTTAACTTCCTGGCAAATGTTCATATTTCTGTGCAGGTGAAATAGGCTACGAGGTAACTGGATATTTAACATGTGTATGAGAAACAATTTTACTATCATCTTATTATCATTTCACATAAAATCTAATACAGCTGTACAACAAAACATCGCCAAATTCTAAGGCATTAATGCTGCTTAATGACCGACTGTTGCTGGGAACTTGAGCGTTCTGCAGCCTGCATTGTCTCATATGATGCCTTCCTTGTACCCTTTCTCCCGACCATGATAAAGGGGTCGAGCGGAAGTTAAGGAAGTAGGATGCCACCATCTTAGCTAATAATAATCGTTCAGCTGTAGCTGCAGCTCACAAAAATATTTCCGAGCGATATGATAGGACTGTAGTACCTATAGTCACTGGTCACTTTGGTTTCGCTAACTTAAGTACAGTAGGCTACCATGTCTTTCCTCAGTTCAGAGCGCAATGCCATTTCTCATTTTAAGGCTGTGGTTGACATCTGTATGGTATGTAGGGACTATTTTGCCTGCAAAAAGGGGAAACAACTTGTTGCAGGATAGGGACTTTTCCGTGCGCCCTAACTACACCGCAGCCCTCGAGTACGTAACTGATCCTATAATGGTGGGTGACGGCTTGCCTATGACTGTATGAGAAGCCTGCAGGACGCAACTGAAGTGATATCACAGGTGTGCCATCGAAGTCGGCAGAATAGGCAGTGCTGTCAAGGAGAAATGCAGCGGTCAAAAATCAGACGGAAGAGATTGTTGGGAAACACAATGTGTCTTTTTCATGCTATAAGACACTGTTTACATAAGACCTACTAAACACTAGGGCAGATCATTAGCATAATGTCATTTTGGGGTACTAAGGGAGCAGGGGCGCAAGGTGTGAAGATCATTTCTCAGCTTCAATACAGATCCAGCCCTCTGTAATGATGGGGGTCTTGCGTTAACAGGAAAGATTCAAGGTGTCAACAACCCACTATCTGGTCTCACCCATTTTTCCACTATTCAGAGCAGGGGTGTTTGGTTTAAATATCTGTGTGACTAGGTCGTTGGTGTCTTTTTGTCTCTGTACTTGGAGAGGAGACCCACGAGTTTCTCTATTGTAATAAAATATCTTTCTTCACCAAAACGAAGACTTTAGTCTGGATTTGTTGCATCAACTCATAAAGGTATAATGGCCATATTTGAAAGGGATCTTTTCTTTTTCTACAGAGATGTTTACTAAATAGCCCTATTTTAGCACCTCAAACAGAACCGCCGCCATTTCGAGAGAAACAGAAACAAATTGAATCTAAAGGTCGTAACGCTGACGTCATTATAAACTGAATTAGCCAGAAAGTTCTGGTCGATTCAGCGCAACGAATAACTCATAAACCTGTCGACGCGCGAATCATACCACACAGTCCCACACTTACTCTTTTGCCAGTGTGAAAGTAAGCATTATCGATAGATGAGGTTACAATATCTAAAAAACCTCCCAGTGCTACAGTGTTTATCTCACCAATTACGTAAGAAGAACGCAACTGTATGGCCAGACCCAACAAGGCCTTTCAAACGGCAACCTACTGTTGCCAATATGATTATGAAAAACCTGTTAGGAATAGAATGTTATGAAAATTAAAGATTATGCTCTAGATACCAGATTATCAATGATGCACTGCATGCTGTGTCACCCCGTTGTACAAAATATAATGTCAAAGATTTGGAGCCTTCACTAACAGTGATGGTATAACCATGGTAACAATAGACTGCTTTTGTAATTTGTAGGCAATTTTGAAGAAATCATCAGGAGTGAAAACTTATGTGGTTTGAGGCCATTTTGAGAAAATAGGAGAAGATCTTGTGCAGGGGAGATACAAAAATTTACCCAGGTCGGTTATGGCAGTTCCAGGACTGGCGTAGTGTCACAAGGGAAGCTCTGAAGCTCATTAAGAGGGAATGCAAGGAGCTCACGCAAGAAGTTTGACACCATCTTGCGGCAGAAGAGCCCGTTTGCTCTTGCGGACTTCACCTTGGACAAGGAGTTGAAAGCCTGGGAAAGGACTGCTCCCAATTTCCTCCGGTTCCTAGAGTGCGTGAGTGCTGTCTCCAAACAATGTGTAGCGGAAGGCCATCACACAGGGATGGAAGGGACCAAGAAATATGTGATGGCCATGGGCGGGGTGACTCTCCTGCGGGCACGGTCGAGGGAGATGAGCGCGCCGTTGTACCACAGCTCCATCGTCATGCATCACGGCGGAGCCAAGAGGAGGTGCTTTCGGAGGCTGGCCAACCTCGGCATCTGCGTCTCCAGGAGGAGCGCACTCCATAAACTGAAACAAATGAGTCGATCCTGGGACAGGCAGATAACGGGGCAGAGGACAGGACGATACAAGGCCAGAGCTGCTAAAGAAACCTGCACCAAGACTCAAGCAGTCCACGATAATCCAGTGAAGCAAAGCAATCAGATACATCTATACACAGCACAACAGGTATTTGCACTTATGACACAATGTAACAATCACATTCATGCCAGACAACATTGGTAACATAATGTTGTCTTTGTGACATGTCATGTCCCAATGCAAGACAACATTATGTCTTGCAGTCACATTTTAGGCATTTGGCAGATCTATAGAAATCTATAGATCTGATATCTAGAGAAACTTACTCAGTCTTACATTTCTACACACAATCCATTTATTCAGCTAATTTTTACAGATATATACTGAAGCAATCTTGGTGAAGCATCTTGCTTATGTGAACTACCCCAGTGCTCTCTCTTGGAACTGAAGACACACCTTTTGGCTAATAATATACATTTTATGTAAATACTGCTATGTATTATGGTGATAAACATACAGTAAATATATTATATGCAGCCCAATATAAAAGCATCACACCACCAAGTCATTAGTGAATGCAGTTAAGTGGTCCTGAGGAGCTACAGTCCATGATTGTTTTTGTTTGTGAAATCACATTTAGAACCAAGAAACCTTGTGTGATGAGCTAGTTTTGTAATAAGCTATGTTAATTTTGGTCATTAAATGTTGAGTAACTACAAAAACAAGCACACTAGGACCAGGAATGAGGACCACTAATACAGTTAGTATTGAAGCTGTGAATAACTTTCAGTTTGAATGTTGATGGTTTTGCCAGAACAGGATAGCTTCTATTGTCGGATGAAAGTAGAATTAGGAGTGAATGGAAGTTGGACAGAATGACTGAGATTTTCTGTGATTATTTTTCATTTCAGGAAATATCTGCCAGGGAAATGGGTTTTGTTCAGACTCTTTTGGATGCTGTCAACCTTGATGTACAGACAATTCTATCAGAGTCACAATCCACTCCGTTCACAGTGAGTCCGCCATGTTGGCTCATTTTAGAAACTTGTATAGTTTAGTTAAATACAGAGGTGTCAATCAATGATAATTATCACAGGACAACATCTGTAACTGCATTCCAATGATTATATTCTATTCAAGTGACATCACTTTGCATGGTAATTCACAGTTTTGACTAAATGTTTATTTTGTTTCTTCACAGGCTAACAAATTAGCAGATTCTTTATTAATAACAATTGAGGACATGAACAGTTTAGTTAAACCACACAGTGCCAATTCATAATCAAACACTTATCTGGGTTCATTTATCTTGTCCTACATATTCAGGGTTCAAAAAGTTTTTCCAAAAAAAAGGGAATATGTGTATGCTTACTTCAAATTGAAGAACTGGGCAAAAATCAGGTACTGATATGATAAAATAAGAATTAGAATTTGGAAATTAGATTTTAGAAATAAAAACTTGCTGGGAGAAATCTTAATTTGAATAACTGATATTGGTTTACAGTGTAGGCTTTATCTGGGTAAGATTATTACAGTGCTGTTCAGGATAGGCAATAAAAACCTTTGCCCAGTCTATATTGTCTTATGTCCTGCAATGGCAATTTCAACATGAGAAAGCACTGTTGACCAAGAATATAGATAAATGTCATACAAATGGTCAATGGTTTTTGATGCATGACATCAGGTGATTTAGATTAATTGATTTGATTAATTAATTTGACAATATATAGTGACATCAGCATTACAACCTTTATATATAAATTTAAATTGAATAATATTATTGTGATTGAATAATGATTGAATAATTGAATGAGACCTACCTCAGACCTACCCCCACAGTGTGTGTGTGTGTGTGAATTATATATTATATATATATTTGATAGTCAGTGGTCAATGAAATGACCCATGGTTGGATCTTCCAGCAGGACAATGATCCAAAGCACACCTCAAAATCAAAACCTTAAATGGTTTATTGACCTCAGATTCAAGGTTTTGCCATGACCATCCCAGTCCCCTGACCTAAACCCCATAGAAAACCTGTAGAATGAGCTGAAGAGGAGACTGGAACTTGGAATCTGAAGGATATGGAGAGATTCTATAGGAAGGAATGGTCTCAGACCCCTTGCCATGTGTCCTCCAGTCTCATTAGGCATTATAGAAGAAGACTCAGAGTTGTTATCATGGCAAAGGGAGGCTGCACAAAGTATTAAATGAAGGGGTGCCAATAATTGTGGCACGTGTATTATCGAAAAACATTTATTTTGTTATAAGATTTCATTTTTTCTTTCAATCATTTTACTGCAAATAAAGGTTAGATTTTTCTGAATATTTTGAAAGAAATATCAAAAGAGTTAATGATAAAGTTTTTTTTTACTGCCCGTTTTGCTCATGTTTACCAGGGGTGCCAGTATTTGTGGAGGGAACTGTTTATATATATAAATATATATAATTTGTTGCTGACAAAGCAACATAGTGCAGCCTTGTTCCCACTGGTATTTTCTGTAGTTTGGAACATTTGCTCTTCCTGTAATAACAAATGTAGGTCTCTTGACTTGAACTGTGTCTCTTTGTTTCCTTTCAAGGTCTTTTACTGATGGGGAATGGTCATATCTCTCAAACACTATAGCCACACAGCTGAAGCCCTCCTTTCCTGTTAAGGCTTACTAAAGAATGCCTGGCACCTGAAGCACAGTGGGAACAAGGCTTCATTATGTTTCTTTGTCAGAAACTACATAGTGGATACAGGACCACAGAGAATCTCATCAGAGAAGACCGTAATTTTGGCAGGAGGCTTAGAAAATGGAGAGGAGGTCAATATGGTCAGGCGTAGAAAGCTCAGTAGACCTATACAGTAACCAGGAGGAGGCTGATACGAGATTAGTGTTACATGCAATACACCTTGCATAGTCACATTCTCGTCTTATCATTAAATGCGATGACACAGATGTACCTGTTTTGCTTTTCTAGTATGCAAGCAAAGGGATGTTTGCATCAACTACACTCTACATGCACTCTGAATATGGCCCTAGGGAAAGATTTGTCCCAATCTGTGCTATTTCACAGAAACTTGGACTTCAATTCTGTGATTGTCTACCTCCACGCCACACCCTCACAGGCTGTGACACCACAAGTAGCTTCTATAGGAAGGGGAAGACAACAGCTTTTACGAAGCTGAAGACCCACCTTGTTGATTTACAAGAAATGCCAAACTTTGGATTATCAAACAGCTTAGAAGAAGCATTGCCTGTAGTAAGGAAATGTGCCCTGCATCTGTACGGACAAAAGAGGAAAGAGAACGGAAGTCAATGCACTAGCCTTGATGAGCTGAGATACATTTTGCCATCCACAACTGATGCATCAGTGGCACAACTCCCCCCAAATGAAGATGCTTTCAAGCAACATGTTTTGAGAGCAGTCTTCCACAGGCACTTCTCTAGAATCCCTTTGGAAAAGGCTGGACAGTCAGAAGAGATGGATTCATTGAGGCCAAATTGTTCCAGAAAGCAGCTGCTCCACAGGAGCTCAGAAACATCACACACCTATACTGCAGAAAATTCCAGTGCCTTTCAGTGGGACTGACATGCAGAGTTTTGCTCATGCCTTTTACTGAGTGCCCAAACATGACACTTTTTGTCTCAGAGGATGATGTGGAAGAGTGACATGCTACATACAAAAGATGGAAAAAGCATACTAGGGAGTGTTTTGTGTTTGTATGTGTCATACTGTATATTCATACTTAAAAGTGTATAATTTGCCAGTGCAAATTATTACTTTTTGCATCCAGAACATTTATTTACCCATTAAAGTTGATACAAAACTGTCAGTTAGTGGTCTGTTACAATTTCTCCCTAAATGAAATGTATTTTTTGGTCTCTATGAATTGACTGCAGACATGCCATTTATCGCCATTTCATTTTGCTTGGAACACACATACATTTCTTCATGTAGACCACTGACCATACCTACTACAGTTACATATGATATATTGCTGGATTCAGCACAGTCATACCTTTCCCAGCAAACCCTGGTTGGTGTTTCTATCCCAGCCAAAGCGGTCTAAAAGTGAATGAATACATTCATCATAGACCCTCATATTTGATATTTCTGCTTACTGTACTTCTGTGTTTGCAGTGCTTTCCTCATGATATACACATTGTTTTTTCAAACATGTAGGGAATCCTCTGCTTACTGTCACACCAGATTTGGGATTTATCAGAGCTTGCATTATGAATTTTCATGAGTTCCATGTTTCATCTCCCGTTCAGCCTGGCTTTATTTTGCACTTATGGGGTGTGCCACAATATCTGTCAATCTAACCACTTTTGCAGTAAAGTATTTTTATACAAGAATCCATTTCATATGTGGGAGACCTTGTTGTGCTTTGTTCTAGCACCGGTAGGGGTATCTCTAAAACTAAAGCACTTTTGGGGGTCTTCCCTCTAGCCTATTACCAACCAGCGACTTGGAAGCAAGTATTTTTATGCATTTAAAAATGTATGATCACACTGTAAGAGCAAGGATGTAGGTAATAACTAAATGTACCAACGAGAGAGTGCACTTTATGCTAAGGAAGAATATGGATGGTCTGTTCACGATTCAGTTAGAACAGATGCTTCCTTACCTTCACTGTGTTCTGAGGTCCACACAGCAGGAACACAAGAGAAGAGACCCAGGAGTAGTTATTTAAGTATCGTCATGATCATATAGTATTCTGGTGCTGTATTTTTGAATTTATTGGGTTTGTCTCTGTTCTGCCCTTTTCTGCACCTGCTTGGTTTCCACAGAATTTGATACAATATTTCAACGTAAGCAGACCATCACAAGGTAAATTCAAATTGAATATCAACATAAAAAAGACTCAGTGCTTGCATTGGCACTTTACTATTAGGCTTATACCAGGATTAACTTAATGTGTCGAGATGCCACTCCCATCCAACACCCTTTGTTCAAACTAACCAAAAAGCTAAATTGCTCCAACACACTATCCAATAGCTGGTATATAGCTGTAGGTCAGTATTTCTTGCTAATCAGGTTTTTTAGCATATAACTCGGGTTTTCCAGGAGCAACATGGTCATTAATTCCTCTCAATGAAGCACTGGTGAGCAACTGTTATGCCGTTTCCTTGCATTAACAATCTCCATCAGTAGTTTAATGATTAGCAGCAATGCAAAAATGCATGTTGAATCTGATTTTGTAGAGTGGTGCTTACAGCCATTGATATCACTTTTATTCAAAAGTATTCACAATAATGGGTCAATAATATACTAATGTTAACTACTGACAGAATATGATAACTACTGAGTTGGGGTTTACTACTTATTAAAACACTAAATCAAGAATTCCCTTTACATAACAGTTAGCACTTATTATTGAATGACTAATGACAAAATGGTAATTTAAGTTTATATTACAGTAAATATTTATTCTAAATTGTTAAAAAAAAAACAACTTAAAAACTTCTGAATAAATAAAACTGTTTTTCTCAATACAAAGTATTTTCCCCATTGTGCACAATGGTTCTTATGTCATTAAACTAAGTTTAAACTTCATTATGGATCTTTTTGGCATCACTTATAACTTGCATGAATATTAATGCTTCCACAATATGAAAGGAATATATGTAATACCAAAATTCACATGGTGAAGTGTCATCCACCTATGGTGGAAAAATGAGAATCACAGTGCATTGGCTACTAGCCTAGCACAGACTGACAATGCGTTGTGAAAATGCCCATACGAAGAAACATAAGTCTTTGAATCTTTGAGGTTGAATATAAAGTTCATTCAAGGTTTTGCCATGTCCAATGTATTATTTAGTGTTTTTGGGTCTGAGTTTCATAACACCACTCAGTTGTGAGCTAGCAACATTCTTGCAAAATTTATATCAGGTGATCCTCACAACCAGAACATGTGTACCCTGAAAAGTGCCCATCACTTTGAGTTTGCCTGCCAATTTTGCAGGTGGCATATCTGCCATCCCAGTTAGTAATCATGTTGTATGCCTGCATCCTCATTTCAGTTCTTTCTGCCAACTTTCATTTTTAAAATTCTCCAGTCTAAATCATTCTGTTAGATATTTATGATTAGTCTACCTAAATAGCCACAATTAAATTAATGCCAATCACTGTAGTGAAATGTAGAGAATTTACAAAGTATTACAAGAAACAAAACCCTGCCACCAAAACATACAGCCACAACCATGATTAAATCCTATGCATATATGAATAGCATTAATTAAAAATACCGCTGCGTACGTGTAAGTATAATTAGGTCAGTTCATTAACAAGGTTTTGAGAAGCCAGCAGTAGGTGCTACAAAATTTAGTATGCATGGGGAATTTGTGATATGAGTCTGCATCTGGGTAAAATTGATCAATGCACAAGCAAACGAATGTATAAGGAATACCTGCACGCTTTTTGACTTAATATGTTGGGTGTTTTGCAGACTTGTGAAAAACCTAACCTGCATTGCTAGTGAACTGACAACCCTCATGACTCCTCACACAAAAATATTTAGTGATAGTCAATTAAGGTAGGATAGCATTAAAGTAGAATTAATGTGCATTATCCTTGCATTGATCAATTATGCTACTCAACTGTTCCTGAAAGATATTTTCTGTAGATATTTCTAAGTTAAATGTATATTCAGAGGTGTATATCACATCATCAGAATTTTCTTGTCTAGGTAATCCTGCGTTTTAAAATGGGTCAACTATGAAACATAGGCATGTTTTGTATGTGGGTTTGCTTTCAAATTATGATGTTGAAAAGCCAGAGTAAAAAACAATAGATGAAAGGTTTCCATAGACTTCTTAATGCTTACAAGCCCAGTCATTTTCCAAAGAACAGCCTCAGACAAAGACATAATAGATTGTACTTCAATGAAATCAGATC
This sequence comes from Albula goreensis, assembly GCA_022829145.1. NCBI lineage: Eukaryota > Metazoa > Chordata > Actinopteri > Albuliformes > Albulidae > Albula > Albula goreensis. The sequence goes on along the minus strand of CM040765.1, from coordinate 1,099,896 downwards.
AAAGAAAGTACCGGAAATTGCAGTGAAAAAATACTTCTGCAGTACTCTTTTAAAAATATATAATTATGTTCAGTCACACACACTTTTTGTTTTTATAATTCTTGAAACATCAATGTTTGTGACTAGGCGGCAAATTTTGATTATTCAATGAGTTACAAACTGAAGTTAAGGAGAACTTAAAAGGACAGTTCCACAGAACACAGTGCAGCAATAGCAAAAAAAAACGTAAAAGGAATACAATACATTTTGTCACACACCTCCAGGACCCTGCTGCTTTAAGTGTTTGTAATTTACTTCCTTTTTTTTTTTTTTTTTTTTTTTTTTTTTTTTACAAAGACATGTTCGTTTTGAAGAGAACTCACATTAGAAAGTAAAGAAAAAAAATGGATAAACAACATTAGCTACTTCCTGAAAAGCATAGTTGCCTGTTTTGAGAAGAATCAAAGAAATTTTCTGCAATGGAAGTTTACTTCACTCAAGCAGTGATCAGAAAGAAAGTGAAACTAAACTTCACCTTTTCCCATCTTTCCTTTCTCTTCTAGTTCCCCATCTTTATAGCTTGATCTCTAAGCTTTTTTTGCCTTTTACAATTTAAGAAAACAGTAGAAAGTTAGTAACAGCCTCAAGCTAACACCAAGAGGTGAAAAACTTCTGAACGTCTGATTTCACAAAGAGTCCTGCTTTGAGATTGAGGTGCGACTGGGATGCACTGCTCCGGGTTTGCTAGCATGACATGTGTGTGGGTGGATGGGGGCGGGATAAGGAGGTGGGGGGGGGTAAAGGGGAATACAGAAAAGGTAGGGGAGGAGGCAGGGACTGGGGGGGACAGGGACTGGGAATGGTGGGGATTGAGGAAATCACACTGTCAAATCATCAGTCCACTGGTCGCTTTTCACCATGTTTCTTTGTAAACTCTTCTGCGTTCTTAAAGAATTTTTTACGGTCCTTTGAGTATTCCTCTGCTAAATCAGCCCTCAGTGGATGCTCTGGCTGGGGGTCGTTGACCAGGGCGATGAGGGACTGGATAACTGCCAAGACAGAAAAGAAAATATGTGAAAGGAAGCTTAAAAGAAGTTGTTTACAAACTATATGTACTTTCCCCATCAATGAACAGCAACAGTTTGTAGCCTTCCTGCAAACGTCTTTTCCACAACTCTCCTCCCCCAGGTAATCTTCATCACAAGGTAAGAGAATAAGGGCTTAACGACAACTGTATATAGGCTTCAGAGCTTTGAACGGCAGGTTTATGATGGCCTATTGTCTCCTGGCCGGCAGAGGCCACGCCTACCTTGGTCAGTTTTGGTGGCTGGCTTCCAGTTTTCCGCACTGATCACTGGCAGGCAGACTTGGCCTTTCTCGTCGATGTTGGGGTGATAAATCTTCGTCTTGAACGTGATCTTTGGGGGCTTGAAAGGATACTCGGCAGGAAATATGATCTCGATCCTGAATGCTCCTTTGTCGTATGGGGGGTTATCCTTGAAGAGGGCACAATGTGAAATTGGGTCAGAACTCAAATGAGGTGTCTGGATGTACAGTGATAAGTGACCTGATTGAGCACATGGTTATATAATTACAAAAGTAACACATCAGTTTCATTTTGGTGACAATACAGGGTTGAGCTTACAAATTACTGAACTGCTGCACACTAAGTGATGGTAGCAATAATATTTCATGAATAGATGGCAAAAAGACTATTGTGGTAGTCACTACAAATGTCTAAGCCATGCTTTCAAAATTGCTGACAACTGCTTTACAATGTTGTAATTACATGAAAATGATTACAATACCTCACAACCTGGGTGGAAAACTAAAACAACCTTCTTAAAACTCTAATCTGAAGGCACACACCAGTATAAATCTTAATTCACTCAACCTCATTCCAATTACCATTTTCCCATTACAAATGTTATGTTGCTGACACTGGAATGGGTTGTCTTTTTAATAACACCAGGGAGTGGGACAGTGTGTTTACCAGTGGTTAAATATTCACTATATATTTACATTTTTAACTTTTTGTTTGGTTCCTTAAAATTCCTGAGATTAAACTACAGACAGATCCAGGTTCACTCATCCTCATCACCAGGCTCAGTTTCCATCCCTGAATAAAGTATTACATTCACATTTAAGTTGACTGATGAATGCTTTTGAAGCTACACAGTTTCTTTTATTCTGAAATACAGTATTTCCAAGGTCAAGCCATCCCTTGGCATATCCTGGGACCTAACAGAATTACAGAGGACAGTTTCTTCCAACAGGTCATCCACAGGGTTTAGTCCATGCTATTCCTTCTGGTACTTGGGACTTTTACTCCACTCGAGCACTTTAGCACTCTCGTCCCTGGCTTAATGCACTTTGAGTTATAAGTCGCTCTGGATAAGAGCATCTGCAAAATGCCTATAAATTAAAATTAAAATTAAATGAAAGGCTTCTGTACTTTTGGGAAATATCAGTACTTACCGGAACGATGAGCCCTTGCCAGGTCAAAATATTTGATTCATCAACTTGGATGTTACGGAAATTTTTCATTCCAGACTTGCGGATTTCGTCAAGTTCCTGCAACATATCAAACAAAAGAGCAGCATGACAAAACAGCCATGTATGTACAAGCTACACTGTTATTCCTGAGCATGAATTATTTCAAAATTCACCAAAGGCAAGTAGTAGGAGGACCAGTTACGATAAGCATGAACTGCAGCCTATTTACTTTCACCACTGTTCAACTGAGCAGCTCTTTCCAAGCTTAACAGCAACTTAACTACATCATACAGATTCTTCAGTCTACCAACACTTTGTAGACGGAGGCCTGCTGCAATGAGCTGAAATATGGCCTTGTAATGTTCGACAGATTTTAATCTCAAGTGTAAATAACCACTCAAACACTGGCCAAGACTTAAACTTTTACCACTGTGCTGTGTTTATTTGTAAATAAAGGAAAACTGCCCATAAAATCTATGTTTAGTGATTATTTTATGAACTATTTATTCATGTTTTGAAAGGACTACATCAAAATATTTGTAGTGGCTAATGTCAGTTATCCTGTATCTGGCAGAGACCAATGCAGGTTCACTGTATTTTCAAACACAGAACAACACTGATATTATGGCCAAAAGTGCTCCTACAATCTGTTCTATATGAATGCGCTTCCTGATAAAAGGTAAAATCTAGAGTACCTGGTTATAGTTACAGGGATCACATCTTCCTCTAACATTAATGAATGAACATACTGATTCACTATCGTTTGCTCCTGCATGTTATTTCAGTTTTTTAATGTCTGCAGTGTGCTGCTCTGGAGGGCAGGCAAGACCAGGACCAGTGTTCTCACATGATTAAAGACCACAACACATATGTACCAGTATCCCTACATCAATTGATGAAGCCGTTTTTCCTGAATAGTTGAAATTTTTTCCCCCACAGATCACATTTACTCAGACACGCAATTAACAAGAAGCCCTCTTAGATATAATGTGCCAAAAGGCAGAACTTTCAGACTTTACCTTAAAGCTATTTCAGACCGGCAAAACCACTACACCTGGAATCACGCTGTCAGCCCAGCCTGTATCATTTAGCCTAAGATGAATGATGTATTCACCATAGTCACTGAGGCAAGTGACTATCAACAAGTACCCTCATTATACAAGCACATGAATTTGCTTTGGAGACAGGTAGGTATAAGTGTCAAGTTCTTAATGGCACAGATGATGATGTCATGTGATAAATTATGATGGGATTGGTAGCAAAAGTACACAACATTTATACTTATTGCGAAACACTATCTGAGTTTAAGTCCAAAGGTATCTGTCATAACATGTACTTTACTATCATATCCCTTATTATAGAAATAGAATTCCTGAGATAATTGAACATACCAAAAGACTTTGGTGTAAGGTGTTTTTACATGGCAGTATGCACTAAACTGAATCGTTCCTTGTCTTTATTTAAACCTTAGTTTCAGTGCTTAAAGGTAGAATAGGAATGTTTGTTATCAAATATTACAATAAGGCTAAAATAAATTCCTATCACTGAAAAACATTCATTGATATGTAAACTTACCAAACATTTTATCAAGCTAATGTTAGTTAATGTTAGCAAGCTTTGGATTCAATCGTAATACTGACTGTGCCTTGTCCATTTTACCAATAGTAACCTGGAGCGTAGTGGAATGGATGTAAACACTGTTTTCCCATGTTTTCATACGCAGGTATAGCATAACATATTTAATTAGGGACAATAAAATGGCTCCCCAACAGCGGTGGCCTCCGGAGCAGTGAGTGACAGGTTCTTGATATTCACATTCAGGTAACACAGTTCAAAACATATAAGAAATTTTAATATCCCATTGTCCATTGTTGTATTTCTCATAAACGGCTTCACAGATAAGTTTATTATCCAAGAATGTATATTGATTCAGGGGGCTGGCAATAACAAGATGGTCTGGACCCAGAAAACTTGCAGCTTAGCCCAAATTTGCTTGCTGCTCCATTGTAGCAATATATAGTGATAACTAATCGGGAAATACTCAGCGCAAAGTTGAGGCTGATCAGTTAAACTTAGCCAGTTACATTTTAGCTTAGATTAGCTGCAAAATGGCAGATAGCTCAAGTACTATTAGCTACACTGCTTAAAAAAAACTGAATGAGCTGTGACACGCATGTTCAGCTAGACCAGTGGGCTGACAATTAACTCACTTTATTGAATTACCTGACGCATGCAAGTTAAATGTATCTCACTTGATACCCACATACAAGTTTTGTTATGAAACAGAACCATCAAGCCTTTTACTGTCTCTTTACCACTGAAACTACCCTTGTGGCAGCAGCTAAAAGACAGTAAACTTCATCTCCAATGCTAACACAATCAAATGTTTCAGATGTTCAACATTTCCAGTTCTAGCACACTATTCAATCTGTCCTTCCTCTTTTTCCCAATCTGTAGTTAACTTTGAGCTCTGCTGTTTTTTTATGAGGTCAAATGAAAACTTCAGTTTACCTCCCAATTCAGTTTTGGGGAAGCTTATCTTCCCCTAACCTATTGTTCTTGTTTCCCTCTATCTGTCTTGGTTTTGAAATAGACACCTCCATAAACATGGATTTAGGACCAAGCAACTTTGTGTAAAAACAAAAAAAAAATCACTCGCTTTCATACAGTAATGCACTGACCTGAGATCAGCTGCAAGCCAAGTCAGCACATTCCCAAGAGAGAGGGATAGACAGTGTTGCAGATTAAGTCTGACTTTAGATGTAATCCGTCTCTTGATCATGTAACCTACTGTTAACGTGCCGGGGCTCCTGCATGTAAACCAACTGACCACCTCAATTCACCACCTCACCCAGAGAGAAACATGGATGCTTTGCCTATTATAGTTACTGGTAGTTAGTCTTAGAACAATGCTAACATTAGCGAGCTGCTTTGCTAGATAGCTAATAAACGACCCATTTGTTGCACAAATTTCGCTGGCTCTATGCTCAATATTTTCCATCATGTTACAAATTTGAGCATGAAGAGCATTTCCCAAGATAGACCAGTTTTCTTGCACATTATGTTCTGATTGGCTCACACTTGATAATGGAACCAACATTAAGATCCAATGAATTTGAATGATTTTTATGTTATTAATGGTATTGATGCTGTTGCATGCTCTCAACATTTTTTCACGCAACAATCTTGACCCAGGGCTATGGGTAACGGTAAAACATTCTACAGAGGTTCAGTGTGAATCCCCTTTTTTAGTCCTTTTTTAGTATCTGCCCCCTATATGATTTCCTGTATTTTTTCACATCTTTCACAATTAAGAGTTGACCCTTTTGTGAGTTGAAGTATATAGAGGTAATTTGATGCTTATTTCATTGGTTTGTTATGCACAGTAAAGAAACAAGCAACCTCTAACTTCGGACAGTAAAAAGAGTTGTCGGTTAAGTTGTACATCACACCAAAAGAAAAACCTGAAGACCTGAGTGAAATTGTGCAGGAAGTCTCAAAGATTCCTACAACATCCAGCGACCTGCCCTGGGCAAGATCAGAGTTAAAGACCATCAGACACAAACTACTGCAAAAATGGAACTCATGGCTAAGAACAGCATGTCTGCTTGTCTCATGTTTGCCAAAAGAACCTGGATGATCCTCGAGGTCTGGAACAATGTTCGACGGAGAGATGAGTCAAAGGTGGACCTTTTTGGCCATCACCGCATTCTTCATTCAGATCCTCATCCCAGTAACCAAGTATGGTGGTGGTAGTTACAAGGTTTGATTGCTGTCATTGAAACAACCATGAATTATGTGCCATTTGCTTTGTTTAATAGAATTCAGTCCATCCATCCACAGACAGAAGCAACAAGACAATGATCCAAAACACACAAGCAAGTCAACGTGGCAATAGTTGAAGAACAAGAATTTTGGCAGTTTTGGAATGGCCAACCCTAAACTTCACTGAGATGTTGTTGCAGGACATGAAACAAGCACTTCATGCCCAAAACTAGAGCCTGACCAATGTTTTTGTTGGCCTAATACACATTTTGGCTGTGCAGGTGTACTAAATGCCAATATTCAAGACAGATAGAACACCTATGAGTTGCCTTTTATTATTTTTGCAGTACTGCAAACGAAAGTGGCCTTTTTGGCAAACTGTTGAAACAGTAATGCAGCCCCTTTACCTATTCTGGAAAGTGATACCGCACAGCTACCATGAGCATCCATCCCTTCTCTTCCCTCTGATTATAAGGTCACCACCATCCAACAGACTGTTTTACAATTGCACTACATGTTCCAAATCATTTTTGGATCCCACTGTAAACAAAAAAAAAAAAACTAAACTCCACCCAGCCCAATAAGAACTAAGATGCATGCCTTAGCCAAGCATGACAAATAATCCTACCAGCCATTGATCATTATTGACCGCAATTCATTATAAATAGTTTTATCAGAGCTCTCTATGAAGGCAAATCAGAAGAGGTGATCTGATGACGCAAAATACGTGACACACTTCTCTGTGCCTGGCAAAAGAAGCTTGCTAAAATGGCTTCAGTGGTCCGGAAGTTCTACAAGGCGTCCGAAAACTACAATGAAATCGTTTTATGCAATGTGTGTGAAGCAGAAATCCCTCCTGGTGGAAGTCAATAATGACATTTTAATACCATGAACCTCATGAGACATTTGAGAATTCGTCACGTCAAAGAATACAGCAAGTATGAAAGGCAAGTCAGCGCAAAGTCAGTAAAGCGAGCTAACCCTTTAGCAACTCAGTCGTCCGTCACACAGTTGTTAGCTAGGGAGACATTCAAATGGCAGGAACCCTATAGCAGCGACAGCAAGAAGTGAAAAGAGATATCAGCCGAGATAATGGAATGCATTGGCCTTGATCAGCAGCCTCATTCTGTAGCGGAAGATGAAGGATTCAGACGACTTATTACCTACTAGGATCCACACTATATCCTCCCAGGGCACAATTATTCCACGGACATATGCCTGCTGCAGTTGTACCAAACAGCGCATACACATATTGACAGCATTTTAAAGGACAACGTCGCATCAGTTAGTTTTACAAGTGACATCTGGAGTTCGAGTGCACATCTGATAAACAATAAGTAAGGTACTGGTAAAAGGAATGCTGTGTCATTTTCTTGAAATTCATCTAACTTTGCTTCAAAAATAAGCAGAAACACTTTTAATAGTTGTGCAATTTAATGAGATAATGAAAATAGTCTAACCTATGAAAATGCATAAAATAGCCCTAATGTTTTCTTTTTTGTTAATAAAAAGGTATAAATACCAATATTTCCCAGACGCACTCAAGCCACAGCTACGTGTTCTACTTTCAGGTATCCTGGACCGTCAGTTCAGGTACCGGCCTAGAACGGCAGTATGATGAGCACAGTTTGGGGGTGAGCAGCTCCGAGCCCCCAAAGAAAGTACCATGAGCTGGCTCGTTGCAGGCTATGTATGCTGAATTGCCGGATGAAGATGTGGAACATGGTGGGGGTGACACCAGCAACCAACCTGCATTGCAGATGAACCTGTACTTGTCAGAGCCACTTATCCCACGAAGCAGACAGCCATTTGCTTTCTGGCAGGACAATAAAAGCTGCTTCCCCGCACTTGCAGAAGCAGCACGAGCCTACCTCTGCACACCATGCACAAGTGTAGACAGCGAGCAACTTTTCAGCACAGCGGCAAATGTTGGAGATGAGAAGAGGAACAGGCTGACTTTCAAAAATGCAGAGATGTTTACATTTGTAAAGAAACATTTGCCGTCGATGCTTAAGTTGTAGGCTAACCTGAAGAATGTTAGTTATGGGAGGTTGTAAAAATATGCAAATATTGAGGAATGCTTTATACAGTATTTGGCTATAACATTTCTTTGCTGCCGTTTTTTATTGTCTAAATTTGTAGCAGGCCTAAATTTAGAAAGGCCCTGCATTTTTTTCAGTCTATTGGAATTGATTATTATTGCCTTATATAGGCTATAATGGTTTCTTATGGTTAACATAGTGCAGTGTTGAGCATATTTCGCTTTTATTCCATAGGAAGGCTAAAACTGCTCTTTAGCCGGGCATAGGCTATTATATTGGTTTCAGTTTCTTCACAATCCACATGACCTAACAAGAGAATGGAATATGTTGCTTTCCAATAATTAACAGTTGTCCATTTATGATACTTTCTCAGCTTTATAATATTTGTGCAATGCTGTTTAGAATAGTTACGTTTATTACTATTTATGCTACACAATAAATAGAACACTGTAAATGGAAGTTCCCCATCCCCCCACCCTGTGACTGGTATCGGCCGATTCTGATTCCGTTAATCAGTCCAAAGGCCCTGTCTGGAGCATCTCTGCTAATAATGATTACAAACTCCTCCGTTTTTATTTTTGAAGGAAGGGTCAAAGGAACCCTATCCAACTTTCAAACACGATAACCCTCCCCCAACTTGTCAATAATACTTAATAAATTGACATTTGTCAACTCGAGATTAAGAAACCACTGTGTTAAGATGTTTCAATGTTACATTTGTCTTTCTGCAGCTTATGGTTTAGGCCTAATTAATAATGGCACTGAAAGTTATTGCAGAAAGGAACGTTGCGTAGTTTGTTTGAAGTTTTGCTCTTCTGTTGTAAAACTTACTGGACAAACGGGATTAATTACTTACCATATAGTAACTGGATGTGTTTTCGTTGTCTTCAACAAAATGGAAAAAAAAAAAAAGAACTCACAATTGCATAGCTCCAAATCATTCCTCGATTATGAGTCAGCTACTCGGAAATTTCCCCGAGAAATTAAATTACTCGTAGTATGAATCCCCATTACATTATTTTCTGAAAATTTGAAAGAAATCAGCTTCTCACAACATATTTTAGGAGAATCTTTAACTATTATGCTGTTGTTCTCATAACCTGTCGGCTCTTCGCCAATTAGTCTGTGTGGAGCTGAAGTATCATAGTTTTTTTAATCTAGCCTCAATTTACATTACCGGTGCAGTTTTTCTGTCAAAATAACGTTACCTACACATATTTCACAATGGTGCAATACACAAATTAATCTCTGATTTTGCCAAATTACACAAAAGGACGTTTTACATTCTGTACAACCATAACATGGAGGGTGTCTGCAATTAGTTACAAAGAAATTTAGCTTTGTAACTTAACCAAACATCCTAAATGAAAATGTAGAGCTAATATCGTTAGCTAAGATGACTATTTTAACCATTCGAAAGTTTCACTTGTCTAATGCAAGGCTGAAACTGTGAACTGACGTAGTGGCACTAGTAGCTTCCAAAGAGCTAGATAGCTAATTAGATAGCAAAGCTAGTGTCTCCAAGTTACTTTCATAGCTGTGACAAATGACGTTATCCGTCTAACCCAAACTAGCAGGAAAATTACCCAATTCGACACTTTCACATTAGCTTCACCGAAAGGTACTGGTTTTCAATCACAAAACCCTCTAATATTAAGATTATAGCTCGCCAAGTTAGCTAGCAAGCTAACGTTCGGACGACTGCACTTCCTGTGTCTCACAGAACAGAAAGTAACGTTGGCTAGCTAGATGGAACAGCGATCCCAAACGCCCTTTCCCCGTCTGCCACATTTGTTTTATCACAGTAAACGTGACAATACGAGTATCTGTCATTTCAGACGTACACTTGGGTATTGCTGTTTAAAATCTAGATCATTTAAACGAGTCTGTGGTCTTTCCACTTCCCTCATCCGAAAAACCCGGAATCAACGATTATGGCCTAATATGCCGGTGATAGCCAGCTTACTCACACAAGCACAGTTGGCTAACGTTACCTATATATAGTGCTTTCAAAATCAAATCCATAATGTTAATATGAGGCTCAAAACAAAGATAAAACCAACAACTAAAGCAATTCTCTAATTGACATACGCGGTTTCACAAGGGTGATGACAGTGTTTTCGGCTACGTTTAACAGAAATTAAAATGACTGGTCCACAGATTTACCTTGTGCAGCCTCCTGCTCGCCGCCATCTTGCATTTACTGACTGATCCCAGAATACACGGCGGCGGCAGGACGGCTAGCTAAAGCTAGCAGCACTGTACTAGAGACTGTACTTCCTCCTACATATGGTAACCGAAGGGGAATGTTGTATAGGTATTCCTGAGAATTAGCTGTTAGATTGTAAGACACTCTAGTGTTAGGCCATATCGAGTATGTGTATAAATGAATTTACCCGACGGACATTTGTACCACATAGGGGTGACGTTCGCATATTTCTCAAAAAGCAATTATGACTGCTCAAAAACCAAACGCTTATATGAAGGCTGTTATAGTTTTGCAAATAATTACGGCATATGGCTGTTCAAACGATAGTCTGTGAGACTTTTCTAACACCATCTAAAGTTTCCTCACATAAGATCAATTTATCAAATTCACAGAGATGTATGCCACCTGTTCACTCTCTGGTTATATAGGCTGATTCATGTTAGCAAAACCTGTGCGTGTCAGTTACTTGTTGGAGTCCACATAGCTCAACAGTAACCTAAACTGGGCTGTTCTAATCAAGTCATGGATAGATGTTTCAAAATAGCTAGCGCAAAGTCATTCAGGAAGCAGTGGATGACACGGAACAAGTCGCGCCCATCAGTAGTCTTCTCTCTTTGCCCTATCGGATAAATGACAATTTGCATAATGCGTAATGTGGTTTATGTACGTTAAAGTTTGTATGCCATATTTTTTTACAGTGCCTCTCTGATACAGTGGAGATTTTGTCCCCAGGACAGCCTGTTACGCCCCCTGTTGCTAATGGTGTCGAACTGATCCTGTTCTCATGTCTTTGGTCTGGCTTCCTCTGTGTGTTGTCTACCTTAATGCATTAAAACTTACAATGGTTATAATAACGAGGTTAAAGTGAAAAATAAAAATACAAGCTCAATCTTATTTTTTCCATTATTTTAAGCAAAATATCAACAAAGGTGAGTAAAAATCATTGAAAGATAAAAGCTCTCTGGCAAATATGCCCAGGACTTTTCCAATGGTAATCGAGTGATCAACTGTCAAAGCTTTTATACTCTAAAGAAGGGCATTCAGATTCATTAAAGCTGGAGTGTGTTTCTTGCCTTTAATTTTATTTCTGTTCTTCACATGTGTGTAGACCATTTATATGTCCCAGGGCAAGTGGGTATGTCACTGAAACAAACTGCCAGTGCCTTGAATTAGGATTAAACAACAGAGAGTTGGGTATCCTTTTCCTTTGATAATTCTGCGATAACCATATTTTAACCCTAACATTACTTTTCAGTAGTATGCTTGTTGTTTTGTCAATTGTGAATTGTGATCTTTGTTGTGTTGCATGCCCCCTCCCCCTAGACACAATGTAGCTTCACCACTCACAACACAAAATGGAAGAGAGATATAACATTATTATGAAATTACAGTAACAACCAGGTAAATTGAAAAATCTAATAAAACAATAGTGTCATTATGCAGCTGCAGGCTCTGACCATGCCAACTCTCCCAGTCTCCACAAATCTGAAAATAGCTGTACATGGAGATGGAGAGCTGCTTAAGATCTGTCCTCTCTCTGATTAGCTTCTACACTTGGGACTGTATCTTTGTTTGCTTGTGTGACATGAATTAGGACAATCACACTCTAACGGCTAAATAATCTGGGAAAAAGAGTTTCAGTGAGTTGACCATGTTAGAGACAGAAACCAGTGATTATGACCAGATGAGCAAGCAATATACATCAACACAAAATACATTTTCAAGTTAAAAAAAGACATAATGTGAGTGTGTAGTTTTATTTAATTGCAATGGTCAGGAAATAGTAAATGAACTTGTAAATGGATTCTCATTAGATCATCACCAATGGTCTGACTACCAAAGGGTATGTGGATATAAGAACATATTATGACGAGAACAGGCCATATGGCCCAACAAAGCTCGCCATTACAATTTAAACAGTATCCAAAACTGCATCAAGTCTGCACTTGAACACAGCAAGGGCCTCTGCCTCAACTACATGACCTGGCAAGCTGTTCCATGTATAATATATATAAGGAACATGCACAAAAGAATCATGAACAGGGACATGCACAAAGGCATTATGAGGGACATGGGTCAAATCAGCAACCTCAAAACAGAATTCAAGCTCTCACTGTCCAAACAGGGAGTATGACCAAATCAGGCAGACCAAATCTAAGGACCAAATCAGGCAGCTCTCACTGTCCAAACAGGGACTAATGTGGACCAAATCAGGCAGCTCTCACTGTCCAAACAGGGACTAATGTGGACCAAATCAGGCAGCTCTCACTGTCCAAACAGGGACTAATGTGGACCAAATCAGGCAGAATCTTTATGACTCATTAGTTTTATCTAGTGCTCAGCCGCCTAATGTGCACTTTGTATAATATTAATTAAACAAATGACACCACTCTCAGATTATGAAGCGGAGAATGATTGGGGAGCTCACTTGGAAAGTATGGTGATACATTGAACATATGAGGATCATAATACAACTCAAGGAGCCTCTGAGAGTTTCTGTGATTAATTTCATATTGTTTCAACCATCAGGCTAGAAGTAGCATTTCACCATGTCAAGGATAAAGTGAGGGTTTACCCTTGTTAGGTCTTGGGGACATTGCTGGGGGCATGGTGACCTAAACGGTATGGGGGCCACTGCTTGAGTCTGATTGGACCAGTTCATCAATATCAGGCCATTCAGGAGACTGAATGACATTTTATATTTCAGGACAAGTTAAGCCCATGGAGATTCACACACTGAGCGTGGTACTAAATGTGGCACTGTCTGGGCCAGCAGGGTAATACTAAAGACTAAAGACATTGGAACTGTCAGTGTTTATAAAACTGGTACTGTGACATGTGGCAATGCCATTACACAAAATGATTACTCTTTTCCTTCTGATGTTATACCATCTACAAGAAATTCATCCCCCTTTTTGGTGCCTACTGAAGTTCTTTGCAGCTGCAGCCTAAAAAAATGGTCATTGTTTATAATTAATAGAAAATCAGAAGACTTATATTTTGCAGATGGTACAATCACCGTCACACAAAACAGAATTGTCTTACTAATGCTGTAAGTAAATGCATATGGAACCGGCAGTTGATCACAGATTTCCTAAACAGGGTTAAACACCCTTATGTTTCTTCTAGGATGCAAAACACACACCTCAGTTGTCTGGTTTGTCCAATCCCTCACTACTGCTTGTTTGACAAGGTATTTATACTGTAAATTAGGGTTTCTCAACGGGGGCGTTTGTACAACGTTGGGGGGCGCTCAGGCACAAACGGTGGGCGTTAACCACAGTTATTCATAATACCTTTTAAGCGTCTGTCAGCAAAAAAAGTGTTCATCTGAATTTCAGTCAAAAGACACAATTATGTTTTTGCGCGACTAAGGGCTGGTTCATACTCACATACTGAAATCGTAGAATGTTCATGAACGATCAAATGTCGCCCGACGTTGAAGTTCACAAAAATTGTAAACGCACTTCAGTATCAGTCCAACGACATTTTACACTCATCGACAATGGTGGAAGAGGCCATAGTAATCACTCTCAGTTTGTCCGGTGCTCTACTCCTCATAAGGAGAAAGCAAAGACCGAGTGAGTATAGCAGGACAGTGAATTCTACACGGCACGCAGTGGGAGAATACTACTGGCCTTTAAGAGCAATGAAATTTAAAGATATAGAGTACTACAGCCGTTGCACCAGGATGGTTCCAAAATATTTGTTAGGGTATTATCTGTAGTTGCACCAGGATTGCAGCATAGGTCAACGCATCATCAGCCTATATCCCCCGGTGAAAGACTGATCTTGACATTACGATAGGTTATGTATAACCTTAACATATGCTGCCAGGCTTTAAAAATATATAAAAGATGTACAAATGCAAGTTAGTCTATTTTAAAAGAAAATTATTTAATTGTTCTAAATGAGAAACACGCGAGTTTGTGAGCTCGCTACAAATGTGTAATGGTAACCATTCACAACACAGACTATTATAATGATGTATGTGACAGTACCATAGGCTAGGTTAAACTGGAAATCAATACATTTACCAGCAGACCAGGAAATGCAGATAAGTTGACAATAAGAAAACAGTCTAACAAATGCGCTCCATACTTGACCTCATCTTGTCATGCTACAGACTAATCACTGTAACTATCTTTAAAATCAATTAAAACGCGGAATCTTACATTGGTTTCTCGTTTCATTTTTCTACCATGACGTTAGCTTGGAATTTCGGAAACGAACTATCATTAACAACATAAATTTCACTTTAAAATATGGGTGGTGTGGCAAGAGGTAACCACTCATTTACAGTGAATCACTAAGTAGGTATTGTTGTTAGCCTGCATATCTGTTTTGACTAACATTAGCTCTGTAAGTTAGCTGAGTAGAGCTTTAAGCAGTTATGCAAGATGTTACGAGCTAGCTACGAGAGCTGCTTACGGGTAGTTTTTATTTGGTAAGCAATTGCTGACCAGACATTCTCCTTTTTTTCTGGCAGCTTTCATCTTTCAAGCTTCCTGGTCATAGGCACATGCAAGAGTGTGCCATCACAGCACTTAGTGAGTTTTGTTTGCCTGATTGTTTTTCTGTGAATTTGCAAACACATATAATTACAACAATTTCAATCAGTTCACAAGTGTTGTTTTTTTCCCCAAAAGACAATGTTGTCCTAGTAGGCCTGGAATGGTATGTATACTTAAAGAAATCAGAGGGTAAGTGTTTAAAAATAGGCTTATGAACAATTTTCTTGTTTAATGACTGCATTCTCTGATAGGAAACATAAATGTCATGTAGCCTAATCATATTCAGACATAAATAGAAATGCAACCACTTGAGGCCTATTCTAAAAACAGAATATATCACTCATATTCCAACATTTTGACAATCATTTTGACCAAAAACCCTGGTCTCTGTGAGTCAGTTTTGTAATTTGAGTTTTTCGCTGTAAAATATTTCTGGCATGGTCAAATTGGTCAAATGATCTACTCAACCCACTGATTTCTACTGCATATACTTACATCTACTATATACTACATATACTATATCATATCACTGCCTTTGAATGTGTGTTTGTTTTTCTTTTTTTGGGGGGGGGCAGGGCGTGTCATGAAGAGGTGAGGGGGCGTTCGTTCAAGAAAGGTTGAGAAACAGTGCTGTAAATAAATGTCTGACCTGGTCATAGCAGTGTGCCAGTAATCCTGGGCTCGCATACTGGGTCCCCGTTCAGCTCTGGGCCCTCATTAAAGCCCTTCACTTCTTTACCTTACCCTCTGTCTGGGCATCTGGCCGTCTGTCTGAGAGGCCCCCTCATGTACTCACATTTCACAGGTGATTTCCATGATTTTGTAGATGAAAGTTAAGTCATTGATGAGAAAAAAACCAAACCAAGAACCACTTTTGGAAATGGGTGACAAATACCATAAACAAAATAAAAATAAGCAAAGATATATTGCAGTTATTTATTCTGCACTTTTTGTAGTTTTCAGGGATTTCAGTGCACAGTTAGTGACAGTAATGAAAGCCTGCTGCTATAAACCCAGCAGCTCTTATCAGTGTTGATACAAGCTCCTCACACATACAGCCTCACACAGAAACTTCCAGAAATTAACTGTGTTGGGATCACATGTTGATGAGAGTCAGAAATAATATTCAGAAAAAAACTGCCATGGCAATTTCACTTCTCAAGATGTAGTGCAACTGCAGGCTTTCCTTAAAGAATCATCCTTTTTAACAACAGCTGAGAATGTTTCATAATTAATGCGTGAAAGAGTTACAGAAATTGTTTAGATAGCCATTTGCATTACTGTTGACGCTATACTCAAAACAATTTACAGGAATGTTTGTGTGTAATTCATTTTTATCACTAGGGGGCACCTAGTATTGCACTGCTCTGAAAAGAATGGCAAGAATGGTTACCTCATTTTTTATGTGAATGTGGCTTTTATTGCTTATGTAATTAAAGATCTTTAAGGTTAACAGGTGCCAGAAACAATACATGATATTTGACATTTAGTCAGGAGCTAGAGATTGTGCACTTATTCTGTACCTTTTTGGCTGGCATGATGGATAGACAATTTCATTTATTATACTTCTGCAGACAGTTGTTATACTGTTTCTAGAAGCAAGGACTTTATATGGGCCCTGTTGTTAAAATTTCAATGATAATCTTGACTTTGATACATTAGATTTTTCCCAGTAGAGTTTATATGTTATGTACATTCATCATCATTTTCCAAAAAAAGTACATTTGGATACCTATGTAGTACTAGAGTCCAAATTCTGTAGGGCGGCAAATGTTTTCCAGCATGTTTTTAGCTTTCATTTTAACATATTACATTTTTATATTACTCTTCTATGTTTATTATTCAAGTCAAATGTAATGGTTACAGATGGCACCTCTAGATTTTTATTACTCTCTAGATGGCGCCCAAAGACATAACATGAAGGAATGTTTCTTTTCCAAATTGCAAAACATAATATCTATAAAAAATTAAATGGTAGCAGTCCTTCAAAATGTGACAAAAAAACAACACTTGGGCAAGAAATCTTGGTGGTAAAAACTGTATCTTCATAAGACATTTCTGAGTAAAAAAGGTATTATGGATTCTGTGAAAATACATGGCTTGCATGTTGGTGCACAAGCCTAAGGCACAATTAATAGTTAATGATGTAAATGGACCATTACTTCTGAGCTGCTAAGCAGACAATTATCCAGACTGGGTTCTGCGTCTTATGGTACATTTTACAAATTGCCTGTTTACACAGCTTAATATTTGATGAAGCAATTTAGAAAATATGAAGAAAAATAAGGTTCTATTGTTTCATATAGGAATACATTTCCAGTAACCTCTGAACTCTAAAACATCACAAATATAAATGTTCAAAGCACTTGCATGTTTTCTATGACAGCTGTATGTCATAGAAAACAAGGCTATATGGCATTACTCTCTGTCTTGGACCGCTCTCTGACTAACTAGAAAACGTATCAAGATAAAATGGAGGAAATAGACAGAGATAAGATCAGATACAGTTCCTTTTTTTTTTTTTTTTTTTTTTTTACTTCAAAATAGACTTAAAGGTGTAACAGATTTGTTATGTGGGCATTAGGTGAGTCTCAGGTAATGTACTTTTTAAAAATGTGCACAGGTAATCGGGACTTTGATGTGGTTGCAGTAGGCTTTTTCAACTTTGGTTGCAGTGTGGTAGAAAAGATTATGAATCCATTGTTGAATAATACATTAGAATTTGTTTGGCCATTAAAAACAATACAGTTCATGTGAAGAACTTGGGACAAAAATCTAAATTTGGGACAATGAAGTGCAGCTGCTTCTGCACAGTGAAATATTCAGTGTTGAATCAACACATGTGATCTCTGCTGGACTCAGATAAACTCTGTTATAATTAAATTAATAGTGAAAATGTATGTCTTCCAAGAACACAAGACTTTTCCAGAAATTACCATCCCGTTTAGGACCACATTATAACAAGCATATGACCAGTGTGACTTGAAACCTACATCTGTGCTAAAATGTCAGTTAAGATTTTTATTCTTTCCAACTCAGATTTTCCCCTGTAGGATGCATTTCTGTGACTGCAATAACCAGGCTTCATAAAGACATGCCTACAGTAGTGAGCAACATCTGTCAAAATATATTGACATTTAAATCATCTGGATGGGCCGTCACTGTAATTCTGCCCACTATGTCAGTTAATCCACATGACATAAAGGTCAGAGAATCTGTATGGCATTGAGACGGCAGGATACTCTAAAACATGACCATGAGAGAACATACCAAGTTAAGATTAAGTTTCCGTGGTTGGCTCAGTATATTGGCCAATACTTACAATGATATATTTTAAAAGAAAGGAGTGTGTATTGTTAAATAAGTAGATATATATAAGTAAATTTTGTTTCACAAATAAAAACAGATTTCATGAATTGGAAGGATGTTAACGCTATTTGCAAGAATCCAAAGATGTGAATTTCAGTATTATGTGCAAACAGACTACCTATTTTATAGTCATGAGCTTCAGCCTGGGGGGGACTGCTTGGTGTGTGGAGGGGAAGGAGTGGACCCCACTTCTAAAAGCTAATGTCAGCCATTAGCCATACCAATTTTAAACCAGTTCCAACTTTGTGTTGTGTGAAATGGTTCATTTCAAACAGTTTTGCACATACTAAATGCATCAGTACATCCGGCCCTTAGACCAGTATAGTAAATTATAGCCAACATATTCATTGTTCTCTTCCAGCATGCTGTATCACTTTTGATTTCTTTGTTTAGAGCAGCAATTTCCAAATTCTAAACTCACTATAAGGATCCTGTGTATGGAACCGTCTTAAAAATGAGGTTAGCGTTTCCCAAATTTATGTAAAACCTACCACTTGCTGGAATGCAGTAAGTCATAACATCCTTTCTATGACTGAAATTTAACAGAATTTCTATTGAACGAGATTTTTTCAAGCTTTGAATGGGCAGTTCCTCAAATCCTCTCACTTTTGAGTTCTTCAGTCTGACAGAGTCCATTAATCTACTGCAACATGTATCAGGATTGTGTTATCGCTCTCCATAAGACTAGGACAACATCAAGAAAAAAATCCCCAAAGCTGGTGACCATTGACATTGACCTAAAGAGGGTCCAAAAACAGAAAGTGAGGATTGAAAGTACTTAAAATGGAGGTTAATTATCTCAAAATTTAGGATTTGACATCAATATTCAATGAGGAAGTTAGAGTCAAATGTGACAACCTTTAAAAGATGTTTTGGCAGCAGTTGGTCAGAAATAATCTTCTATTGTTGATAGCTCACTTTTAATGGAGTATTTCATGCTTATTTTCAAGTGCAGTAGTCCACCCACTTCATAATAAACTCTATCTGTGTACTTCAGTTATTAACAATTTCAGAGCTATTTATAAGTTGCCTTTTATCTCCAAAATCATAGAAAAATTGGTCTATAAGCAATTATTTGATTTAATGAATGGTACAAAAATGTTAATAAAAATTCAAAGAGTCTATACACAACACAAGAGAGAGACAGCCCTTCTGAAGGTAACTGATGACGTAAAGATAAATGCTGATGAAAGTGAAAGCTCTGTCCTTGTCTTGTTAGATCTGAGGGCTTTATATGATTAATACTTCTATTGTAATTGACAAACTTGAAAACTGGGCTGGTATCGCTGGGACTGCGATGAACTGTTTGAACTGAACAGTTGATCTGGCATCATCATCACCAATGATGACATGTTGGAGTCTGCAAGGCTGAGCAGACGATGTTCTCCATCTATATACTACCACATGATACCGCTACGCTGTCAGTTAGAGCAAATGAAGTAAATGAATTAGTAGTTTTACACGGATGCTTGATTGATGTTCAGAACTGGCTCTGACTTAATTCCAAAACTAAGAGTTTTAGTCTTGGATCAAAACTTTGTTTCTGATCAAATTAATTTGAATCTGAGTTCTCTTGTCCCCTTTGTAAATTTGAGTCAAATTGGTGTGATTTTTCTTGGATAAATTGGATAAGATTGATAAATGCTCAGTCTTGATCCGCATATAAGTCAAAATAAGTCAGTACAAACATATTTGTAAAAATTAAGCAATATATCCAAAATTAGATCAATTTTATCATTTCAGGACAATGGTAAAAATCATGCAAAAATTTGTATTTATTACATGTAGACTAAAGAATTTCTGTGATGACCCTTTTCTAGGTGGTACACAATGAAGCTGCAGGCTGTTAAAGACAATTCTTATGAGATCCCATGTCACTACAATTTTAGCCTCCTTTCACTGGCCAACCATCTATTTTAAAATGTTATCAATCACTAACAAAACATTACATGGCTTAACTAAGATGATGATGATTATGATGGTGATGATGATTATCATAATTATTGGTATAATTATTATTAACAACAATAATAATAATAATAATAATAAAAATATTAGACATATAATGTTGAATAAAATAAAAGTCTAAAAGAAAGATAAAGAGCATATATTTATGATATTATATGGGAATATCAGGTAAATTTAGTGAGAATTTGAAGTGAAATGATTTATTGTTATTAAAAAAAAGCTAAACTAAAGCCAATATGGTTCTGCTAAAGCCTTTCTTTGGGGTAGTGTTGAGTTAACTGATGAGCCTACCTACTGAAGTGTGGACTCTTGAAGTGCACTTCATTTTCAAGCTTTAGAAGTTTTAGGTTCTATGACAATTTGGGCTTGGATATACTGGAATTGCTGTTTTTTGGTTCAAGGGTGAATAAAGCATTTTTTAAAAATCTTTTTCATCCCATATGCAATCATCTTCCAATGGCGTCCTGTTTCCATTCTGTTAGAATTTATTTTTTTCTTTGTCATGCTTTTAATTCATTCACTTCCCTTTCTGTTAAAGCCTTTTAAATTAAATTTATCGTCATTGATGCACTGAATGTGAATGACTATGAGTGCAAAGGGGAATATTTTAAGTGTGTTGCACTGTTCTTTGACTAAAGCCACATTATCTATTTCAAATGTGTTTGAAGTTTATGTGCTTTGTGTTATGAATTATTGAATATTAATTATGAAACATACTTCTCTAGTGGGTAAAATACATGTATCTAAACAAAGTTTGGGGACAATATGTGACATGGCCCAGATATAAAATATTTAACTTGAATTAACACTCTTTTCAAGATGAGGAGCAAACAATCATATTTCACACATATCCTCTTTTGCTGAACCACATTTCCCATCAAGCATCTCTGTGTTTCCCTATACCGTGCACGTGAGGCCCTCAATTGATTATGGTTGTTGACATGCCTCCTTTTCTATTTGCAGTGTAACCTTTAACAAATATAAACGTTGTTGCCAATGCGTTTCCATAAATTAAGCTGAAAGTCAGAATGATGCAGGATACTGTGGCACATTTAAAATTGAACTTTTGAGTGTCCCCATTACTAAATTTGAACAACACTGTTAACCCTGGGACGGAAAATCCTCATGTTTCAATTAACTTTCTTAATAAAATGTGTGCATACAGGTTTAACTTTGTGCCGTAAACGCCAGCTTGTGCTGTTACAGTAACAGAATTGTCTACAGCAAGAAGAGGATGTTAGCATGCTAACTATATATTTTTGATTTCCTTTCAATTTTGATTCCTAGTCCGTGCGTCTTGAACTTTTTTTGTACACTCAAGAAATGCTACATTATGTAAATATTTTTTGTACGGCGTACCTGTCTGTTGACAATGCTCTACCACGACCCAAATAAATGCATTCAGAATTCTCGATTCACTGAATTTGATTATTAAAAATCTGAAAATGGTCTTGATTTTTTGTTCATGACATGTCAAAGGAAAAATGATATGACGTTTAAATATTTACCAGGCTGGCTCTTCACTGCTGTACATAATCATTGATAAAAACAAACTGAGCGTTAGGCCTATTTTTTTTTTAAAGCCTAGGAGCTTTACGTTTTCTTTCTCTTTATGACAACCATGGTATAGGCTATACGTGCTGAGAACCTACTGAGATAAGAATGTTCTGAGTTCGCTTTTATTTTGCATCATCTACTTTTTGTGTTATTCATATTGAGACTATGATTGGAACCTCGCATTAACATATTAACCCTTATTGTGGTTGTAAATACCATTTTCTTAACCAGACCCCGGAAAAGAAGCAGTTGGGTATCTGTCCGCATACACGACTGTGCGTTGGCACAGGCTGCGGATTTTTTTTTCTCCCACCCCCTTCGATCGGCTTGCATTCAAATTTGGGTCAGGGGTGAGAGATCCCAACGTCACAAGCTTGCAAGATGGCGCTTGGAAGGCTGTGAGATGAGAAAACAGGGTGGTAAATTGAAAACGTTCCTACCGATGTATTAAGGTATCAAAACATCATTCATGCTATTTTTCAGCAAAGTCAGATGTTACCGCGAAAGGCCGGGTGCAGAACTGGGTCGGTTTTGGTTTTTTTTGCTCGTAAAAATACTGGATTTATTCAATTTTGGTTGCTATCGCGTGCCAGTAAAAGGGGCTTCTCTTGTCTAATGCCTACTCCTAGAGAGCCAGTTATACCAGCTTGGCAAGATGTGGTCGCTTCGAGTTGTCTTGCTGAACCCGCAGTGCAACCGCGAGCAGTACGGGCTCAGCAAAAACAGCGCTGCATTTGAGTGCGTTATACTTATTTGTTGTTGTGTACATTTTTCGTTTTATTAATGTTTTAAAGCTATCCATTGGGAACCAGACATTTGTGAATGCATAGCTAGGTGAACTGGCAAATTCAATTAAGCACCAGCAAGGATCCATTTCATCTCGTGCTTTGCGATTACGATGTCCCAGTTCTCTCGTTTTTTTGTGCTTTTTTTCTGAGTGATTATTGTCTTTAAATCTGAAATGCGTAGTGTAAGGCTGGCATCGAAATCGTTTAACTGTGGGGTACAGTATTTGAGATGTAATTGAACGCAGTCGGGCAATGGAGACCGTTTAAAAATTCAAGAACCAAATTTAAATATGCCATGGACGCTATACATTGAACCAGGTATTGTATCGTTTTGTATGTTTTGAAGTTTAGTATCTGCAGTCTTCAAGTATGTTCATTTTTGTTTCCAGTTGAAACCGTTTCCAAATTATAGATTGAGTGGTACAAACATTACGCTCCATCGCACTGTGTATAGGATTGAATGCATGTTTTTAGAAATTTTTAATGAGATGTTATTTCTTTTCTGTTGTAAGAAGTTTATGCCGGTGTGACTTGATTGATTTCTTTAAGGTCCATACTATGTCTTAAGATGAACATGCTGGAATTCTAACACCCACAGGGCGAGTGTGTTTTGTGTACACAAGCACTTAATTAAAATGTGGTTTTGTCCTCTGTGGAAATTTAGAATTACTTTTATGATTGGTAAGGTTTGTGGTTTTGCTTTGAGTGAAAGCAAAACTGGCTTTTGTGGAATTAATTTGTTGACTGGAATGGGCAGTTACAGTTGACAAAAGGAAAACAGAATTGTGTAGCCAAACTTTGTCCAGATAATCAACTGTGTAGATACTTTCCCATATGTATAATCTCCCTGAATGTCTGTGCCCAGATTTGTGGGGTGGGGTCTGAAGCACAGCAAAATAGTGAATTATATTGGCATCTGATCCTTTTTCTGAGCATCAAATTATTCTAAAGGGTACTATGTGTAGACTGCTCAGTGAAGTGGAACATGACTGTTCAGTTGTGAATGTCTGCACACCACACGGGCTGTGTTTGCAAATTTTTTAATGGGCGGAGAAGACGTAAGCGTCATTAATGCCTCGGCTATTAGAGGTGGGTAAGGCAGCATCTCCAGTTTATCAGTTTGAAACACGTACAGGGAGTGACGTTAGAGATGGGCTCGTTCTGTCCGTCCCTAGACTGCGTTTGGAAGCTTCCTGCTGTGGGGAAGTCTTTAAGTGCAGACTGGAGGCTGCCCGGAGCTGTGGCAGAAAGTCTCTGGGTCTGGAAATCGGTCAATTTGCTTAATTACAGCATCGCCAAAACCCCCCAGGTTGAAATGCAGGATAAAACTTGTACAAAGCTGTGCTGAACCGCCGTGGTTGGTAGAGAGTGGGTTGTTGTTTACTGCAGAATAGGAGACTCTTGTACTTACTATAAGTATATTAGTGACTTAATGGATATAATTGGTCACAAGGACAGGGCACACAAATAGCTAGGTTAATGGGCCTCTAGCACATTGCTGCCCACCAGACCTGCTCCAGGGTAACACGATTGGTCCTGAAACAGATGCAAACAGAGTTTTTTGTGTGTGTGTTTGTGATTGCGGCTGTGCCGTTAGTTGGCAGCAGGCATGTTAAATGGTATAGTCATTCTTGGAGAAATCCCTTGCATCGCTAATAGCAGGATTATGTCGGATTATTTATGTAATCAATTAAGATTACAGGTTAAGTTGTTTTTGCGCTTGTTATTGTTTCATTTTTTTCCTCGGAGTGGTAAATATCATTTCAGTTTTGAAATTCTAGCTCCACCGGCTGATGCCTGTAGAAGGAACTGTCATTCACAAGTGAACTCAAGTAGACGCTTTTATTAAGGGGCAAAAGCTTTAATTTCCTGCCCAGGTTAAAGATAGCGTATGTAATTTTACACATTAAGGAAATTGAGTTGTTTTGGTGGGCTGCCATGTGCTACTCTTTACCCTTTGCTCACAGAAATGGAAAGTGGTTTGAAATTTCCAGTGTTCCAAAGTGGAGTGAATCAGAATCCAAGAAAAGTGTCATGGGTCTACTGGAAGTGACATTCATTGTTGTGCATGCACAGTCCTCTCTCCTGTAATAAATTACCATCCTACTTTCTTGTATGCAAGGCTAGCATAAGGCTTAGGCTAAATCCATGTGCCTGCATAACTAGCATTTATGGTAGGATTTCAGTCAGTGGAGTATTATCACTGATTTTTACAGATTAAAGTGTTTTTGTATCAGTATTTGTGTCTGATTGCATTCTGCTCCTTTATTAGCTACACATTGGCTGCTGTGAATTTTCATCATTGTTCAAATAAAGGAAAAATGCAGTAGCCTTGTATGAAATGATTGAATTCTGACTATTAACCTTATGGCTAAATAAAAAAAAAAAAAAAAAAAGTGGTTAAAAACATTAAATGCCATCCTCAAATCATACTTACGAAGTGTCTTGGGGAAGAGACAAAATGGTACTTCCCAACCTGTTTGGAAGAATTGTAATTTACTGAAAAGCTAATGCAGACCTGTGCCATTGTGTTGAATCTCTGTTTTCTATGATGCAGTCTAACTTTGAGTGAAGTTTCTGACATTGGTATGTTTCCTGATTCAACTTTGGGGGTGGCAACCCAATAACAACAGTGTCACTCAATGAAAAGTGAGGATTGATTGCTGAAGCTGCAAGAAGGATGTATTGACTGAAAAAGCTGGAATAATCATTTCCATGTGCAGCAGGTTATATGGTATGTTTTTTTTTTTAAAAAAAATGGTATAGTAGTGTGGTTTGTTGTGGTCTTGGCTTCCTTAAGGCATTGTGTCACTTGAGGTATGTTAATGTTTAAACCAGTGCAAAATTAAAATTTTGAAGGTTTTAGGAGGGCACCAAGCGAGGGGAGAAAAGGAACTCTCTGCTGGACACAAGCACTAATCTGCTGATAAAACGCAATTTACTTGTTGTTAGCATGTGGCGTCTGCAGCAAATTCTGAAATGTTACACGTGTTGTCATGATACAGGCTTTTTTTTTTTAAAATTTTGCACACACACACACACACACACACACACACACGAGTGTATTCTGACTCGCTCCTGGGAGAGCACGGTGGTGGAAGCCGCTGTGAGGAGCAGAATCGCTCTTTGGCAAGTGCGGTGCGGCGTGGGTGCTGCTGTGCAGAACGCGCACCGTGCAGAATGAGCCTGTGCTCCCCTGAAGCGGCAGCACCTGCAGCATGCTGGATGGGTGTAAACATGGGCCACAGTGCTAAAGGTGAGGCTAAAATGTGCGCAGGCTAATACCAGCTCTTGTACAGAGTGGAAAATGGTGTGGGTCCTCTGAGTCATATCTGTTTGTCATGGGTATTGAGTATTTGAGTGCAAATCACATACACAGCGGGGGATTTGCCAACTGCATACGCTCACAATTTTCTGCCTCATATCAAGGTAGGATGTGTGCAGATGAAGACATAACTGTAGTTGCCCTACATTTAAGCACACCATGCAAATGATAGCAGAGGTTCTGGGAACCCATTTAAAGTTTCTTTACATTTCCCAGATGTTGCCTGGAAATGCTGTTTGCTTGTTTTTGTTTAGGTTTTTTTTTTTGTTAAACCTGCTCTGGTAATACTGCTGTGCTCTCGGTCAGAGATGTACTTCCTGTATCCTTTGCAGAGAGGACTACAGCCAAAGAGTATGGTCTCTTGAAACGCTCACCAGTCAATAATGTATTCTGTGCTACAAGCCAAACCGTGTCGTACAGGAGAACCTGTTCAGATTGGCTGAGGATAACTGGTACCTTGCAGATGTTTGTTGATTGGCTGATGGCCTGATATCAGTGGTATCAAAGGTGCAGCTCAAACAGAACATTTAAAAGGCTATTTATAAAGGTCAATATGCTCAAAGAATGCTGTAGAGTAATTCAACCCCGAACATTCAGCTCAAGCTACACTCCAAAAACATTGTTTACCATTTTAAAGCAACTTATTTGCATGACCTTTTTGTTGTGTGCATTAGTTTTCATGATGTGTCTGGTTACCCAAATTAAGAGGGCTTTCACAGTCCAGAGTCTCTCCCTACACACAAAGTTACCCTCGTATCTTAAGATGTTTACGGTTTTGAAGCTTTAATATGTGGTTTGGCTAGAGCGCAACTCTTCAAAAGCCTAACCACAGTAGGACAACTTTGGCAATTCAATTTAACATGGTTTGGCACAGCTCTTGGGCTTTTTTTTTGTTGTAAAACCACGTGCCCTAATTGAGAGTCTACAACTGTACTGTATTACGAGGACTTCGTTTTCAAGTGAACGTTTGCTGAAGGAATAGCTCTGTACACCAGAAGCCTCATCAAACCAGGCTGTAGTTGAGTTTTGTAAACATACATAAGCGTTAAGGCTATTGGAGGGAGCACAGGTATGGGGTTTCTGTGTGGCATAGAAGTCTGTGATGATGACTAATTCCTTCCTAAGGAGCACTTGTGCGTAAGGTGGGGGGCATAGCTCTGTTCCACAGACCAGCGCCCAGGTGCGCTGCAGTTGCACTGGAATTCCTTGCATTTCCTGTGTATAGGCACCATTTTGCGCTGGGGATGTTTCAGGTCCCCCCGCGCCGAGTGCTATGCACACAGCTGGTGCGTCAGATTTTGGTTTCAGTGTGTCACGGTTTTATTTGTGCAGACAAGCTCATGTTTGTATTGGAAATATGTCCTGGCCCTACAACAGAGGCAACTAATGAAAATTAATTGGACTCATTTTATTTAGTAGATTGTGTAAATGATGGGGTTTTATAATCCTTTTTAAATTCCAAGGTCAGTACCCCCAGCTACTGTAATATTTTGATTGTGGAAAAAATAAAAAATTTGGAAGGTTGAGTTGACACTGAGAAGTTACCTACAGTGAGGATGTTATGTAGTGTGCTTTTAGTCTCTTGTACACTGATTGGTTTTCTTCAGAAGTAACTCTAAAATGGCAGGTTTCAACTTGGTTTTTGGCATCAGAATAATAAACCAGAAAGACCATATTCCATAATAGTTTGTGGCCTGACTTTGAACCCCCTGATCCACAGCTAAACACTGAATGTATGTCTGCCATTTTCTCATTTTGACTTTCCTCCTCAAACAAAGCACTAGATATAACCTCTTTAGGGTCAGTGTCTCTCAGCTGATTTATTTGTTTTTACAACGTAAAATATTTGATTTTTAGAAGAAAAATATACCTCAGACGTAAGCTTGTGTTTGTTTGTTTAAGGGTTTATCAGACTAAACAAACTAGAAGCCTGAGACGGTCATCACGTGATGGAAGTTATGTCCATGGCATTTCATACTGGCTTTAACTGATTTATGCAAACGTCTGCAGTTAGTGCTGGCCTCCGTATGTCGTATTTGATACAGTACATGGTTGTATAATCATACGAAATGGAGAGGCAGAACAAGTTGAACCTAAATGTCACTAATCTACACAGTATGGAGCTTCTCTGGCACTTCTAATTATCTGCTGTGCCAGCACTTTGCTCGTGTAGTGTCCTCTCCTGTTACCCAAAGATTTTTTGCACTGACCCCTCTCTGGACTTTGCCTGGCCGTGCCCCTGACAGCCTACCGTTACTGAGCCCGGCTCTGGTCACACCGTCTTGGTGTATGGAATTGGGGGTGGGGGGTGTGGGGGTGAATGGGTGGAGGAGTATGAGGGGACGCCCCCTTACCAAAAATAGACTGGCAGAATCTTATCAACTTCAGTGTGCAACTCCCTGATAAATATTGCTCAAATGTTCAGTATCATTGTGTGCCATTTGACTGTAGGGTGAACATGATATCAAGTGAAGGGAAACGGACTGTGCTAAAGAAACACGGGCGGGAGGGAAGGAGGGGGTGGTGTTACAGGAGGGGCTGGTATTATCTACTTTAAACCCAGGTTTGAGCAGGGCTTCAAATACCTGGCTGCAGTGAGCTGATAAAGACTGAAAGATATTTTGAGTGAAAATGTGGGCAACCTAAAAATTCTGCTGAGGATCATTGCAGCTCAGTTAAAAGTAATTGGGAGAGAAAAAACCTGAAACAGGATTGTGAACATGGCATAGCTCCATTCAAGAGGCAGCGACAATGTTTAATGGTAGATGAGCTACTTTAAACAGGGCTGAGTAATGAGTTTTGTAATGGTGCAAAACTTTCTTGTATTTACAAGGTACCATACATCATACAAAGGTCATTCAATTTGGCCAACACTTAAAAATTTGCAGGTATTCTTAAGATTAAACATTAAACTAACAGGTTTACAGATGCCATTTTTAACCAACAAAAATATATTTTCATGTTAGGTTCTTCATACAACTGATTTAATGAAACCATATATGTAAGATGTAAAGACATGGCTAAAAGTTCCTTTTTTCTAGTGAAAACAAAAATATTGGCCTGCATTTAGGCAATGCTCCATATTTCTTTTGTTGAAATCTATGCATTTTCCTGTGAGGGTGGTGTGGCTTGGCTCAGCTAATAGCCATGCATTGCACCCACCTGAGCGATGCACAGTGGCCATTTTGGCTCAGAACCATTACCACCAATTGTTTGGGTTAAAAACAATGGGAGATTTTTAACAATTTATAGGAGAAATAATTCCTGCAAGACAGAATTATGTCTGTGCAGCAGGGACATGAAGAGCACTACATTGGCTGAGGGGGACCACAGCAAACTAACAGAACGTATGATGTTTAGGCAGCTTGTGGCAGTTAATAACTCCCCCATTCGTAAGAAACTGCACAGGAAAGCCGCGGAGCGCTTGTCTACGCTGGCTAAGTAAAGCTGCGTACCCACGTGTCAGTGGGCCGCATATAGATCGGCCCGCGGTTGGTCAGTGGCTCCGGTATCCATCAGGCAGGCAGGCAGGCTGGCCGGGGAGGGGCCTGCCTCGTTTTCCATCCTGAGCTGGCTTCCTTCAGCTCATCCCCCCCTCCCCCTCCTCCAGTACAGCTGTGGACAAAGCAGCTTGGGCCTGTGCGTATGGTGCCTCCGCTAAGTGCTGGGACTGGAGCTGGACATCTGCTGGAGTGCAGTGGGGCAGGTCTGGCTGGGTCTGCTTAATGCAAATCAACCAAGAGATGCAAATTGCCGTTCGTTTCATTAGTGTAGGGGAAGGGTGCCCTGCTCCTAGCCATAGCGCTAACAAACCTGTTTCAAATTATGGTGTTGATTAGCTGCTTTGTTGAATCAGGTGTTTCGTTGACAGAACTGCGCACTTTATGCCAATAGCCATTGAAGGGTTTCCTGGAGGAACCTCTCATTAAGTAAAACAAACCAGTTTAAAAACCCTTAGCATTGTGAATGGGGCGGTATCATATGGTTTGATGAGAACAAAACCGAAGTCTGTACAACATTGGTACATTTGTGAAATGCAGTGATTGATCATTGGTATTGTGAGGCTGCTCGTGGTTCTGGGGTCTTTGTCACAATCAGTGGCAATGAATTTCCTTAAGCACCATGACGTTTTGACGAGAAACTTTCTTGCTTCCGTCAGCAGCCTGAGACTTGGCCACAGGTTGACCTTCCACAGTTGCAAACAAAAGCAGAAGTTTTTGCAATGAACCTCTCAAGTTTCCTGACTGTAAACCCGCAGTCTGAATGAAAGAGAGCTGTCCATTAGCGCATGCCTAATGACATCAAACGTTTAGGAAGGTTCAGCATTGAGGAACTGTTCTCCAGCCTTGTGAAACATTATAGAGAAGGGCTCAGTGTCGTCAGCCTTTTCTGCAAAGACTGGGGAGACAAATACTTAGAGCCATTTTGACTCAATGATCTGTTTTGACATGAAAATAGTTTCACACAAACTAGAACAATTGTATCAAGCTTTCCCATATGTTTGAACACTAAATATAGTTCAGTATGAGGTTTTTTTTTTCTATTTTGTACAGCATTTTTAATTTTGAACAAAGGTGCCTGTAATGTCTGAGCCCACTGCATGTAGTGCTATACAACTCCAAATTTAAAAAAAAAAAAACTGTCATCAACATTGTGCTGAATGCAACTGAATTCTTCTTCAGCTGTCTTGAGTGAAAAGACTTTTCTTTTCTGTGGAAAGTAGCATACTTCTTGCGATGTCTTTTTTGATTTTGTCATGAAAATCACAAATTTCAGCCTGAATATATGTCTTGTATACAGCATTCAGTTCAAGTGCATACTCATACACATTTCCTTTCAGAAGCTAGCAATGCTAAAATAATTTTGTTTAGCATTTACCCTGTGCCTCCCATACTGGATTTCAAAGCACCTGTGGCTGGATAACTGAGGCAGGACCTGAGCTGGCAGCTTGTGCATTCCTTTGCCCCATATAAATATCTATAATACGTGTATGTGTTTATGTATGTATTAATGGAGAGCGAAATCCTGCCTGTCCTCTATAATATAAGTTAGAATTGGCACATTAATCCTCTGTCGTTAATTTCCTCTCATCTGGACCGCGCCGCACTAATTGCTGGTACGGTGGGCTCTAAAGTCTCAGGCCGTTCACGGTTCAGTGGTGTGACAGCTGGGCAGCAGCTTGGCAGCTGTGCGCCGCGATTAGGCCTTGCTGAAATGGCAGCACCAAAAACGTGGACATGCTGAAACCACGGGTGTTCCAAGACCACGGACTGCTGTTTTTCCAGCTCAAGCTTCTGTTGCTCCTTAAATTGGCAAGTTGCCCCTCCATTTCAGTAGGAAGACGACTGGAAAAATGAAAGGGTGTCAGTCATCTGCTATCTGTTGCTTCTACAGTTGAAAAGGTCTGGAATGATCAAAATTCCCATTAATCAGATCATCCGATTGCACCAAAGATTCAATTTCTGAACAAGGGTAATTCATGTTGCAAGAAGCCAGATGTTTGCGTCACCCTTGCATTGATGTGGTCCATGTGTTCAGTCTGTCGGAAATGTAAACTAGGTTCAACAGTTGCTCTGGCCAAGTCACCAAGGTGTTTCACGAAATCCGATTAAGCATCCAGTAAAAAGGATTGATGGATTTTTGGATTGGTTGTAAGACTAATTAAATGCAGATCTACAGCATGTATTCGGTTTCATCTGTGCAGTGTAAGCAAACACGGCCCTTCATTTTTATTTTCATCAAATATATTTTGGATCAATGTAACCAGCATATCTTTTTTTGGAGAAATTGTTCTGTTCAGTAAGTTGTGTGGTGTAAAGATAGTCTATGGTTTAGGAAGATTGATCAAGCGAGTGCCCATAGGCTGCCTCAAAAAAAGCTGAAGCTGACTTTGCCTTGTCTGGGTTTGTTTTCTTTCATCAGCAGTCACCTAATTCCTTTTCTTAGTGTTTGCGACTTGGGGAGGTGGCTAATTGGTATTCATGTTTTGTAAGTAGCAAGCAACAATTTATTCATGATTTTCCCCATGTACCTTAGCCTAGCCCAGTGAAGCTAAAGGAGTGCTGAATACGTAGAGCCTCTGTCAGTCTGGGCCTGCCCTACACTTGTGTGCTTGAGAGCTTTCGGGGAAGGCAATGTAGAGAGTTGTAAATAGTCTTTATTAGAACGCTTTCCAAATAATGGAAAGCGTTCTAATAAAATACAGTTAAAATGGAAGCAGTCTAAACATTTCTTATCAAAAAGTAATCTGCTTGCCAGAGTACCTTAAAGTTAGGGGAAAAACGTCTTCCATGTCTGCACACATAATGGATTGCTTTGTGTTTGCTGCTGTTTTATTGAAAATGAGAAGCACTGTACACTCTATATTGGGCTATTTATAGTCCTTCTCACAAGGAACATCTCACTGAGTCTATTGATAAAAGAGCAACACAGTCCAAAGAAAACGTTGTTTGTGTAAAGCTGGCTGACTTGATAATGAAGAGATCGTTATCAAGGGTTTTTTTTTTTTTTTTGCTGAACATTTCTCTTTCAAAACCCTGCCAGGGGCCACATATTAGGGCCTTGCTTGAGTTATCATATGCTTGGGAGAAGTCTGGAAGCAGATTGTGGGACAGCCAGAAATTTGTGTTCTTGATTCAAATGGTCTTTATAATATTCCCATAAATGTTTGTGTCTACTCGGATGTTACTAGGAAACCAGATGTGAATAATCTGTACTATGTTTTGTTGGTTTATGTGAACATTCTGGTGTGGAATGCATAACATTCACCTGTTGATGGAAAATGCAGAAAGAAACCTATAACCATAAGCCATCACATTTGTCAAAAGACTTTTTAATTGATGTTTACTAACATTCAAGAGATTTCATTCCATACTTTTGCAATGTGTAATGGATAGTTTTGCAAATTAGGCAAGCTTTATTTTACAAACACCTCAAGGAATCAAGTGAAACATCCAAAAGACAAACACAAACAAGATCTGCCCTTTACTTCCAATGGGTCACTATCTGCCTTCTTAATGGGGAAAAAAAGCGCTGTTTGAATCTGAAAGTTCAAAATCCAGCCAGAACCAATTCAAATTCAGTGCTCCAAAGCTCCTGAGTCTTGTCTGCACTTTTCTGTGCTTATCTAGAGGAGTAGAATTGTTTTGTCTTTGAGATTAATCTGCCTGTAAGGAGGCAGTGCCAGCAGTGCCATCAGATGCTGGGCCAAGTGCTTCTTTCTTCGACAGGTGCTGGTTTTGAGTCCACAGCAGCCTGTCCCTTTGTACCTGGTCCCTCAGATCTGGTCTGAGAGGAATCGATGTCTTGTTGACAATTTATGATGGAGGATTGGACTACTTTTGCAGACTTGACATGCAAATATTTGAATTCTGTGTTCTGTATGTAGAGGGTTTTCTGGCACAATCCCGACTTGCAGATCTAAGTAATTGACTCAACAAAATTGGCGAAAGAAGAGTGGAACATCAGAGGGAAATAATCTGCTAGAAGGGAGCTAAATTGTATCTGTTTTGGAGCTAAATTGTAAAATGGTTAAGTTTTTTTTTTTTTCCTTTCTTCTGTAGCCAGAATGCAGACTGTGCTATTAAGCTGGTGTGTGATGAACCAGGATCTGAGCGTTGACCAACGGGGGAGCTGCCCACCGTCTTTAACCTGAGGCTCAAACACATGCCATCCAAACATTTTTTTGGGATATGCAAATTCTGGGTGCAAGCCAGGGCTTGCCAAGAGGGGAACTTTCAGGAGCTGGTTTAAAGCAACATGCCACGCCACACCCGGGTTCACACTTTTCCCAGATCAGGTTACAGCCTGACCCCACCCTTGGCCGCCTTGCAGTTTCCAAAGTCTAACCCCCTTACCTGCCCCCCAACCCCACACACACACAAGCAAAATGACTAATCTGGGGTCTGACGTTACCTGTCCCTTATTGTGGATGCCAGAAGCACTTTGGACACTTACAGTGTCTCTGCAAGAAAAGAATCTAAAGAAAGCTCTTGCGTTTCTGCTTTCCATACCCTTTGTGTCAGAGTAATATGCGTATATAGTTGAGAACATGATGCTACACCTGGATGTTGTATGCTTCTGTAGGTGAAAAGGCTTTTAGTTCTCTGGATGCCATGTACAATGAGTCACACATAATGGTATAGTAAACCTTATCATATTACTGCTTATTTATTTAGGTTATCCATGTAACCACAACTTGGTGTCAGAATTTAGACTGTTTTGTTCACCTTCTGTAGAATCATTGGAAGGTTCCATGTATGCCATCACCTATTTCTGGTAAATGTAGAATGTAACAGATTATTTAGAACTGAGTTATATTTTTTATTGTGGCTTTAAAACCCTAGTAACGAATTGGAAATGGCTGCCAACAGTAAGCAATTGATGCCTCTGTTGCTCTTTTGAAAAATCTCATGAATCATAATTGGGAATGGTGTCCAAATCCTGATGGAATGAAAACAGGTATTTTGAGAACATCTTAACAGGGAGTATCATGTTGATACTTAAAAACACCTCCTGGAAAGGCATAAATGAGGAACATGAATCGCCCAGACATTTTAACTGAGTTTTTTTTTTTTTTTTTTTTTAAATAGGGTAAACGAAAGAGAGACACAGAAATGTACAATGTTTGGCAGGTGTGATTTAGCATACTGCGGTTTGTCTTGTTTGCCAAGGCCTACAGCCAGGGTGTATTCGCAGGCCTGAAAGCCGGGGCGGGGCACTGCTTGTGAGCGGCCTTGGAGGTGCTTTTCCCTTTCACTTAGTTGAAAAGGGAAAAAGGTACAATTATCCATTTGTAGATTCTGTAGCCTTTTTAGGCCGAACCCAGCTCTGTTGTCCACACCAGACACCCGCTTCACCACCAACTTGTTTATATTAAAGTGTGAATTTATAATTTAATGTTTCATTTGAACATGCATACAATGTCTTTGTGAAAAACTGTTCTGAAAGATTTTTTTTTTTTTTTTAAGACTGATATCTATGGTTATTTGACACATCATTGTTTAAATTTATAATTATTTATTTGGCAAGTGCAGTTATCCTCAGTGACTAAACAGGGCTGTCATGAGAAGATGCATATAGTGTATATATTAAGAGCATTAATACTACTGTAAACTGAAATCTCTTCTCTTTCTTGCAGGTTGTACAGGTGAGGGAAGAGAAGGTGGAAATGGAATTGCCAAATCATGCCAAACAATTGCTGCTGCAGCTGAACCAGCAAAGGGCCAAAGGGTTTCTGTGTGACGTGATCATCGTGGTGGAGAATGCTCTCTTTCGGGCGCATAAGAACATCCTGGCGGCCAGCAGCATTTACTTCAAGTCCCTCATGCTCCACGACAACCTGATCAACCTGGACACGGACATGGTCAACCCGTCCGTCTTCCGGCAGATCTTGGACTTCATTTACACAGGAAAGCTCTTGTCGTCTGACCAGACAAGCGACCAGAACTTCAATGCCCTCCTGACGGCAGCAAGCTACCTCCAACTGCACGACCTGGCTGCTCTTTGCCGGAAGAAGCTCAAGCGCAATGGAAGGTCCCTTCCCAGCAAGCCCTCAACCCCAACTTCGGGGCGCCCCCTTCGAAACCAGAGACTGTCCTCAACACCGGTCATCCTGGGCCGCTTTTCAGGGTCAAAGGACTGCGAGAAGAAGGAGCGGCAGGTCGAGCCACCGAACGACAGGTTGTCGGATGACGAGATACTCACCAGCAGTTCTCAGCATGCCTGCCCCACAAACTCCCTCAGCAAGAATGGGAGTAATGGGAACATCAGCAGCAGTGGCAGCGGTGGTGAGCAAGAGCTGGGTCTGGACCTCTCCAAGAAGAGCCCATCATTGAGCACCGCCACCGAGGAAGTCAGCCCTAACAGTAACCCACAGGAGTCCCCTGAGTCCGTGTCCACAGCCAACAGTGCCTCATTCGAAGACTCCACCGCCAACCTCCAGAGCCTGGACAGCAGCGAGCCCATGGAGCTGGGGTGTGAGGAGAGCCAGTCCCTTCCAGACAAGGGCCAGCTGCGGAAGAGCTCCCGCCAGATTGCGCGCAAGAAGGAGTGGCCCAAGAAAGACGGCTCCAAGGGAGACGAGCCAGAGAGGCCTGTGACCAATGGCATCGTGGGGCCAAAGTCGGAGGGTGAGCAGAGGTCCAGTGGCGGCAGCTTCAACTCCGACCAGTCCTTCCAGTGCAAGGAGGAGGATGTGGAGAATGGGAAGGAGCACAGTGAAGAGAGTGGGCAGAGTGAAAGCGAGGGTGGCCACCCCAGTGCCAACTATGTGTTCCGGCAGGAGGGCTTTGAGCCAGCCTTTGGGGACAACCTGTACGTCTGCATTCCCTGCGGCAAAGGGTTCCCCAGCTCTGAGCAGCTCAACGCCCACGTGGAGACGCACACCGAGGAGGAGCTCTACATCAAGGAGGAGGACTCCTACACGAAGGAAGCCGCAGAGGACCTGTCCTCGCAGACGACGGCCTCTTTCGGGGCGGAGTCCCGACCCTTCAAGTGCTCGGTGTGCAGCAAGAGCTACAAAGACCCCGCCACGCTCCGGCAGCATGAGAAGAGCCACTGGCTGACGCGGCCCTTCCCCTGCAACATCTGTGGGAAGATGTTCACGCAGCGCGGCACCATGACGCGCCACATGCGCAGCCACCTGGGGCTCAAGCCCTTCGCCTGCGAGGAGTGCGGCATGCGCTTCACCCGCCAGTACCGGCTCACTGAGCACATGCGCGTCCACTCCGGCGAGAAGCCCTACGAATGTCAGCTCTGCGGCGGGAAGTTTACCCAGCAGCGCAACCTCATCAGCCACCTGCGAATGCACACGTCCCCAACATAAGCCAAAGACTCCGCTATCCACCATCTGTCGAAAGTATGCTCGGCACTACTCCTCCTCTGCCACCAGGCCCTGGCCAGGGTGAATTCCTCAGAAATCTTCTGCCACCCCTTACAGGAGTGCAAAGATCTAACACATCAACTTGCAAGAACCTTATGGATCCAGAGAGGGGAGTCTCTGCTCTCAGTAAAACTCCAGGGGACAAGCAGGTGACTCACTTAACACTTGCTGTGAATGTTGACTGGGGTATGTTAAACTGTGTCTTGACCACTTGAGATGACCAAAACCCTCAACCATCGAATCCTCTCTCCTTGCTCCAAATGTATGTTTAAAGCTTTTCAAAACTACAGTCACCCTGAAATGGGTTGACCTTTAAACCACCAAAATATTTGGCTTGATATGGTGCAAAGAATGATATAATAATAAACACCCATGTGTTTCTGTTGGCAGTTGAACCAAAGCCAAATCTCTTGAACCATATGACATTATTTCAGCATGCTTGTAATTATTTATCCTCATAAGAATGCACAAATAATTGAACCTGTGAACAACACTGTGGGTAAGACGATACAGGCCTGGTCTGGTCCAGTAGCCTCAGTGGTCTGAAAGTTGGTTTAGTACCCCGATATATACAACCACCCTACTTGTAGTCCTTCTAACAGGATTTTAGATAGGGGGTCTTAAGTTGTTTATGTTTCTGTTCATTTACAATACATAGGGTTAACTCCAGCACCTAGTGGTACTTGTTTTATTGAAAGAACGTTGTAATGTTAATGTGAATGTTTAAACTGGAACTTATAGGAATATTTCTTGTAGGGGTGGGGGTGGAGGTTATTGTTTGGGGTGGGAAGGGGGAGGGGGGCTTTGCTATAGGCTGGATTAGGTACAATTTATTTTTGTGTTTGTATAGCTTTTCCCCTCACTAAAAAGAAAAGGCAAGTCTATATGAATAGGCTTGTAATCTTGCTACCTCTTTATTCTTGAGAACAATATGCGGATTAGTGGATAATGTAGGGGATGTTCTAATTGTAATTAAATGTATAAAGTCTGTAGAGTAACATTTAACACAATGCTTTAACCTGCCCATCTCTCAACAAAGGTTTTAATGCTATATTTCTGTGAGGTTTGTTACTGGTGATTGTTTTCTTGTCAAAGGAAAGGATAGCTTTTTGGGCACTGAGTATTCAGGGTTCCATCCTCAAAAATGTACTGTAATTTTCATGCCTGGAGCCAATAGCGAAAAGTAGGTTAGATTTTAAGTATGTTCCAAAGAGTAAATGAATGTCAAGGAGCTGATTAACAAAAACTTTCCTAGAGAAGTCAATAACCAAAGTTTTAAAAAATGTCAGTAAATATAGTGTAGCTGACTAAATTATTTTCTTTTCCTGTTCATTTTTTAAATTCTATCCTAGTCCAGAACTCGTGGCGGAGGGTTCGAATGTTGACTCATCACTGTATTTATGACCAATGAAAGTCTGTGGATTTGCAAGTAAAACTTCTGCTGATTGGTGGGCTGGTGATACTGTAAACTTGCAGCTTCAGAAGTTTGCAGTGTTCCCTTAAACATTTTTTTCTTTTTCCCTTGTAATTTTGCCTGTACTCAACAGGATGTTTTATTTCAGTGCAGACCAAAAAAAAGACAAATTAAAAAAAAAAAAAAAAAAAAAAAAAAAAAAAACTTTAAAAATAGGAAAAGTTGCATTTTAATGTTACAATGTGGAGTTAGCCTTGTAGGTTTTCGGCCAGAATTATGAAGCTTGTATTGATAGGCAAAGAGACACTGGACATCTGGTTTTACACAACAGAATAGGTTTTTCTGGGCTGCATTAAATGTCAGTTTTCCATTGCCCGTTTGGTAAATGTAGATTTATAATTCTATAAATAACGTGATCTTAAAACCATGACCCCTCTAGCTGTAGATATATGGTTACTGGACGAGGGTGATTGTTAAAGTCTTTTTAATTCACCAGATAATAAAATTCCTGAAGTGGCCACACAGAGTCCAGTGTGTCTCTCAGAAGATCTCTGCAGAAGGACCTTCAATACAAGTCATACAGGCATTCCTTTACGTTGGTTTCTTGTCCCCCGTTTCGTTCCGTTTGTTATGTGAAATGTATGTCGACATTGTGATGCGATAGCAGTCATTCTGGACTACTGAGTGCAGTTACAGGCCACTTCATCCTGGTGTCCTTCAGATACATATGTGGTGTCCACCACATACGCATGCTTGAAAAGAGGCTCTTTCTCTCCAATCGTTTTGAAAGTTAATTTGACACCAATATTTTTTTTTTTTTAATTGTTGAAGTTAGTCCCTTAATTCACTCATGCACAAAACTCCCAGTCTGGTCTCCTGGCCCAGTTCTTGTTTGTGTGGAGGAGGGTAAAGATGAACCCTTGCAAGCCAAGTTCTTAGGCAGCCATTTGCAGCATGTGCGCTTTTAATTTTCCTGCCTGCCTCATGACCACACACTGTGGCCCTGCTCACCTTTTTGCTTTTAATGGAGCCCTAATTTCAAAATATTTTTTCCTATTTTTCCATTTTTCCAGATATTTTACACAAAGCAAGTCACACCCTTAGTGTCCTTTTTACGTTTATTTTTTATTTTTTTTTAAAACACACTTTACGTTACTGCATGCGATCCCTCTCGCCTCTCCCTGTCTGAAATATTCAGGACTCCCAGGATGCATTGCCTTTGTACAATTGTGTACGTGACAGCACTTAATCAGTACTGCATAATGTCTGTGAAGCAAAGGTGTATTGTACAGGATGATCTACTGGTCTCTACTGGCACTGCAGTTGAACAAACTAAAGAAAGCAAGAATGACAAAAAGGACAGCAAAAAAACTGAAAGAACTTCAAACTGTGACAGTAATACTGCTCAAACTTCAGGGATGGTTCTGCGTCGTCGAACGCAGGACTTTCAACTACATTTGTATGACATTTTATTGTATCAATTTCTGTATTTTGTCAAAGAAAAAAGCAAAACACTAGTTTCATATTTAAGACTTTAAGAGCGGGGTTCCTTTTTCATTGAACACAAAGAGCCTTCACAAAAGGCAGGGCAGCTTTGAATAAAATAGTTAACTTCTAGTTCTAAGTTCCAGCGTGTGAAAAAAGAAAATTGTTGTGTAAGTATAAAGTTGTGAAAAGAATAGCTCATACCCAAATCCACAAACTTTTTTAAACCAAAGCACATTTGAATGATTGACACCTTGTGTGGCTCAGAAAAAGAAAAACGTATGTATTTATCTCATTGTTTACAAAAAAACTTTTACAGTTTCAGACCTCAAACTAGGTGAGACCAGTCTGAGATGTGTTTGCTTTTCCGTAGGTCACCGGTAGGAAAGCACTTGCGTTGCGTGCTTTGGTGTTCCTGTGAAAGTCGGCTGCATACCAGCCTTTGCCCTCATTTTCAAACCTAACCCACTCCACTCAAGCTTCCAGGCAAAAGTGGGCCCAGTCTTGGGGTTGAGATGTTGGCAGCGTTTCCATAATACCTTAAAGAAAAGTTATTTTTCCTTTATGTATGTATATATTAAAACAATATTAAAAATAGCCACCCAAAGTAACCTGAGCCTAATATGCCCTGTTTATCAGGTGTTTTCTTTTTTTATTTCTAACACGTTTACATTAACAAGAATTTAAAAGCTATGGTACCTCATAACATGAATAAAGATTTTACCTTTAAGAATAGTATTGGTATTGCATGTGAGAGTTTTATCATGTGGGGTCTTACTGTGATCGTCCCTTTCTGGAATGTTCTTCTGTTTTCTTGTTCTGTTTTCCGAGATGTAAATGTGAAAAGCAAATCGACTCTGACTGGCCTCACTCCTTTAAAAACAAAAAAAAAAAAAAAAAAAAAAAAAAGTTGGTGCAAACACTTATTGACAGTGTTTTTTTTTATCAAATGTCTATTATTGTCAGTGATGAATGTATTTATTTCGCTGATCCTGTTTTCACTTTTGCTAAAGAATTCCTTCAGTGTGTGAGACGAGGTGTTCACAGGGTCCTTTATTTTATTAAATGTTTTTTTTTTTTTTTTTTTTTTTAAATAATTTCAAGCTGAGAGAAATAACACAACAGCCATAAACCATAACCTGTGAAGTTTTTTGTACAGTTCTAATGTACAGCGATCTCAGCTAAAACGTACAAGCAATCTGTGTTGGTTTTTCGCTCTGCACTGGATAAAGTTTAATACGTGTTCTTGCCACGGACACCAAAAGACTGTTTTGTGTAGATGGCTGGCAGCATCCCTGTGTAGTTTCCGTCAGCTGATCCAGGAAATACGAGGCTTGTACGATTATCTCCGCCTGTGGGTTGCTGTACGTGTATTCTACATGTGAAAGCGTGGGTGTTGCCCAGCTGCTGTTTAAGGCTCATTCATGATTATTTTTTTATTATGAAAATGGTTCATCTTTGCAAAATTCTCTTTCTGAAAGCCAAAGCTCGTCTTTGTATTTTCTGTTTTCACATTCTCTGCTTGGTTCATTTCATCACGGACACGACAGTGAACCGTACAGGTGTGGATTTGAATAGCTTTATGCAATGCACTTTTTTACGTTAGAGTCCCTGTTTCACACATATCAGTTCACATTTCAACAGTCCGTTCCATTACCTCATTACCGCCATTTTGTTGTATCATGCAGTGTTACAAAGCTTTAAGCAACTCGGACAACAACTGGTTCTTGATTTATGCTACAACTTTCAGAAGATAGTCAACGTCATAAGCTTAGTTTGAGGATTCTGGGTGACATCCTGCGCACACTGTTTTTTGATGAATATTTCTGCCTGGAATTTGATCTCCCAGATCTTGCTCATTTAGCTCCTTCCTTGAGCTAAAGCAAAGCCAGTTGTAAAACCCGCTTTGTCTGGGGTGTGACGTATCCTCGGTGTGGTTAAGCCAATGAAGTGACAGATGCTTCCAGGCATCTTGACAAAAGCTTTACTATGTCTGTTTTCATGCACCGAACATACGCCATTCACCTTCACTTCCTGCCATTCCCTGTTCTCTCCAATTACAGTCACGATATGCTTCCGCACCTGATACCTCAGTTTGACATAAAACAATAATCACGTCGTAGCAAATCCACCAGTGTTTGGTTACCCTCTGCCGTTCAGTAATGGACTTTTCCGGTTACTGCATGGTTGTATCTGAAGTCATTCAGTTTTATTAGCCCATCCAGATTTCAGCAGAACATTGTACCTCCCTCTTTCCCCCCTGAAGGGGCAAATGAAACCTGCTCGCACATGAGAAAACAAAAAACCATGGCTGCTAGTTTTTTTTACATGTACTTGAAAAACATGAAAATAAACTTTTTTTTTTTTTTTTTTAAAGGACACGTTCTCCACCAATGCAGGACTCGGAGTCCAGGGGCTCTGAGATAATGTATTTTCGAGCATGAATGTTTTGGGGGGCAGTATGCTTGTGGAGTTTTTTTTTTGTTAAGCCTTGAACATGTCTTGGTTGTGGCAACACTCTAGCTGAATGTTTCATACTCCTCAGAGAGCTCCTATTCAGGTCAGAGCTACATCAAGCATGCAGCTCAAAACTCAATGTGTCAAAATATAAAACAGTGTAAAGAGATGAGATGATCTCAGCATTCACAATCTCGCAGTCTTAATGTACAGCAATGAGAATAAACTGTTATTTTATGATCTTTTCAATTAAAAGCTTGATTGAAAATTGTCTCTGCTCATTTTGTTCCAATACGACGTTCTTTTAGGGTTTGTATAACTGTGTTACAGTACAAGTGCTTTCTGTTAGAACAGCAGTGGTTACTCTCTAGTGGCCAACTGGTGATTCTAAAGTGGGGAAATTGAAGGGGAGTGTGGTGTAGTATGTTTAAGTATATTCTGCCAATGTCATCTTACATTAAACTTTCAATTACTAAATGTATTCAACTCCCAAAGGTTTCGGTACTTTGCATAAGACTGTCTGCCCAGGTCACAGTGACCGTTAGAGGTCCCAAGGCCTCTCTGAAGAGAGAGATTCCCTAGGGTCTTGTCCAAATTTCCAATCTCTGCTCTCTTGAAATGGCCGTCTATTCATACCTTTGTTTAACTGACTGAATTAGTACCACCATTTCCAGCACTTAAGTATTGGGAGTGTACTGACACAAAATGGACTTCCTGTCTCAGGGAGGTGGGTGCTGAATGTTGGTGGTAGTTTCTTATGATCCCTCCTTCATTGAAAAATGGGGTTTTACATTCCTGAAATGGGGTGGAAATGGCCAAATGCAGTCAATGGTTATTGATGATGATGATCACATTAAAATTGCAGGATGGTTTTGTGAGTGTATAGTAAATGAAAGAGCCTTGGGTCAGCCGCCTGATTCTGAATGACAGTCAGAGGTGATCTATGTAGCAGTCCAGGCATGTATGGGCAAAGCCTGATGGGAGAAGCCCATGGGACATGTTGCCGTGGTGAAGGTGGGGGGACATCGGTGATTGATGAGGGTGTATATGGCCCCCACCACCCCCAGCTGGACGTCTGGGCCTGGTCTGCCGGAGCTTTGCCACACAGGAGGCTGTAGGGACACTCTTTGGTATCGCTGACCACCTCTGTGTTTCCAAGCTCCATTGGACCTCCACACCCGCTGACAAGTTATTAGTTAGTTAGTTCTTTCTTGCTGGCTTACTCTGTGTAGAGAGGGCAGGTTTAGACTGCAATTCCAGAGAAGAGGAAGGTCGGGGCTTTTTATGAGTGGTAACGTGGGCCCCTTTAGCCTTGCTCCAGCTGATGTCACATGCCTCATGACCCTGAAGGGGGGTCAGCGCTCAGAACAATGAATCGGGTGTTGATACTGCCCCCGCCTTCCCTTCTGCTAAACACGGACACATCCAGGATAAGGAGGGAAGAAAAAACTCATTCGTTTTTCCACAAGGAACCAAAACAGCTCTCAATAGCTGGTCATAGTGCGAATTATGAACATTCATGACATCCGAGTGTGTGTGAAGCAGCACTTCAACAATGACCTATTTAAAAGCAGGCTTTCTCACACTGCCAAGATCATGAATGCTTGAGAGTCTGATGTAACAAACAGTGTTTACAGTTGTATGTTACTTTTGAATTTACTTTGATGATCTGGTGAATTTATATTTTTAGTAATGCAGCACCAATCATATCAACTGCCCATCAGTGTTCAGAAAAGTGAAGGCCTTGCCATGGATCTGCTTGCAAAGTTCCCTTTGCATTCATGTCTGTGCGCTATCTTTGGAGACCAGGGTTCCGTAGGTTTATCCTCAGGTCATGA
Organism: Albula goreensis; assembly: GCA_022829145.1. NCBI lineage: Eukaryota > Metazoa > Chordata > Actinopteri > Albuliformes > Albulidae > Albula > Albula goreensis. The sequence continues at coordinate 1,055,808 of CM040765.1, read as the reverse complement.
CGGCCATGTTCTTGAGGTCGGACGATCCGTCATCATGTCTACACCTGTTTAATTGATCATCGGTATTTATATGTTTCGATGTGCGAAAAATGTTCAGATAAATCATGAAAAGGCATCTTTATGGCAGCAGTTGTGGTAGAAGCCAAGCGGATATCGACCCATTGCCCGTTCGCGGCAGAGTGCTCTGTTTCTGTCGCTGCCTAAACTTCATACTTCACCCTCTTCAATTTTTTAAATTGAACCACCAGCAAGATGTGCTGCCTGGTTGCAGATTCACATAGCACATGCCTTTGCAAACCAAAAGCTCTCTCATTCTCTCTCATCTCACTACTGGAGTTATCTGGTTTACACAGGAGACACTGTCTTAGCCTGTGTAGTGTCATTCTCTGAGTAATTCCTTGCATTTGATTTTTTTTTATTTCGTCAGACAGCCTCCAGGTTCCACACCAGGGATGAAGGCACATCAAAGCAAGTTAATGTTTTGATACAAGAAATCAGTACATTAAAAATGCATGGCTATCGGCAGGTGAGTAGATTGTGCTGGCCTTCATTAATGCTCAATCAAAATTCCTCTTGCCCCTCTGCTACGGACCGGGATGATTTTTCAAGGTTTCTGTATTGGAGCTTCACTCTTCGTGCTATGCTAGCTATACCTGTTAAGAGCTATAGGTAACTCCAGAGGCAAGTCAGAAAATGTATTCTCCTGTAGACATTGACTGGACATATGCCGATCTCTTATTGAGGCTGGGAGGGTTGACTGCTTGGGCTTAAATTCAACAGCCGCTAACTTTGCTTAGGGTGTCATGCAGTTGTCATTGATTACAATGATAAAAATGCATATGATCAACTCAAGCTTGACTCAAGTCGGCAAACTGGAAAAGGTGTACTTCAAAAACACAATTGTTATGGGCATTTAACTTTTCAGCAGGTTTGAACCATTGGCAAAAATATAGTGGGCATGGTTGAGTGTCTCATGTTGATGAAGTCACTGTTTCAGTGTGGGAATGGGTTCCATTGGGTGCGTCCCAATACTGTAAATGTGCATCCTCCTCTCCTTCTCTACCACCTTGTCTCCTCTGTGCCCTAGAAACTGATCTATGTGTCCTCCCTCCAGTGTTCCAAAATTGTACGAGGCAAGCAGAAGGCATCAGATCTTTTCCTCATTTCTTTCAAATGAAGGTTACATTGATATGTCTTACCGCAGAAGTCTTTTCACATTTACAAGGAATTTAACAGCATTCAAATATATGCAAGAGCCAGAACAGTCAACAGTAACTGGCAAATTTACATTCATGGGCATACAGTACCGTTTGCTTTTTCAGACATACCCATGTGAACACGACATGTCCACGTTTTTGAGTTGTGAATGGTAATTTAACTAATGTAAGTCTGAGTGTGTTACTGTAGCGGCATGTTTATTGATTTCCTTTTACATATGTTTATGTTAAATCATGACTCCAAACAGCAGAATGAGAGTAACTGACATGTATATTTTCGTGCATTAAAGGGCTGGCGGGCCATGAGAAGCATGATTGGCTTAAGTATCCTCAGTATGAGTCGAAGTTATTACTTCATCAAAAGACAACGTCGATTTTGGGGATAGCAGATTAGCTGTTCCCTTTGCTACAAGCATCTCCTCCTTCCCTCCTCTCCTCCACTTATTTTTTTCTTTCCTTTCCTCCACATACTTCCAGGTAGGAAACAAGTGGTTGTGGAGGAAAGGAGGTGAGGAGCAAAAGGGTTGGGCCACGCCCATGGTCTGGACCAGGCCATCACTGATAGGGGTTGGGGCGGTGACTCATGCTCATGACATCACTGGTCCAATGTGGGGATGATTCCATGGTCTGAACCAGGCCAGCACTGGCTGGCTATGGTGTCACATGGGAAGGCAGGGATTCAACAGATGCCCCCTCTGGTCAGTTTAGCCAGTTTTGTTGACCAATCACACCCATCTTATACATGTGTTTTCATGCATTAGCCTGTGTTCCATTCATAGTGAACTCCCTAAATTTGCCTTATATTCCCATTATATTTCATTCATTGTCATGTGCAAAGGCATGCAAGTGGTCATAGAACACACATGGGGTTGGTTTGCCTGCAAGGGATCTAGTATGCAAGGAAGCAGTACATTTTCACCACATTCTCTCCCTGAAAACATTTTTAGTAAAATCGTCCATAAATACCATGTCACTTCCTGCTTGCTGATTGTTGTTTACTCATTGATTGTGCATATAAACAGTTAAGAAAACTTTTGTACACACACCCAAAACCCCTGTTTGATTTACCAAACACATACACATACCTCTGACTGTGACTTGCAGTATGATTTCAATATGGCCATTATATATGCATATGCTTAAACTCAAGTTTGTGTAGAGGTATGCACATCAAGTAAAAAGTGAATAAATCATAAGTTGGTGGTGAATTGAGCGTGGCCACAATTTGGCCAAAATCTAAATAAGGTGAGATAAATGAGAGGAAAAATACAGTTTGGAAGAGATTAAGTACAGAAGGTTCTCTCAGGTTCTGCAATGTTTTAACAGCAAGGATTCAAGCATTCCAATAATGGATTCAATTGGCTGAATCAAACTGCAGCTACAGTATAAAACAGTAGCTGCAGAATCTCAACCTGTTGGCAGACACGATTTATGATTGGGTAAAAACAATAAACTAAGTCTGAAGACTCTCCTGGAATGGAACTCCCATACACTATATGGTAGTACGGGGGAAGGCCATTTTTTGGGCAAGAGGGGAAAGAGAAAAATAGTGGAAACCCCTGAAGAGGAGGCACAGTGATGTGAAAACCACAAGGTAGTTGCTAAAGGAAGAGCATCTTTAGTTCTTCATATCTACCAATCTTATTTCAGTTAGGAACCTACAAAAAGCATAAAAGGTGGTTTATTTAACTGGAGGGTTTTAATGAATTAGGGCTGGTGTTGTCTACCTCTGGTTTGTTGCCTACTAGTGTTCCCAACTGTATTGCTGGACTGACCTTAACGAGAAATTATGCCTGAGCAACGTGAATTTTCCAAAGGTATAAATGCTGTTATTTGTAACCAGACCCAGCTGGAGGTTCTTCGCAGGTACCTAGCTGTAGATGTGCAGTGAGATTTTGCTGTTTTGCTGTATTTCCCTCCTGTTAGGGGACATTTCACCTGAAGCAGTGTTTCCCCATCCCCCTCCCGGGCCGAGGCAGAGCTCAGAGAGAGTCATTGATATTCAAGGCAGATGAGGGCTGGGGATTGGCAACGGTGTGCCCACTTCTCAGGGTTTTATTTTTCAGTCAGGCCCTGTTTTCTCTGACAAGAAAAGAGGGAAAGAGGAAGAGAGGGGAGTGGGGGGGGGGGCTGGGGTGTGAAAGAAAAGGACAGACCTCCTGGGGAGGGCCAGGACAATGCAGAGGCCAGGTGTCAGCTGTATCTGCCCAGAAGCCCCCTTTCAAACGCCAGATTAATGCAAAACGCAAAAAAATACCTGTGTTTCCATCCACCAGAAATGAATCTTTCTCGTTTTTTTTTTTTTTTTTTTTTTTTTGCTTTTTCTCTCTCTCAAACCCAAGCCCAAACCCAAGCACCCCCCCCTACCCCCCCACCCCAACCCCAGATCAAATTGAATGTAAATGCGGTAGCAGCGGCACTGGTAGAGAAAGGCGAAGAAAGGGCTCCGCAGGTGGTGGGCACTGCGAGAGAGCGCAGCATATGGATCCTTTCAGATGGCACAGTGCAGCCGGGCCCACAGAGAGGGACTACTTTCCATCAGAATATTCCCTCCTTTATTTACATTGTGCCATGGTACACTGCAAACAGGCTTTGGGAGGGATAAAGAGATTTTTTTCTTCATTTTTTTTTCAGTGGGTTGGGAGAGAAAGCCACAAAAGGGGTGGGAAAAAAATTCAAAGTGAAATTTTGTCACCTGCTTTTCTTGCCTCTTTTCACCAGATGCTAATGTAAGGCAACAATCGAGCTGATTAAAAATTTATTGCTAAGGGAGAATTCTACATACAATAAGGTTTCCCAAAGATATTACTTAATATTTATGAAATTAATGTGACATCAGTCAGTTAAGTGTCACTGAAGTCATGAGAAGTGCCCTATATACCTTATAAGGACGTAAATAATTGATTGTATTTATATTTCATATTTTTTGTATTTCTTTGAGTTTTCTTTGCATGGTGTATTTGGAAAGCCTTGCAAAATTAATTTACATTCTGACCAATAATTTCTATTTCAGTTTGATTCAAAGGCAATGGCATACTCAGGGCCTGATTAAATACAATATGTACTACATGCAAAATCTGATGGAAAATGGAATATGTCTATATTCATAAAAATGCATTGTGGGTAAAGGCCCAGCACTCCGCGCACTCTGTGCTGCATCCATTAACCAAATCAATCAGGGTTCTCCCTAAAGACTTCATAAAAAACTTTTGTGTCTAACAAAGACAACTGATTCTCATTTGATTTTGGCTTGGCTGGTTACGCTGCTCATTTGGGGAAGGTGGCATGTAACATTCCTTGCATGGGTACAGCTGGACACTTGCTAATTTCGTTCCTCCTTACTGGCTTACTAATGAGTGAAACAACACTGTCCCACTTGAGATTAGAGCCAGCTCGCTTCTCTTGTGGGGTTTACAGGTATGAGATCAGTCACTGCCACCCGTGGCACTCTGCAATCCCATAATGCACACTGCCGTCACGCATCCCGCCACCGAAAACTCAAACAACGCCAAGTATTGTACGGCTCTTCTGTGTTTGTATGCATGTTGATTTTAATTAATTTTCCCTCAAAAAGTAATTTAGTGTTTATCAGCTGCTCTGTACCCAACATCTAATTACTGGCTGCTGCAGCTGTTGCCATGGTGAAAATTCCCTTTGTGCTGCACCAGTTAATTTATCATGCAAATATTCTGTGAGAGACTAATTGTTTTTTTTTTCCTAGTGAGACCATTATGGACAATCTGATAACTCAATGCATTCAGTTAGGTTCAGCCACTTATAGCTAATACAGAATCCATCACTTTAATATTAGAAGAAATATGGTGCAACAAGAAATATGAAAGGCAGTCACATGTAGCCAGGCTTAGGCAGAGCTTAAATAATAATAAAAAAGAAAACGTTAAAAGAGCTAAGCATCAATCCTACCAAAACCAAAGAAGTTTTTCCAGATTGACAAGACAAAATGGTGGTAAGTGAGTATGACTGTTTAAAGCTTGTGGCTGATGGGCGGGAGGGCAAAGTGTTAGTGTAGCCATTAGCCATTAGCTTAATAAATTACCAGTGCTGTGATATCAGGGTACTGAGTTTGTTTTGTGAGAGACACAAATCAGCTGGTGTTTGGATAGTTATAACAAGCTGTTATCAATCATTATCAATAAATTTTATGAATTGGCATCCTTCTCAGACATTTTTAACCAAGTCTGCATCCTGCATACATATACTGTATGTAAGGCCTCTAAAATGTATGTAAGCTCTTTATAATGTAGATAATAATGTGAAAGTTTAATTTAATTGCTGTTTAATTATGCACAAGGAAACTGATTTGGGTTGCAGTTAAATAAACTGCAATTTAACTTGATATAATGTTTAATGTAGGGAAGAGTACAACACCTTTTAGTGACCTTTTGTTTTTGTTTTTCTTTCTAAACCAGACCTGTTTATAATTACCTTTGAGTTTTGATTGGTTGACCAAGGGTCAGTTGAATTTAAAATGATTCAACATTTTTTGCACCTGTAATGTGTCCAAATTGACCAGATTTCTTTATCCGGAATTCTCTCTCAAAATGATGTGCCCAATTCCATTGAATTGTTGTCTTTGAGGCACAAAATAAAATCAAGTGACATATATGTGAGCAGCCCAAATGGTCAGAAACATTTTCAACCCTCTTGAATGACCTTCAGCCTCTCAACTGGTATTCTAATGATCCTCTAATCTGTAATTAACGGAAGTAAGTTAGATTTATGGTATAGAAGACTATGCTGACATTATTCACTGTCAAAATAACCAAGCCAAGGAGCAAAGGAAATGACAGTGTGCTGTATCAGCAATTTAAATGTAGTAAGAAAGGGAGCAGAGCTGAGTTTCTGCCAGGAGAGGAAGCTTTCTGTAACCAAAGAGTAGTACCAAACTGTCTGTCTGAAAAATGTGTGATTAGAAACACTTCAATCTATTTGTAATGCTGGTTTTTAAGGCTTAAAAACCCATTGCAATCTAATTTCACACCAAGGCATCTTAATACACATGAGCAGAAGGTACTTTAATACAATAAACTTGCCATTTATCCTTTATTGCCTTTGTAATTTTAACCTTCACATTGTGGTGTATTACAGCAATAAAAGAAAAAGTTATACCGGAGAAATATTTTTATGAAAATTAGTAACTTCTTGAAAAGTAGGAGTGAGTGAAGAGTCAAGTAACTTCAAAATAAAGAGGATGTGTGATGGAATAGTCAGCTTAAGCTCTAGCCATTGAAGCTCTGCTTTATGCTCCATTACACCCTAAGCTAATGCTAACTGTGGAGGAATATGGTATACAGTGTTTGAAGAGACCATTGATTTCTTGCTAATGTTAACTGAACTGTACAACTACTACCTCTGTACAACCACCTGGATTCAGATATCAAGCCAGCCGAGAGCATCTAATGCCATTTAGCATTGCATGAACAGTATGGGAACTATCCAAAACAGGAAAATTTCATTTGAAAGAAAGGTTTTAAATGCCACCTTTCAGGAGGGTATATTGTGTGAGGAAGGGCACAGGGGCAGGGCTCCAAACCCCACTTTGGGTTTTTCTGTGATCCTTGAGAGAGAAAAGAGATGGTAAATATTACAGACAATCTAATGTTACTTCCAACTTATGTCTATTTAGTAATGGTCAGCAGTAATGGTCACAATTCCTTTTTCAAACATTGTGAATACAACCCTCCTGGTAGTGTGCAAGCGGCTGACTGCAGGCTATGCGAGTGTGTGACCACAGGTTTATGATGCTGTGTGTGACTGTGTACGTGACTGGGTGAATGTGTCTGTGACTGGGTGTGTGTGTGTTTGTGATTTTGGGTGTATGAGAGTGTGTGTTTGGAGGTTTGTGTAAGCAGGTGATTTGTATGACTGGCTTGTTCCAGTGGTGTGCTTCACAGGCCTGAGCTGTCCCTCTACAGCCTTTTCCTCACTGCAGCACAGAGTGCCAGGGGTCCGGCCTGTGTGTTAAGGTTCCTGGGCGGTTGGGCTGAGTGTTAAGGTTCCGTGGTGGCTGGGTGTTAAGGCTCTTCAGCAGCTGAATGTTAAGGCTTCTGGGCAGTTGGGCTAGGTGTTTGGTGGATGGGTGTTAAGGTCTCTTGGTGGCTGGGTGTTAAGGCTTCTGGACAGTTGGGCTGGTTGTTTGACGGCTGGGTGTTCAGGCCTCTTGGCGGTTGGGTGTTAAGGTTTCTGGGCAGCCGGTCTGGGTGTTTGACAGCTGGGTGTTCAGGCCACTTGGTGGCTGGGTGTTAAGGCTTCTGGGCAGTCGGGCTGGGTGTTTGACGGCTGGGTGTTCAGGCCTCTTGGCGGCTGGGTGTTAAGGCTTCTGGGCAGTCGGGCTGGGTGTTTTACGGCTGGGTGTTAAGGCTTCAGAGAGGCAGTTCTGTACACTAATCCTTTGTTTGCTCCAGTCCTCATGAGCCACCACTCACAGCACCCCTGCATCTCCAAGAAAAAAAAAAGCTTTAAAACAAATAACGGCCATTCATTAATCATTAACAGACGCCACATGTCTTTTTATTGGATAATCTCTTTCAAAGAAAAGGATTTTAAAAAGGAAATGAGAGGGGGGACTGAACTCCAGATTTTAATTAGTGCGTACTGTGTTTTGTCATAGCTACTGGAGATTGCTCATTATGGAATTTAATTGAAGAAAGCAAAGACTGCAGGGGCAGGCACTGGCGGGCAGGGGGTGGGGTTACAGGGGGGCTGGGGGGGGTTACAGGGGGGCAGAGGGGGGATAGGGGGCTCACTGTTACAGCCAGAGAGCGATGTAATTTTCCCTGGCTATTATCGTTATTTGTCTGGCATCAAGAAACAACAATACAGGCATAAATACTGTTCTCCTGGAAAGCACATATCATCTCCTGCCCAACAACGATTTTAGCCCACTACGATTTTACATTTTTTCAGTCACAGTGTTATACACATTCACTGCAAACTGGAATTTCAGCTTCTTCTTGTTTGTATAGAGCAGTATGTAAGAAACACAACCTGTACCTCACCAGCACCTCCTGCTTTGTGGCAGGAAGCTGGTAGTTTGAGGCTGTTTGGTGGGGCTTTGTGTCTGGAAAGTGGTAGTAACAAATAGTCAGCAAAATCATCAATTCCTAGTGTTTCATCCAGATAAACCAATGCGTACCAGTAGATTTCCTGTTGATTTTGATGAGGCTTCACATTCAGTTTCAGTCTCCTGTGGGTTTAAGCAGGAGTGTAACTGATGACAAATGATGGCCAGTGTATTTAATGTCGTTACTGTTTGTAACCCACAATTTACACAAGCTACAGCAACTCTTAACTCAAACTGGATCCGTCATACAGGGTGATCAGCAGTTAATCCTGTAGTTGAATCAACAAAATGTCTCCATGTTTAGTAAAAATATTCACTCTGTGTCTTTTTTCCCTTTCGTATCACATCCTAGCATGTGTGCTCTGCGTGAGCGCCTTGTATTTTCTCCCAGGAACTATAGAGCTCCAAGGCGAGGTGGTTGTTAAAGGGGAAGGCAGCAGCGTTGCCTGCAGGTTCGTATCTCCCCGTGGCACACAGCTCGGAATATTCCATCCTCTAACACCGTCGATCAGCTTGCACTGTGGGGCAGAGGGCTACAATCGCACAGCTGCAGGTGCTGACTTAATAACGAGGCTTCGGGCTCTCTGAATAGGGAAGGGAGACAGTTTACGTAATTGTGTTGTTGCTCGGGAACCCTGAATACATCAGTTCTAACTACAGTGAAAGCCCTCCGGACCTCATTTTTTCCCAATATTCCTCACCCTGTCTGCTGGAAAGAGGAAGTAATGCAGGAAAATAACTGTCAGAATGCAACACACACACACACACATACACAAATGGATCCACATAGACACATACACACACTCAACTTAAATGATGATTACAATTCAGGGCTACATCAAAACTCATCTGCTCTGCAATATACCTGTTTGGTTTCTTAAACAAAGCACATGAATGGAGCTTTATGTCACATGTTTAGTGAACTGCGGCAAATAATACAGTTTTTATTCAGTTCCTGAATAAAACACACCAGCCAGTGAATGATGTGTTTTAGGATGCTACTCTGGTCATCCTGATATCTTAGTCTGTCAGAAGTTGGTAACCCAAATATTTGCGGATGTGTGAGCTTTTGAAGTATTTATTCTCCAGCCATGTTTCCTTCAGGTGGTCCTGCGTAGATGTGAACAGGGAAGATGTTATGGGAGGGAATCATTCATCGAAAAAGGCAGTTTGTAAACTGACCAAACCCAAGAAGTCAAAGGAACACCCCTGCAAAAGAAAATTGTAACATTGATAAACAACACCTTCCAGGGAGACTAATGCCTTCGTAAATATGCTCCAAAATGAAGAAAAGAAATTATACAAACTAGGATTTGAAACTTTTAAGTCCTGTTACCGCCTAAAATACAAATGAACTCTAAGCCCTTCTAAGTGGAAAACGTAGGGTCATCCTTTCATTTGAATGGTCTTATACCTGAGCGAAACTGTTCACAGGCACAGATGAGTAAGTTTTAGAAGACTGGTAAGAGTGATTAAATTTCCAGGGTGATATCAGAAAATGCATAGTTTTCACTCTTTGAGGAATACAGGGTAGATCTATACAACCATATTTGATTGCTCCAGGTATTTTATTGTGTCTGTTTGTTAGCCTTTCAGGCCAGGATTCCTCATTCAATGGCTTGTCGATTTCTTTCCGCAAAAAAGTGGAAAATCGAGTGTTGGATCTTTTTTGATTGCCACTGGACTGTTGAATTCATGTTTTCTTGTGATCCCTTACTGAGGAACTCGATTTGAGAATGTTGACTTGATCATCACCCATTTCAGTTCAAAGCTTATCTTCTCACTAAAACTCATCATCTCGAGGAGATAAGAGCCTGTTCATTGGATCTCAGTGAATGTGTGGGTGGTGACAAATACTACAGCAACCAAGATGGCAAGCAAAGCATTGTTGCTAGGTTCTATTCCTTTAAGGATAATTGAGAAACCCCTCAGCTAAATGCTTCAACCAAACACAACACTCAGTGCTTAACCTTGCAATATATAATGATATACATCTCAGGAATCTACATTACGAAATATTTAAAGCATTTTCCAGATAATTGAGATATATATATATATATATATATATATATATATATATATATATATATATATATATATATATATATATATATATATATATATAATAATTGTACAATATAATGAGTAACTGGTGCCTACTGTAGCCAAAGCAAGCACAGATAGCCAGTAGCCAGTGAGTCATAATATTTCAAATATTTACTCAGATAACATTGTTGGTGTATTCAGGTGAGTTTAAAATTTTAAACATCACAAAAATACATGCTCTGAATATATCTCTTTGATGCTAAAACTGCAAGAGATTTTCCATCATTCCTCTTTGTTTACTCGTCTTGCTGTATACTATGGGGGAAATGTGAACACGCTGTAATTCCTGACGTGTATTAGACTATTATATCCCTGGGAGAGCTCAGCCATGATGCTAATGGTCTAGTAGCATTTTAATTTGCGTTAATCTCCAATGGGAGGATGATGAAATATAATATGTGTAAAATTACATGGTTTAAAAGGATTCACTGCACAAATCGGTCACGCTGGTAATTATTTGTGCGGTTAGTGGTTGCTGGTGTTTCTCAGGAAATTCAATATTTGAGCTATCACACACAGAGAATTAAAATATACCAGAACATTTCTAAGTAACTAATAAAACTGATCATCTGTATCAATAAGCTGAGGACAGAAACAAAGAGTTTGAAGTGATTATTCGAATGCTCCCTAAAACAAAACTGAAGGGAGTTGGCTGGCTCTTCAACCAGAGGTTGGGGTCATAGTGCACGCGTTAATGTTGTCTTTGGCCGCGGTCCTGGTGAAGTACAGAAAAGCACATTAGGCAGTGTAGTCACCAGTGCCAAGTGCCCAGACTGCTCTCAGATCCTCTGATCCTAAAGAGAAGCAGCTGTTTGGGGTCACATGTTTTTCAGCACTTAAAGAGAGCGCGATTCCCCCTAGGGTTCTGGGGAATGTTGCACGCTGGAAAACCCTTTTCCATTTTCTTATTGGATTAGAGCCGTCACAAGGTTTCCCTCGGGGGGAAAAAAAGCCCCCAAGATGATACAGTGCAACAAAAGCCAGATACCCTCTTCAGACTACCTGCACAGACAAGAATGGTTCATTCTCCTCTTTGATCTTTCTAGTGTGGTGAAATACCAAGGGCTACAGGCACAGAAGGGGCCTTGCCTGGCTGCCATTTTGTTCAGCTCCTAATCACCACCTCTCTATAGGTCTGGCTATTGTGGTATTCCTCTTATTAGCCAAGCTATAGGACAATAATCACAGAGTCTACCTATAAAGGTGCTTACTCAGTTTCTCCCTCATGTACACATTGATATATTACCAAGAGACAGACTTCCCCTTTGCAAAGTGAAGTTGGTTGATTAATTGCAATGCATTAATATCTTACGGTGAAGTCAGAATTAATCATTTGGAAATTTTTTCTAATGTCTCTATATTAATTCCCAACTTCCATTTGTATATTACTGTAAATGTAAGACATGTAACACAAAAAAACACAAAAAGTATTTAATAATTTAAGCGGTATGAAACAACAGAGAAAAAAACCCAAAGCGTAAAATCCACAGTCCATCTTTTGTTTTGCCTTCTTTTTGTCTTATTTCAGCAAATCTACAAATAAGCAGAGTTCCCTTAGAAAGCCATTTATTGTGTAACACAGATGAAATTAAAAGTATTACAGTTTTGTTTAACAAATTTTCAAATTGACCTGAAGAGGAGTAGTTATCAAAAGCATACAGCATAATAAGTAACGGAAATTAATTTACAGGAATTTGATATAGAGATATTGTCTAATTCTTCTGTAATACCAATATAGTGATGTGAAATATCTAATATGCTTTCATACAAAATGTTTGTGAAGGCAGGTATTTAAGCAGATGAGACAGCAGTAAAATTTCAATAATGTTCACCTTGTATTCAACATGGCCAGCAGAAATAAATTAGCTTTCTGTAACGACAAGCATTCAAGTTCTAATTCATTATCTATAAATGCAGGTGTAACTTTCAGCAAGGTAAAAGTATCCAGCTGTCAAAAGTGAAAGAGAATAAACTATGTAAATTGTTCTGGATTAAGGAAATACAGAATGTGTAGCAGTAGTATGGAATATAATTGAGTTTAAGGCTCAATACTAAACAACTGCTACATACCAGTACAATTTACAACCTGATATGCAAAGTCCAGATCAGAATAAGCAGCCTTAGAGAGTCGATGTTGAATGTGCTACAGTCATTTCTGCTTTTTCCACTGCTGTGGCTAATTATCTTTTTCTAATACTCTATGTGATCTCGACTTTGACAAAACAAATGACACAGAACACCTTGAAATGCAAAGTATGTGATTAAGTGTGTTAAATCCCAAAACCTTGTTTGTCCTCTAAGGAGAAATGCATTTGAGGTGTGTTGTTTGGAGTATCAGTGACTCCTGGCAGGTCACTGTGGCTGTTTTTCGCGCGGCCGACCGGACTGCGCTAACAAACGGCCATCGCCATGGTTTCACAGAGGGGCAGCCCCTCCAGCTGAAGGGTGTTCTCCGTAATCCCCCCTGCCCACTGGCCTGGTATTCAGCTCCGGCAGCAGCAGTTAATCTGCGGCTATGTCCCAAACGCGCCTGACAACCGTGTCCGGCCAGTCCCAGGTGGTCTCTTTGAGGCTCAGTCCCGCATTGGCTTGAGAATGCAGGAGAACCCCGAAACTGCGGCCAAATCAAGAGCAGCCAGGGCAATGGGGATGAGGATAGGGGGTGGGGGGCTGGGGGTGCAGTGGGTGCCCAGGACTGAGCTCAATCAAAAAAACATGAGCTACTCACTGGGCCTCTCCAGACTCTGTGATCTCCCCCTGCATGAGCAGGAAGCTCTTCTTATCGCACTCTATTCTGTGCATCATCAAGTTCACGGTTACGAAACTTAAAAAATACTCTTTGCAGGCGCACTTGATCGCTATGAACACATCTCATTGGAGGCTTCGGTTTCCATGACTGCCTCTGCTTTTGATATCCAAAAAGGGTGTCTTTTGAGTTCACATACTGTATTGTAAATGCCATTTTTTTGGCAAGAACTCCATTACTATTGATTTACCTGCACAGGGTATCTATCTCTGGTATCATATAAGTCACCCCTAAAATTGAAAGATACTATCTATAAGGTGAAATCCAATGTTGTCTTCCTAACCAGTATGGAAGCAACAATTCATAAAGGTTCCATTTCATGCTGCATTTATACATCAATATCCTCATAATGCTCTAGCTGCTAAGGAATTGTCTTTGTTTTGTTGTTTTTACTTTTATTAAATTATTTATTCATATCTCTAAAATCTAAAAGAAGGATTGTCCATTCAGCTTTGGAAAGTCTCTCTCTCAGATTTACCTGATTAGAAAAGGTCCTGTGTAGATCAATTATTCGCATTTCCTCCAAAGTTCATATTTAATAACATGCTTAACGTTTATTAATTTTCACGTTTACTACCTTTCTTTTTGTTTGCATAATTTCTGTTTCCATTTACTGTGTCACATTGAATTACACGGTTGACCTTCTGAAGTCCAATAAATTCAAGAAAATGGAAACATGGATAGTGATGTGGAGTGTTATCCCTTCTGCTAACAGTATATTAATCTCTTCCTTTTGCGTCTATTCATTGATTCAGTTAAAAATAAAATGAGTCCAAGCCATCCCTAAGCTTTATTATCTATCACCATTTTCATCTATCAAGTGGATGTAGTGATAGTCCACAGTAATATACTACAGTAGTATCTGTTTAGTATTGCTGCTTTTCGTTTTAGCAGCCGTACACTAGCACTAGAACTACCACTGAAGGATGCAGCTATGGATGTGAGAGGGTCCACGTAGCATTTTATCAGCTCTATCTCAACACTGGAGCAACATGCACTGTATTCTGGATACTTAAGTAAATGTGATATATCAGTTTTTTTTTTTTTTTTTTTACAATTTTTTTAAATAAATTTGCTAAAATTCTAAAATCCTGTTTTTGCTTTGTTAGTATTGAGTGTAGATTCATGAGGGAAAAAATGAATTTAACGGATTTTAGCTTAGCCTTTAGCATAACAAAATGTGAAAGCAGTGAAGGGGTCTGAATATTTCTGAATTCATTGTGAACTCGAACCCCTCGATGCTGGTGACGCTCGGCGCTGCGCTGTGTGCCGGAGAGCAGTGGTGGTGAGGGCCTGCCAGGCCGTGTGGCTCAGTGCGGATCGAGGCTTTCGCAAGGCTTTAACTCAGCAGATTTCTGGCTGGAGGGTCGCGGGTCTTGAGCAGGAGGGTCACCCCCAGCCTACCTCAAGCGGACGAGATTTAGCGAGGTCAGCAACCAGCATAATCAGCCTTAAGTGTAAGCAGCTCTTCACTTTCCTCCAACACCGAGCTCCACCAGCGATTGAAAGCGTCAGCATCCTATTTAAACCCATTGGGTCAACCGGACAGGGAGCTAGGCTGCTTAAGGAAGCCCACCGCAGAGCCCAATTGCCTCTCTGGAAAAAAAAAGCACAAAATCTCTGTGCAGGCAAACACACACAGCGATCTGTGTAAACAAAGCCACCAGGTGGGCCAGCCTGTCCAAATCCCACCAATTACAGACTGAGATACCAAACCATGATTCGTTGAGGTGGAGAGAATTTTTTTGTATCTTAATGCATGTGACCTGAGACCTCTTGGAAACTGGACAATTATAATACAAGTAACAAAAAAAATACAATTATTAGTATACATTTCTAATATTAGAGGTTTTATGGATAAAATGATTATGATGATTCAATAATTTTTGTGTGAGATATTCACTGCTTTCATACTGATAGAATATATCCCTTACACATGGGTGATTCAGGTTAGGTTTAAAATTGATTGGGATTCATTAGTTTGAAAATTTATTCATTAGTATTGTTTACACACACACACACACAGACGTGCGCGCACACAAACACACATACATACACACACACACTAAGAGACAGAGAGAGAGAGAGAGAGCGAGAAGGAGAGAGAAATGCAAAAAATATCAATCATGAATGCTTGGGTAAATCCCAGACAATTGTAGATAATTGCAGAGACCAGGTGTATACAATAACAATTACCGAAGCATTTCCAAATGCAAATTATAAAACTGAGCATGAGCAAAATGCTAATCCTGTGGACTGTGTTAGGAAAAAACTTTACATACTTCAGTGCTGGGGGTTGATGTCTGATTAGATTACAGTTACATGCTGTTCAAGCACTGATAACAAACATTTACACTGACTTATCTCTATGCTCAGTCCACATTGGTTTTAATGTCTGAAGTGGAACCAGCAAGACAGACCACAATAGGAAGTCACTGAAACCTTGACCTATGGCATTTGAGGTGACTTTATTTTGAGACCTCTGCTCTCAGTGCTGTCAGTGCAGTATTACTATGTGTGCACTTCCCTCCCTCAGCCCTTTCATCTCTTTTATTTGCGCCTGTCTTCAGAATGATGCTCTGCTCATACTATTAGGAAATGGAGGAGTCTGGTGCTTGGACGTAATTGGAACCAGCATGGTGCATATAGCTTATTAATGCATTTTCCTTGCACTGGGAGATAGCCCATGCTCATGAAATACTGAGAGAGAGAGAGAGAGAGAGAGAGAGAGAGAGAGAGAGAGAGAAAATGAGAGATACAAAATATATGAATCTTTGGATAAATCATGTTCCTAAGTAATGCAGTTAAATTCTGAGACCAGGCGTGTGCTATAATGGAGAGAATAATATAGAAAAAGGGAAATATTTTCAGAAAAAATATATTTTCAGCACAAAATGAAATGGCTTCAGCAAGCCTGTCGAACTGTAAATGTATGTGAGGAATAAAGTGCTAGGAGCTGAGCAGGTGTATGAAAACAAACAACGGCTAGGAGGTGTGATTTATACCATGGAGTACCTGCAAAACAAATAATTTAATACCCAATAATGCTATTGAGGCTCAGACAAATGTATGAGGAAACATGTATTTCCTCGTGCTGAACATTTGCAAGATTGTATCTCTCTTAATGGTATTGACTTTAACTCTCAAAAACTGAATGATACACTCAGATAAATGTGTCACTAATACCTTGTGGTTGTGCAACTTACTTTTGGTGCCATGATAACTCGTTTTCCTATGAACACTTGGGCTATCCCAACCATGCTTGATACAGTGTTTGCTCATGTGTGGACAGCAGGAGAATGACACGCATGGGTTGGCAGAATGAAATTAGGCTGCTCTTGTACTCAGCTCTTATGTTCTAATTTACACTGTTTTGCATAAAATGCAAATGAGGTCAAAGAGTGAACAGTGTTGGAGAGAGTCCACCTTCCCACACAGATTCAAGCATATCTGAACCTCTGGGTGGCTCACTCAGTAATGACACTCATACTGAAAGCGTGTGAGTCCTGAGACGGCCGTTGCCAACTATGGCTGGAGGTCCACCTTGGTGAAGCAATGACTGGCTAAGCATTGCTGGGGAATGATAGTGGCTACGCTAGCTGGTTTCAGAGATCTTGTCGGTCAGACCAGCTGCTTGTGAATGCACAAACCGAGTACATGCTGACCTTATTGTCCTCCGACACCATTAGAGTGTAGAGCAAGGTGAAATGCACCATCATGTGAATGGGAGAAGTTGCATGCTGGGAAGGGTAGCTGGCAGGAGGTCAGCAAGCTTGGTTGAGTTCAGGTTGAGAAAAAATCAGGGATGAAGATTGGAAAAAAAGATTAAAACACATCTCAATGTATTGAGATGCATTTAAAAACATAGCCACCATAAGTTAATGATTGAACGCCATTTTGTTACATGTAATACCTATGTGGCATACTCTACCTTGAGTGTTTCTCTTTATGAGTTACCGAATGGAAATGGCCATAGTTCCTAACATGAAATGTTTGTTTTACTTAGGCACCAGCTGCCCCCCTCAGAATGGGTAGGACAACCATTCTAGAAGATTCTATTCATAAACTTATCTTCACTGCATGATCTGTCATGGTTGACCAGATATTGTTGATAGATGTCAAACATGATTTCTGCTGACCTTGATGTTGACCATTGCATCAACCATGACCAAAAAAATCTACATTATTTTTAAATATTGTATCAAACTGTATTTTTTAATCTCAGATTTTTGTAGTCGCTTGGTACTTACAGACCAGTCTATTCGGCGCCCTAAACACTGATATGAAAAATGCATTATTTTAAAATGACACACTTCTCCATTCAAAATATTTGTTTAAGAGAGGCAATCACAAGCAAATTTTGATTTTTGGAATGTATTTTATTTCATTTGTTTTTTGAGTTTTGAGCTTTTGGTTATGTTTTACAGACATTCTTAACACAGCTCAGTGAGTTTGGAGGCTCAGTGAAGGATAATGAGTAATCTGCCTGTATGAAACTTTCATTAAGATATGTCAGCTCTGTTTGATTAACATTAATGGGTCCCTCCTCCCCTCCCCAAATGTATGCAGATTAACCAGGGGCTCACTGGCAAATCAGCAGCTCGAGATTCACTGCCTCCAAATTCATCAGCAACTAAGACCCATTCATCACTGTCAGACCCTGTGTGTGTGTGTGTGTGTGTGTGTGTGTGTGTGTGTGTGTGAGGGAGTGTATTTGTATGTGTGTGCACATGCAGGTTCACGTGTCTGAGTGTGTGCACGAGTGTGTATATGCGGGTGTGTATGTGCTTGCACATGTGTGTATATTGCATCACTGTGTGTGTGTCAGTGCACAAGTGTGTGTTTATGTGTGTGTGAGGGAGTGTAATTTGTATGTGTGTGCACGTGTGTGTGTGTGTGTGACTGACTGTTTATAAACAAGGTTTATATCCTTTAGAAAAAATAAAAACAAGAAAATCAAAGCTTGGAGTTTTTTAAGTCCAAAGTCAGAAAGATTGCAGTTTATATCCTTTAGTAAAATGAGCTTTTTTTGTTCAGAATTGATTTTTGTTCATGAATTCTGCAGTTCCAAAATTATCAGCATAGAGGTGCAATGTTAAAAGTTCCCTCAATTTCCTCTTATGCCAACTTACACTTACTCAGTATGTCACAAACAGACATGACTCACCCATCCTATTTACAAACTATTAAAAATGTTTTTGTTTTAGTATAGTCATAGAACAATCATAACCAGTACAGATTTTATTGATCTTTCATATGGGAGGGTGTGTTCATAATTATGACCTCTGTGGTCACAATTAATAATAGCATATATATATGAACATATATTTTGAATTTTTGTTGACACACTGTAACTCTCACACCACCCGTTTAATCTTGATTAAAAAAAAAAAAAAACAGAAAGATCTTCATGTTCCATTCGAGACTGACATATTAAGGTCTTGATTTTAAAATTCCCTTTATAGCAGAAACATACCTCTACTTTGAATTGAAATTAATATGAAAAATATGTAGATACATATTTCAATGCCTTTAAATCACTACAATTTAGAAATTATTTTTCTTTTGGATGCCATTATAGTGTCAAACTCCTGTGTACACCACACTTCATGGTTGGATATAAAATCATATTTAACACTGTTATTACTGTGTATTGTAAATATTTGTAAAAATAATTAGGCATTTATTCTAAAGACTGAAACAGACAGACTAAAGAGGTTCGAGAAATTAAATTGTCAAAGTTACATTCGAAAGTCAAAGTTAGATCAGAAAAAATTCTCAGTAAACAATGGCTTGTATCAAACACAAACACAGGAGAGAGTAAAAGAATTGGACCAGTCACAATGTCGTTTCAATATTGATCACTTTAGTCCCTGGACCAGTTATAGGATAATTGCCACTTTTAGTGATTTGGATTTCTGTTTTCAATATTGTGAACAAAACAATTATTAAGAGCGGGCAGCACTCAGACCTCTGTGGTAAACTGTAAGACCTTTAAAGAGTATTCTCTGAAGGCCGTGTCTGTCTTTTCTCTGATTAAATAAAATAATCAGAGCATTTAGTTTTCAAATGAAATAATGTTTTCAAAGACTACAAAGAATTAAACATTCTATAGTCACTATAAAATTAAAGTGGCAAGTTAATGTTTGCTTCTATATCCCACAGCATTTTGCCAAGAAATAGTTACAGTCAATATTCACAATAAAGTGAATATAATTCTTATGAGAACTACATCTCCAGGGTGATTTTTCATTTGGCTATTGCAGAGTCATTTTGTGTATCTGAGCTAGATTGTCTTGATTAGTGTGCTTCACCCAAAATCAACTCTGAGGGCTTTATAAGTGATTGACACACACAAAATTAATTATTTCACATTATATCAACTGTTTTCACACAGCAACCCTTCACCTGACAGTATCAATAGAGCTGCATGTTTTAGTTTTTTACTCCTAAAGCCTTATGAATGATCATCCATAATGTAATCACAACATTACCTCTGTTTTCATGTTGTTTTCATCTTATTCTTAAATATTGTAGAGCCATTCTTTTCTCAAACAATACAAGGATTCCATTTTGTCTAATGTGAGTTGGCTGAGATCCAAAGAGTTTTAAAAATAAGAGATCCAAAAGCTGGCATTCATGAAGCCTTGCCACATGTAAACAGAATGATAATAGTGTTAATTTGCATATTTTGCATAAACTTCCTGTGGGGTCATAGTATTTTGATTATCAATTACTGTTGCCTCACTCAAGCAATTAGGGTAAGAGGGTAGTTTGTAAGTTGAAATCTGATGATTCTGGGAAATCAATGTTTTGTTTCAGTTAATTAACTGTATTAACATTCCATGTTAAACAACACTATTTTTTTCTGTTGCTCAGCTCTGTCTTCACACAAAGCTGTGCTCACAGAGATTATAATGGTTGAAAACGGCTGCTATACCACACTTGGACATTACAATATCACCCACGCAGTTATTATTGACTTATATCATTGTTTTTCAGCCACGTCACAAAACAAAAATATTTTGTATTTTTCTTTGGGTCTATTAACTAAAACAACTCATAATGTTGGACAGTAAGCCACGAAACACTGTTCCTAGGCCAAGGTATGACCTATTCACTGGTAATGCACAAATGACAAAGATTGTAGCAATGCTAACGTGTGATAGGATCTCGGGTAGCACACGCTCACTGGAAGCACGTAGATGCTTTGAGCTAAACTGGACAGATGGCAGAGGGTGTAGAGGGAACGAATTAAAAGCAATTTCTTTGAAGGCCTTGTGCAGAACCTCCAGTGGAGGCACAGTCGTCCTGCATGGCAATAGAAGAGGTCTCAGGTCAGGCTATGCCATTCAGCTTCTTTTTTGGGGGGTGGGGGGTTTACATTCCCTGGTCCCATTGGGGCTACATGGTGTCTCTTATCAGTGTAATTAGCAGAATGTTGGATTTTGGGTGTTTTGGGCAGTGGGTTTCAGGGTGGGGTGGAAGTGAATGTGTCCATTTTGCTTTTGGTGCCTGTCATTCTCCCCTTTCCCCATGTCTTTCCAAACTGACAGTGTCCCATAGAGCTTTTTCACCGAACCTCCACAGAAACTGGAAAGAAGTCAAGACTTTCAAAAACAGCACGTTGAATGTAACCCTAAAAAGACACTGGAGGTGTACTGCCATGTTTTCAAGAACAGTACATGGGTGCGTCATGTGAAGCTGCAGCTTCATTTGTTCAGTCGCTATTTAGTTGCAGTGAACTATGAGCTTGTTGGCATTCATTAGCCCAGTGAGTTCATTGTACATTCTGAATTACATGCTAGAACAGGCAAAAACAAGGGTTTGTTTGTTTTCTCTGCGTGTTCTGTACCCGCTGGTGTGGCATGAGGCTTGTTATGTGGGCCTTGGGCCGCCTGGTGAGGAAATCGCTCAGTCATTTAGCAGCAGCGAGTTTAATCTGGCCTGAAAAGCAGGGTCTGTGCCCAATCCTCCGCAAACACGCAGTAGGCATTTTAATCTGCTTGGGGGAATTACCGACTGGACGCCATGGCATGTACTGGAAAACTGAGTGGCTGGTAGTAACTAAGCAGCCTGATTCAGTGCCCTCTGCAAGGGGCAGGCCTTGGGCTTTGCCAGGGTGATGCTGCTGCCTCAGCCGAAGCATGCGGAGGCTGCAGGAGCATGGGAGTATGGGAAATGCCCCTACTGTGCTAAGAGGACTAGAGAGTGTACGTGTGTGTGTTGGGGGGGTGCAATTTGGGGCTCCTGGGGAGAGGCAGGAGAAATACGGACTGCATAAATTACCGTTGCTGTCCCCATACACCCCCCCAACCCCGACCCCCTGTTTCTGCGGCAGGGTACCAGCAGTCTCCTTTCCCTAATGCACGGAGTGAGGTGGCCATGTTGCCATGGAGATCCGGCAGGGTATTTATGCTGGTGTAAGAATGGGGAGGAAAGGTCCGAGTCTCGGACATGGGCCCTCCCCTCCCCTCACTGTGCCTGGCCCCAGTTCCCCCGTAAACAGCGTCCCCTGCTGCTACACCCTTTCTGCTCACCCCCACACAGGACCTCCCTCTCCCCCTTTCTGGCATGTTCACTCCTTTGGACCGTTGTCCTCTTCCAAACAAACCCATTCTCCCTCTCTTTAGGTTCATGTTTCGCAGTATTCCTCTCAAAACCAGGATGCCTCGCAAACAAGGGATTCAGTCGACAGAACCTGAGCTTTTCCACTTATCTTATGCTTATCTTATGAGCCTTATGAAAAATGCATGTACCCTCACACTTTAGCCTGTCAACACCTCTCTCCAAATCCTGCCAAGAGGCAGGAGATCAGGGCTGTTTGTGAGAATGTGGGAAAAAATGTTCCACAACGGCCATTTTGTCAGGGTGTGGGCAGTCTAGCCGCAGGGTAGCCAGGGCAGGCCCAATGGAGTCTGCCTCCCAGAGGAATGCGAGAGGCTCCAGGGGTGTGGAATGGCCCTGCAGACTGGGGTGGGTCTGCCCGCCGACACAAAATGGCCGCTACATCTTTGTGTCAGGCACAGTATCGCGAAGGGCTGAACAGAGTGCTCCCTCACTCTCCTCCAGGGAAACGGTTTGGGTTTGGTACGGCCATGGGAATCAGACAGCCACATGTTCACCTCTCAGTCCTGGGCCTTTACTGAGGTCTGGGCATTGCACAAGATGAGTTATGCTACTCAGCGCATTTCTGTAATGTTATGTCAGTCTGTAATGTTACGTCAGTCTTAACCTTTTAACATACAGCTTCAGCATAGAAACATATGTCAGCCAAGTGAGTTTTACACATAAAGCATTCATCTACAGGCAGTCCACCTTTAATAAAGTATATTTTTAATACCTTTTGGGAAAACACACCCATGTTCCAGCCCTCTTATTATTGTTTATATGTAGGACTGTTGTCATATGCCTTTCACCTGCCCACATGAGTGGAACGTGCCTTAGGATCTCTCTGAGCACATAAGAGCAGGTAATCTATTCTCACTAACTCTGTTTGCTGGTATTCAGGTATCACTGTTCCGAGCTGGCTATTAAATATTCTGATCCTAAGTGTCAGTGGGCCACTTTGCCAATTCGGGCTTGCTAATCCTACTTGGGAATCTGGGAGGAAAGACAGAATTCAATGGAATGAAGCCGGGCTGTGAGGCTAAACCTCACACAGTCTCGATCTGTAAGCACTTGATAAAAATAAGTGGATTCGGCTGATGGCATTTTGAGCCAGTTCCAACTCAGCCAGCCAAGCTGAGCCAAGAAAGTGAGGGTGCAACAGTTGCCAGGCTTCGCAGCTGAACCGGCTTTCCCTGCAGGGATGCTAAACCTGGCAGCCGCTCCTGCTGAGGCAAGCTGCAACCGCGCCAGCCGATGTCGCCCCGGCAGGAGAAAAAATGTTAGGGGTTAACGGCCATGCCCACTGCAGTCCTCACACCCAAGGCAGGCGCTGCTATGGCGGGGGGCTCAGGACGCCTTTTTATGTCTCTCACTCACGCCGCATTTCTCCGTCACAGTCATTACCCACATGGCAAAGGTCCCACACAGATGGGGAGATGGGAAGGTATGTGGTGGATGGGCGCTCTGAGTGCCGTACAGCAGCTTGGTTCACTGTGAGCACTGGGTGATGGACAGCGGGCCGGGGGGTGGGGTCCCAGGCAGAGTGGGGCTGGAGCAGCAGCAGGGTGGGGGAGGGTCCCGGCCGGAGGAGATCAGCCATAGAAAACGTTCAGGGTCAGCAGGATCTTAGCCCCCCGCTCACCTTCCTCCTTGTCGCCTAACTCGTTTTTTTCCCCCCTCTCTCTCTTTTCTCCTCCATGCATTTCCTTCTCTCTCTCCATTGAGAAGTAAGACAGCACCAAGCTGTGTGTGACAGTCCCCGAGGGGCCCGAGGGCGGATCACATGGTTGGGGGAGTGCGGAGCCGATGGCTGCTCCCTGACCCCGGTCATGTAAACACGGCCACACTCCTACAAGGTGCTGAAGGGCCTCGGTTATGTACAGGCACCGGGCCGGCTGCCAACAGGGAAAACCCAGCGCTAGGCTTCCCCTGGCTGTGGGCCAGCCCGCAATTAATGCACGGATTTAGAAAGAAAGGAAGAGGAGGGAGGCAGCCTGCCAAGAGAGCCGGAGGGAGAGAGAGGAGGGGGAGATGGAGGGAGAGAGGGAGGAGGGGGAGATGGAGGGAGAGAGGGAGGAGGGGCCCTTGTGCTGTGTTACAGTATCTGGTGGTAATCACAGCAGATTTACAGGGGAGACGGCTCACACATGACCTCCTTTGATTGCATTGGCTCATCTTAGTTCAACAGATGATATCAGCATTTATGTGGCTGATGACACGGGATTATTAAAACATGTAAAGGGGCTGAGTTGCAGAATTCAATTTCCTCCTCTTTATCGCTGGTTGTTAAAGGCGAGGTAGCTCATTTAAAACCGGCCGAACCCCAGAGAAGATGGTGCGGGCTTTGTTTATTGTTTGTAATGCGGTCAGGCCAGAGGCATGCATGTTGCACTGATCTAACATGTTCAAAAGAGTTCATATGATGTGTAGTAAATGCACTTTAAATGCATTTTAAAACTGAAAAAGACACAACACAAAATGCTGATGTTTCATGAAATACCTGTAGAAATATCATGTGAAAATTAAATTGCGCATGTATGATTGGGAGTTTATAGGTTGCTGTCTTTGTTTCGTAATTCCTGATAGTTGCGTGATGGAAGGATTTGTGATGTTGCTCGTTACTTATTTAATCAAACCTCCCAAATCGCTCTCATTCGTTATAAAGTCTTGAATCACTGGTCGCTCGAAATTCTGCCCATTGCCAAGTGTTTGATCGCCTACCACTTGGATCTGCTCACTGTCCAAGGTCTGATTATCGACTGTCCATACTCAACCCCTGCTCCAGCTTGGGCAGAACCGAGCTGAATGTTTTATGTAATGAAGGACTGGTACCCTCCCCTCACATCAATAATTCACAGGAGCTCATGGGGGATTCTGTAAAGGCAGTAAAAGACAGAAAATGCTTTGAGGGGAGAGACAATGAGGCAGAAACTAAGAGAGAGTGTGTGTGTGTGTGTGTGTGTGTGTGTGTGTGTGTGAGTGTGTGGAGGTGCATATGTTCTTGTTTCAGGGTCAGTCCCTTGTGCAAACTGACTGGCAGATCAACCACACGAGATCAAAGGACAAGTGACTGCAGAGCCGCTGGGTCCCTTGTGTGACCATCAGAAGCACGGTTCCCTGGAGCAAGAGCAACACACAAAACCATTCTGTCAGTAGCACCGCTCCTCAAACACTTAAAACCCCACCTTACCCATCTAACACCCATGAAGTACAGGAGGTGAAGGAGAGTGGGCGAATTCCTCCGAAATTTCAGCACGGTCTGTATCAATCCTTCTTTTACCATCCTTCTTTTTTCTGCTTGTGCAGCAGAGACAGGAATTGATATCCGAAAAGGGAGTAAAGGGGAAAGGAATTCAGTGAGGTGTTTTCCATAAGGAGAAACATCGATTAGGTTCAAATTCAGACTCATGTGTCTCCAAGAGTTACTCACCAGGGAAGGCTAGTGTCAGTTAATAAAGTCAGAACTTTAAAAAATGTTGAGGAATAAATGCCATATGTATACAATACAGGCCTGGATATTCTGTTACCCCTGTGGGGGGCAGCTGAACTGCTTTTTCACCACATTAATGATAAGGTTTTAACAAAATCCAAATATTTACCTGTGTATTCCATATATTTTCTTTATGCGTATTGCTTCATATTACAGTATGTGTACACAGCATGGGACTATATTTATCCACCAAACAAGCACCTCCAATCACAGGGAACTTCAAGAGCTCAACGTGTCTTAAAGAGAGGCCATGCCAAGGCAGAAGGACCCTAATTGGTTGTAATCAAGCTAAACTGCTAAGCTCAGGCAGATTATTTACTCGAAGGAGAGAGAGAGAGGGAGAGCGAGGGAGAGATATGTTGGCACTAACCACTTTAATCCTATAACTGTATTGGCCACTCAAAGCCCTGGATCAGGCTACTTGTCTTCTGACAGCTTCCTGTCCCCAGCTCTGATTCCCTACATCTGTGACTGGCAACGTGAAGATAGGAGTCAATGTGCATAATCTTTGAAATGCGAATACATACCACAATATGTAAGCATCTCCTCTCTCATCCACTCGTCTTTTTTCCTGCAGCTACACACAAGGGGATGCATTTTCGTTGAACTTTGTCAGAAACTGACCAACACAATGAAGGATGGAGATGGAACTGAAGAGAAATTTCTGAAAATGGCTGTCACGGTTAATGTGGTACCCAGCGAAATTGCATGTCAGTACTGTGTTTCTTCACGTCAAGCACCAGAATGTAACGGTTTTCAACCTCTCAGCAATTTTCTTGTCACCCAGCCATTCCACTTTGACAGAGAGTAAATGCTAATGAAAGGTAACTGTACAGCACATATGTGGAAACCCATCAGTGGCTAGTGTCAAAGGCCGTCCCTGCCACACACAAAAATGTAACATATTTAAGAACACTCTGTGTTCAGCCTAAACCAGGGCCGTGTTCCAAAAACACATACCTGCTCTCTGCCCACAATACAGACAATTTATGACTGCCATACATACTACCCTTCCAAAACTCAAATTGGGAGGACTAAAAATTGTACCGGATATTAAATCGGCGACATATTTTTCTTTCTCACCTGTAAGTCATTGCTATTTGAGTCTTTTTACTTCCTAAAATTAAATGATTTGTGCTTAGAAACTCTTGTACACCAAGCCTGTAAACAGAAAACCCACTTCACCTCAGGAGCCAAACTAAAGTGACGAAGTGAGGGATTACAGCGGTCTCACATGTCTCATTTCATGAGAATAAATGTCATTTGCTAAAAAGTCATTCATTTAAATCAGGAAGTATTCAAATGAAAAACCTTTGGCAGAAGACTACCTACCTACCTATTTAATATCTGGTATGATTTTAGTCCTCCCAAGCTTTAGCATACAGGAGGCCCTCGGGTAACGACGGTCTCGAGTTATGACGGTTTCGTGGTTACGACGCACTCCCATAAATTACTTAAAAAACCTAGTTTCGACCTAAGCGGTTTGGTTCGTAAATACAACCACAGAAATAAAGATAAAAAATTGTTCTCTCTTTTTTTATTAATGTTTCATTTGATTACTGTATTTTATATGTCCTTCATGTGTTGTGTGTACAGTGTGAGTGACTTAAGGTGTTAATTTAGGTATAATTTAGGTATAAACTCATTCGTAAGTCGAGGACCCCCTGTATTTGAATATTTGAAGGGTGTTTTTCCATTTATGGATTTTTTCAAAATAAATGCTCTGTCATTTGAGAATAAATTGCAATCGGTTGTTGTATTTTGACATCTTAGAATTAAAAAGCAATCCTAGTAATACTTCATCCAAACACTATAATGTATCCATACACAACATTTTTTTTTTTTACAATAATTGTTTTGTATCAAAGGATGTTGAGCTGTAAAATGCAATTGCCTCGGACAGTGTCAAGGGTGATTAGAGGAGCGTCTTTTTTCACATATTTTTGGTTTCACATATAACTGGTTTAGTGTGTCTAGGAAAATAAATTATGAGAGTTTTAAAATGTCACTGTTTTAGGCGGTTAATCCATTGAAAACTATAGGGTCAACCAACCTCATACCTTGTGGCAAAATACTCTGCAGTTGGGGCAAATTGTCACAGTGTGTCAGTTTGGGTTGTACAGGTGCTGATTGGCTCTCATAAGGTGCTGATTGGCTCTCATAATGGGTTGATTGGGTGCTGATTGGCTCTCAAAATAGATTGAGTGGGTATTGATTGGCTCTCATTATGAGTTGGGCGGGAATAAGTGTTAAAAAAAACCTGCCCTGCACATTAGGCCTTTTCTCACCCCAAAGGTTTCTCACACTGCTTTAATTATGCAGGGGGGAAAACGCAATTGATATGTAGTAACTGGCTTTTCAGCCCTCCTGCCATGGCAAATCTGTGTATCATTCCAATTTAATGCATGGCTTATTTTGCCTACAGCGAAGAAGTAATTAAAATATGCATGCTTTGTACCGTACATCAGAGGAATCTTACTTCAGGATTTTAGAGCTGGAACATTTTTATTTAAACAAAGCCATAGATACCATTTTAAGAGAAATTAAACACATTGGATTAAGTCAGAGAAATATAAGTCAGCAGCTGACCCAGACGATTTTATTCTCACCAGCATAATGCGATCATAAGACACTGCAAATTTCCAGCAAAATGCACTAGTATGTGACCTAATAATAAGTCTGATTAAGATGTGATTTTTTCTTTTAATGCTTTCAAACCATTTTCTGGAAATTTTGAATGTCCAGTTGTATTCACATGCCACACTCACAGCTGCTATGCTGTGAATTCAGAATAGGACAGACATGGCCACGCTTCCTTTGAAGATGTAATGCCAATTATTTTCATACCCCAGCAGGGGTCGCTGGAGAGCAGTGAGACATGAATATCCGCAACGGACAAATCTATACCTCCCTGGGGGTGCGAAGGCTGGATATGCATAGCCCTGCAGAGCTGAGGACCACAGAAGGCACTAGCATGCTAGCACAGAACAGATTCATTACTGAAAGCACTAACATGCTAGCATGGTACAGAGCCATTACTGAAAGCACTAGCATGCTAACATGGTACAGATCCATTACTGAAAGCTCTAGCACGCTAAACATGGTACAGATCCATTACTGAAAGCACTAGCACGCTAAACATGGTACAGATCCATTACTGAAAGCACTAGCACGCTAACATGGTACAGATCCATTACTGAAAGCACTAGCACGCTAACATGGTACAGATCCATTACTGAAAACACTAGCATGCTAGCATGGTACAGATCCAGTACTTAAAGCACTAGCACGCTAACATGGTACAGATCCATTACTGAAAACACTAGCATGCTAAGCATGGTACAGATCCATTACTTAAAGCACTAGCACGCTAACATGGTACAGATCCATTACTGAAAACACTAGGACAGTCCAGATTGAACAATGCAAACTGTGGGGCTCATCAATACACAAAGTGCCCTCACTCAGGTGCCAGGCCATTTTATCATATTGCTATTTACCAAACACTGTTGTTCAGTTGTCTGTAAAGTGAAGCGATAATGTTACATGAGTTTTTTGGGGGAGAAAATGTCCATCCCATGAATTTCAATGCAATGCTATATCTGGACATGGGCTGAATGTACCAGCTACATAGAAGCCAGCTCCACCCATTGAGAGCAGCTGGCTTTTAAGAATGAAAGCTATGTAGCTACGTAGCACAATAATGCTTACTGCGTGGCCAAAGTGCTGCCATGTTTTGACCTGAAACTATTCAACTAATGTTCCTTTACCAGTTTCTTTCATCATCTCTCTTGTTTCTCATGACTTTGTCCCTGTCTTTTGAGAGGTTTTCAGAATCTAGTCCTCAGGTATTCAGATCCATGTTTAGTCACTTAAAGACTTGTTTTTCTCCAACAGAAATAACCATTCTTCTGGTTGTCAGTCTTATATAAGGTTTTAAAATATTAGGTAAGAAGACTTACTGTATTTTACATTTACATTTTCAAAACTGCCATTCATTTGGACATTTATTATTTATTCTAAATAAAAGAAAAAGGGATTATGATCATATGTGGTCTATATAGTTGATATGATAATGTGTATCATAAATGTAGAATGAATATTTGAATGAAGAATGTTTTGACTGAGCCTATAAAGACTTTTAGACTTGGAGGTCTTCACACTTCCATATGGAGCTTGTGAATACCAACAACTCAGTTCAAGTGCAGGTTGCATCTCTACAGTCATATTATTACTGCATCCGATTTGCTTACTCATCCTGTACTTTCACACGGCAATACCTTCTTGTCACACCCCTCCCACCTCCTTCCTGTTAGTTCCCAGCAGAAAAACAACCAAGCAGCTGCAAGGCCTCACACACCTCCTCTCCTCCAGTATTTACATTACAACACTCTTCCCATCCCGCCCTGTCCTGGAGTAACACTGTGTGAACTCAATGTCCTGCTACCCGACAAGTCAAGCAAGACAAGTGAGGGTGACAGACCGAAAAATGTCAACATGTTTTACAGTTCTGAGACTTTGTCCCATATACCAGATGAATGAAACTTATGAATGAGAGTAACACTCCTGTGCTAACGGAACTAGTTTCAGTTACTAAGTTAACTTTTGGAGTTCAAATCAGAAGAGCAAAAATGCTCGAATTATGGCATTTATGTTTAGTTTCTATGTTACTTACAATGGTGCAAATAAGGCAGAAACATAATAGCCATAGCTTGCTCTTGTCGTATGGAAACCGAAGGGGTGGCTGTCTTTATTTTCACTGTAAATAGAGCCCTAAATTCACAAGAAGTGAGCTAACAGCAATTAACAGCTTTTGCTTATCAAAAGCTGAATAACAGCAAAACCTGACCAAAAGGCAAGAGTGAATACTGCTCGCTCATACTGAACAGTAACAGTTTGATTGTTTATACCACTGCAAAGCAACTGCCATTCCATCCATAAAAAAACATATGGCTGGGTGGTTTGACCACTAACTGTTGAAATGAATTAGCAAGATAAATAGACAAAATTATAAAGCAGACATGACTATACAGCTAATCATTTAGCGAACCAGCAGTGTAGCTCCCTAGTAATATGGAGTTGTGGCTCCTCTTTTTATACCTTTGATGAGATATTTTGCCCAGTTATCAAAAATATCTTGCTCAGGAGAATTTTTGTCAATAATAATCTGTGTGTATTCCAAGGCTTTGATGGACATGTTGCTGGTGTGTTGAGGCTCGTTCTTAACCGATCGCCCAAACATGGAGAGTTCAGTTAGTGCTTTTCTAGGCCTATAGCTTCTGAGAACAATCCCTACTGGAGGGCAGAGTCTCCCATTAGATGTCTTGACACAAAATTATACTGCTAAAAAAGTAATAAAATCTAAATTCATTGTGTCTTCCATATTGGACAAAATTTTCAGACTAGGACCCAATCAAATGAAATTAGACCATAATAAGGGCATAGGCAAACCAATTAAAGCAGACTTCACTGTATATGTTTCTTTGAGTATTTTATACTTTATTGCAGGCAAATCCTTTGGTGTTCTTTCGATTGCAAAACAGAACAGAATATGCCCTTAAAAAGACTCCAGTCTGTTTTGGTTGAATTGTACATGCCCATAGAAACACCTTTGATTGGGCTTATTTGATTGGTTCCCAGCACAGTTTCACTTTAAATTTTAATGCAAGCACAACTCTGTCTTTCAAAAATGTCATGATTGGGTAGAGCCCTTGGGTAGAGATATGTGTTTTGGGATTTTAACATTCTGTGTCTTTGAGTGAGTGTCAACAAACACATTGGGGCTCACATAGGTTGCGTACAAAAAAAAAGTAAAAAATATGAATACCAGTAACCTGATCTAAAAAATTCCCATCAATATGCTTTTATTAGATTGTATTTTTAAGTCTTACTTTAGAACTGTCATAACATTATAATAATATCATAAACAGGTAGTCCATACATATCAAAACATATCCACATAACTGTTAAAGATTTATTTGAAGATAATATCCATTAAAACAAATAAGGTCATTTTAGATCATGACTTTATTTATTTTTAATCACGACTCAGATACAGACCATTGTGATTTCATGCTTAATGCATTTTTCAAATTTTGTATATATCTCATCTTATTTCTCGTCCTTTGGAATTTCCTGCTCATACTTGAACAGCAGTGTTGAACAGACAGTGACACAAGCCCGAACTCAACATAAAAGAACCTATTCTCTGAATACACATATGTATACATACTCAGACACATACCCACACAAACATCTACACACAGACACACACACATAAAAACACATGCACAGATACAAACATGCCCATACACACACACACACACACACACACACACACACACACACACACACACACACACACACACTCACAGAAACACAGAAAAACAGGCCTATAGCTGGCATGTGCTGTGTCGAGTCTCAACAGGGAGTGCTAATGCAGTACTCTGGGCTTCAGGGCTTCTGTGATCTGGGGTCAAAGGTCGAGCTGAGCCCCTGAGCAGAATACCTTTCCTACACTGCATCAATGCTGTGTACTCCAGGTAGCATGCTCAGTGCACTACCTTTGACAAAAAAGTAAAATTCCACAGAGGAATAACTGTCATTTTTCTAGGTTCTTATGTGAGAGGTAAGTGATAAATGAGAGTAAATGCCAAAAATAGAAAAGTTGTACTTTTGTACAGATTTATTATTAATGTATATGTGGGGTGCAGTAATCAATCTCTGCTGTAATTTTCTGTCTGTTGGGAATGATAAATGTTAATCAGTACAATGGGAGAAAATAGATTTGTCCTGATTAATGATACATTTTAAGAAGTAACTTTAGTTTGAGGACGATATTCAATATAACTGCAAAGAATAAAACAATACGCAGAAATACAGCACAACATGTACCTGGGTTAAATCATCATTGGTATGCATACTGTATATTACTGTATATTAGTTGACAACCCTTGATAGGGACAGGGTATAAGCCAGACTTGGGTCAAATACATATTTAAAATATTTCATGGCCATTCAGCTACATGTATTGAAATATCTGGGCAGAAAAATTATTTACAAATAAAAGTATATTGTTTATTATATTTATTTTAAAAGGACCTGTTTCAGATTATTTGATTTATTTCAAAGCAATCAAATGACAGATATTTTACACACGATTTCTAAGCTTTTTGCAAATAAAGTAGATTTAATTCTTATTGTCCATGTGTGGTCCTTGAAACTGATACATTTGAAAATGTATTGTAGATATTTTATATATAAGTGACTCTAACCAGGGGGAGGGAGGTGGGGGGTATAGTATTGAGAAATAGATAGTTGATAAGTAGTAATTAC
This sequence comes from Albula goreensis, assembly GCA_022829145.1. Classification (NCBI taxonomy): domain Eukaryota; kingdom Metazoa; phylum Chordata; class Actinopteri; order Albuliformes; family Albulidae; genus Albula; species Albula goreensis. The sequence goes on along the minus strand of CM040765.1, from coordinate 1,023,160 downwards.
TGTCTGACTATAAAGAATAAGCCTTAAGTATGTTACTGTAAGGCTTACCTTCAAACAATAAAAATATGATAATTGCTTCTGCTGAAGTCTGTATCAAAGCTGTTAGGGTTTGTTAAGTGTTAAGTCCAAAAAAGATATCCCAACCCTCAAACAAATGTAATCTTACTGGAGTCAGCTTTTTTAGACTGCACACAGAAGAATACCTCACTCAATGAATACAATTGAATTGTGGACAGTGTTTCCACACAATTGGGATAAGTTATTTGAACATTACAAGATCTTTTTAGAACTACAGAAACAACATTTTATTTATTTATATAAATTTACATTCAGCCCACTGCAGGCATTATTGTTCAGTGTACTTAAATCAATAAACTTATGTCCATCCAAGGTATGTGAATTATGCTCTCTGAACATGAAAATCATTTATTTAAACTGTTTTACTGTTAAGTTTTACTTAATGTATCTTTTGTTAGAAAAGGGTCCTTAATTGATGTAGTTCAGGGTTGTCTGAAAGTATTTGATCAGAATGAAATGTGCAAGACCTGTTTTACTAGAATAACCATTCCTGGCCAGCACCATTCCATCCTGAAAACACTTTGCATAAACCAGGTGGTTTTAATGGCAATGCTTCTCTTTCATGGTGACCACACAGTCCCCTCCAGCAACAGCATGAGTGGAAGCAGGCACAGGTATAGAGCATATCAACATACGGAAAATTTTATAAAATCTTAGTTACTATATCATGTACACGTTGAAACACAATTTATTTATGTAATATGAACTCAAAACATGCCTGTAATTTAAACAACCCCTTTCGTTCATTCATATCCAATGTAACCCAAATTATTGCATAGATTGAATGTAAGTAACTGAATTAACGTGTTTGTGCCCTAAATAATTAAGCATAGTGAAGGTCTCGCCTTTTTGAATGAATAGAATACTATGCAATCATGTTAAAGATAGAAAACCTAATTTATATACGTTGTACTTTACAGTTAGTTTGGGAGACATACCTTACTTGATGAAACTATTTGAAATTTTATATTAAATATCCTTTGGAAAGTATTTTGACAAGAAGACGTATTTAGAAGATAAGTAGTATTTCAATTTTCCATTAATTTCTTTAAAATTCTATTTTAATCAGTTATTTGGATTATTTTAACTACAAATTCAAGTATTTTAGTTCAAATAAAAGTATTTGCTTTTTCAAGACAATATTTGCAAAAGTAACTCAAATAAAAGTAACTTGGTCAACTTGTTTTTGGTCAGCTTCATTTGCAAATAATTCAAACACACAAAACAAATATTTAAAATAAAAAATATGCAATCAGTATCTGTATTTGACCCAGAACTGGTACAAGCACACAGTCGAATTTGAATGATACTAAAGATTGTGGGAACTGATATATTTCAGTTAAGGCTTTGCATAGAAGATATTTGATTCCTCAAACTTGCATGGCATATTTGGCTCTATCGTAACAACACATTAGCAATGACATGTTTGTTTTCAATTTAAACATGACACAAACAAACCAGGAGAAACTAGACGAATGATTCAGTCGTTGCTTATGAATGATGTATAAGCACTATGTTTCAAAGTAACTTCAGTTAGTAATATAGACAGTGATTATTTCTCATGTCTCAGTGTGAAACCACTCGTTGTTTCGATTACTCCAATAACAGTATCATCCCATAGTTTCGGCTTCTAGACATTTGTTTCACTTTACTGTGAATTATGAATTCAGTTTTCACATTATCATATTCAAACAATACCATTTGCTTTGCATTTCATTATTTCCATGTAAATGTTGAAATATGGTGATATGTTGATGTAGTTTTGTCATTTGAATTTTGCAATAGTAGACAATGTATTTTAGTTTGCTGGGGAACTCCATGAAAATTATGAAATTTACAGCACTGGGGAGTTTCTCACAGTGTTTTTTCTGGTGCTTACACCACATGAAGGCAGGTGTATTCCACAATGTCCACAGAACAATTTATACTTTTGCAAAATTAGCCCTATTTTGGTTGCTTTCTCTCAAACACAAAAATAAACACGTCACAGCCCATGGAGCAAAAATCAAGTATGTAAGTTCCAGTAAACTTACATGATTTCATTACTGCAATAACAGCAATAGCAGAGTGAAGCTCTATTGTGCATGTGCACATGCTAAGGGCTAAATTGTCCAAACAACAATCAGTGTAAATAAGTAAATTTAAAGTATTTTTTGGATGAACAAATTGAAAGCATTTCAGTGGTGAGATATGATTTCCGCTTCCGTAGTTGTTACTTAAAGGGAAAACTGTTGCAGCGTTTGCTGTGATTTGTAAATACTTCCATATTACAAATTGCATCATCATGAAATAGCAATTTGCAGAAAATTAAAAAAAAAAACAGTATTCACACCTATAGTTAGTTTTTTGTCCACTTTTGTGAAATGATGGGTAAACATAACTTTTTATACGGTGACAAAGTTTTCACCTCTTTGATTTTGTGGCATTCATTTGACTTTTTGAGAGCATTAAAGCTCTCACAAGCAAGTGATTGTGTGCCGTTCAGCAAAGTGTTCAGTGGGTTGTGTTAATTGTTTTGTAAAGGTGATTTCTGATTTTAAAAAATGCTGGTAAGAAACTGATACATACTGTAAGTGATGTTAGAAACATTCTTAGGGGGTGTAAGAGTATTACACCCAGGGGTGCGGACGTTTGTCTTAATCTGTATCACGCCCTTTAGTTACAAACAGTCCGATCTAAAAGGAGTGTGCAGAACAGAATTCAGTTTTACCAAAAATACATGACCCACCCAGAAAGAGATCAGAATCATATCTACAGAAAACACAAGGGAGTCTCTCTCACACTCAGTTTGTGATAATTAGTATCATTTAAAAAAAAAAACAAGCTAATAAAGCAAATAAAATCAGGGTCCAGTTAGTGAAAAAGACAGAAATATTTTTTGATTAGCTTAGTTAATTGCTCAGCAATTAACTTTACAGTCAGACAGCATGACGATGGAGATTAGGAATTTGTTCACGTGCCTGCCTCTAGGGGAAACAATAAAACGGGTCAGGGTGATCACAAGTTTCTCAAGTATAGTAAATGTTGTACCCTTAAAATAATATGGAAATTATTGTAGATAATAATGAATGTAATGACCTAAAAATTGAGCTGGGTTATAACAGTATGGATACGATAATAAAAGGCATTGTAAAGTAATTTATGGGCATCAGTAAAGCTTTTAATGGGTGGCTAACACCAAGTAGGTTATGTCCCTTCACCTGTGATCTCAAAGATGGGCATTCCCTGGCATTCTAAACCTCAAACCACTTGGACTTAAATTCAACAGACCCCTTACAGTTCAAATACATTATTCAGAGAATATTTGGAAACAAATGCAAATCCAGTCAATAGCTCCTAAGTCAAAATTTGGTACAAACCTGAGTATGAACTCCTGTTTAGTTTCATCTTGCCTAGGATATAAATGAATGAGGGATGTCACTTGACCACTCGTGATGCGGAAGAACTGACAGCTGCTCCAGTTGTCACGTTTAATGTTGTAATGGCCAGAATTTGCTCCATGGAAACTTTTAGAGTTTTTGAAATGAAGAGAATTTCTACTCAAACCCTTCGCTATTTACATGTTCTTGTGTCATCATGTATAGAAAATATTGATAAAGTGTGGTATCAAACTTTCACTTCACCTGGAATGAATATAAATTGGGGACTATATATATATATATATATATATAGCATGGATTCATTCATCTTTAGGTTGCCTTGCCCAAGAACATATGTGTAGGGCTGCACTAATTTGATTAATACATTATTGATCAATTTATGAGGGTTGGGGGACAACTGACTGATTATAATACTGAAACATTCAGTAGACACTCTTACCCAGAGCAACTGACACAGCTCTTCATCTCTTCAGCTGGACATTTCACTGAATCTGCTTCAAGTACCTTGCTGAAGAGTACACCAGCAGTGCCCGACCTGGGAATCAAACCCACAACCTCCAAGTCTGGACAGCTAAGCTCCCTATTTGTTGTTGAGTATACCTTTAGCATGTTTGTTGTCATTTATTTCCAAAGTTAATTATAGGTAAATAAAGTAAATAAAGCCATTTTAAATGTAAAAGATTAAAGAGGACTTTCTCTGTCATGAAACATACTTAAAAGAAATTGAGGGCTTGTTTGCACTTTATATTATAACCCTAACCAGTTTTTAATTATGTATAAAAAAAAACAAAAACTAGTTCATAAATGAGAGAATACAGCAATGCATTATCGTTCCTTCTTTTGTATCAGGAACTTCAGTGGAGTGATCACCAAAGCACAGAACACAGCTAGACATAAAAAGTCAATAGGTTCATGCCACAAGGTTGATGTGTTTGTTTGTGTTTAATTAACATTTTAACGATCACCAGCTTTGTTACTAGCTTTTAGCGCTGAATGATTACCATTGTTCACTTGATGCTTTATTGTAATAATCCCTTATAAGGCCTGATGGTTGCCCTTTAGGAAACAAAACCATTTTGTCCAATTTCATTGATATCATGGAAAGTTTTTTTTTACAATTTGATGAATACAAAATGATTAGGATCCTTTCCGCTTGCTAAGCACTTGTTTGTTTGTTAATATACCATTCCATTTAGGAGAAATACTCCCCTGCTCCAATCAGCTGTGTGGTTTCTCAAAATTAATTAATTGCCTCACAAAGGCTGCTTAAGGAAATTCCACTACGAACAGTTTAGTGACATGGTCATTTGTTAAGAATTCATTAGAAATTCTACATATTGTGGAATAACTAACTTCTAATTATAAAAAGTAAAGCAATGTCATATAGCAATGTTATATAGAATGTAATATAGAATGTAGAATTTTTATGCACGTTGCCTTGTAAGTCGCTTTGGGTAAGAGCGTCTAACAAATGTCCTTAATGTAATGTAATGCAATGTTATGTAAAGCTGTTGACTTTATGAAATAAGTGGTCTACAATCAAATACATTGCAAATATACATTGCGTAACTTCATAATGACTATGGATCTATCTGACCGATAAATTCCCAGTTTAACAGCAAATAAGATGAAATAAGATGAGGGCATTCTAAATTACTGTCACAAGTTATTTTTTCTGGTAGTTAACTTTAACTTTTTGTCATTTATAGAAGCTAATATGATTTCATTAATTTTGATTCTGCATGACCAATGGTATTGAGAGACTACAAAAGGTTCTTGTAGGTTTTTGTAAATAAATGCAATAAATATCAACTTGTGTTCAAACACTTCCTATCTTGACTGTACTCGAGAAGCTTGCTGTTCACATGACCAAAATAATGTAATTTAATGAGGAATAATTTAATGGCAACCATTTCAATTTCCATTTTGAGGTTGGCAGCATGCTAACTGTCATGGCAAAAATGTACATATTATCAAAAAGCAATGACAAATAATTTCAGATGTACTTTCAGTACATAGAAATCTTGCATTACAACATTCTGAAGATATACTGTATCAGCATAACTGTGCTGTACATTAATAGCAGAATAATACAGAGATCATTTGAAAATTCAGAAAATGTGTCTTCTTTCGGATCAACTCTTGCCTCCTGAAATTATATTTTTTGGCTTAATCTCAATCGCCCTCTAGTGTCCAACTCAGGAAAAGCCCCATGGTATGCATCCTGTTAAGGCACTGCTCCAGTGTAAGGATGGGCCCTATGGTTTGCATCCTGCTAAGGCACTGCTCCAGTGAGTGGATGGGCCCTATGGTTTGCATCCTGCTAAGGCACTGCTCCAGTGAGTGGATGGGCCCTATGGTATGCATCCTGCTAAGGCACTGCTCCAGTGTGTGGATGGGCCCTATGGTATGCATCCTGTTAAGGCACTGCTCCAGTGTGTGGATGGGCCCTATGGTCTGCATCCTGTTAAGGCACTGCTCCAGTGTGTGGATGGGCCCTATGGTTTGCATCCTGCTAAGGCACTGCTCCAGTGAGTGGATGGGCCCTATGGTATGCATCCTGCTAAGGCACTGCTCCAGTGTGTGGATGGGCCCTATGGTCTGCATCCTGCTAAGGCGCTGCTCCAGTGTGTGGATGGGCCCTATGGTCTGCATCCTGCTAAGGCGCTGCTCCAGTGTGTGGATGGGCCCTATGGTCTGCATCCTGTTAAGGCGCTGCTCCAGTGTGTGGATGGGCCCTATGGTATGCATCCTGTTAAGGCGCTGCTCCAGTGTGTGGATGGGCCCTATGGTATGCATCCTGTTAAGGCACTGCTCCATTGTGTGGATGGGCCCTATGGTCTGCATCCTGTTAAGGCGCTGCTCCAGTGTGTGGATGGGCCCTATGGTATGCATCCTGTTAAGGCACTGCTCCATTGTGTGGATGGGCCCTATGGTCTGCATCCTGTTAAGGCACTGCTCCAGTGTGTGGATGGGCCCTATGGTCTGCATCCTGTTAAGGCACTGCTCCAGTGTGTGGATGGGCCCTATGGTCTGCATCCTGCTAATGCACTGTTCCAGTGTGTGGATGGGCCCTATGGTATGCATCCTGTTAAGGCACTGCTCCAGTGTGTGGATGGGCCCTATGGTATGCATCCTGCTAAGGCGCTGCTCCAGTGTGTGGATGGGCCCTATGGTATGCATCCTGTTAAGGCACTGCTCCAGTGAGTGGATGGGCCCCACGGTATGCATCCTGTTAGGGCACTGCTCCAGTGAGTGGATGGGCCCTGTGGTATGCATCCTGCTAAGGCACTGCTCCAGTGAGTGGATGGGCCCCACGGTATGCATCCTGTTAAGGCACTGCTCCAGTGAGTGGATGGGCCCCACGGTATGCATCCTGTTAGGGCACTGCTCCAGTGAGGGGATGGGCCCCACGGTATGCATCCTGTTAGGGCACTGCTCCAGTGAGTGGATGGGCCCCACGGTATGCATCCTGTTAGGGAACTGCTCCAGTGAGTGGATGGGCCCCACGGTATGAATCCTGTTAAGACACTTCTCCAGTGAGTGGATGGGCCCCATGGTCTGCATCCTGTTAAGGCACTGATCCAGTGTGTGGATGAGCCCCATGGTCTGGTGTCGTGTAAGCACCAGTGAGGGAGGGACGTCCAGGTGGGGTTGTCCATATTTCATAGCCCACTGGCGATCCTGCAAAAGAAAGGACATTAGTGGTCTGCCATTACAAACTGTTAACAAAGCGTTTTCCTCCCACTGGTGTGTGAAAGCTCAGCCTGTGGATCATGAGGTAAAATGAAGCTGCAGCAGAGAACAGAAGCTTTGGTGGACAGAGCATCTCTTACAGCAAGACTTGCAATGTTGTATGCGGTAAGTATGACTGTGTATTAAATTAGAAAACAATTTAAAAAGAGATTACAATAACCGTTACGAATTTGACTTTGAAAGACATTAGAGATGTTCATGAAGTGACATTTACATTTTAATAAGTGGATATTTTATATTCTCTTATTTTTTATCAGGAATTCGATCAAAGCTCAAAACAGGAAGTACAGTACCTATTCAGTTTCAAACATTTAAAGCTTTCAAATTATCAACAAATCAGGTCTGAAGTGAGTATTATCTAGTTCTATTATCATGTACTTGTTTGTTTTTTTTTTTTTTACCAAAGCCTGTTCTTCCTCATATATCAATTGCATAAAACCCTGAGGGTTTTCTCAAGCACCTACTTAAATCTTACCCCATTCACAAGGTTGTTAAGAACAAGTAAAGCAAGAAAAACATCTGTCTCTTGATTATAATTGTACTTTAAAAATAAATTACTACTTTTCTGTATCACCCACCCCACTGGCTATGGAGGCCTCAATTGCCAGATGAAGGTCCAGGTGAAAGTTTGCTCTTCTCCTTTCTGACAAAAGCCTTCTGCCTGTTGCACATGCTCATATATTTCCCAGTACTACCGGGGGTGTACATATGCCCCATATTGTACAGTCCTACTCATGTTCCACCCTGGGGAAGTATGGATGGGCTCAGATATTAAAGGCTTCACCTATCTATCCAGCCCTGTAAGTGGGTCTACCTGTCTGCCACACATCTCTGCACAGGGGCCCCTAACCTTTACCCTAACCCTCTCTATTCAGCCCTGTCAGTGGGTCTACCTGTCTGCCATACATCTCTGCACAGGGGCCGCTAACCTAACCCTAACCCTATCCACCCAGTGGGTCTATATTCAGCCCCTAACCTTAACCCTAACCCTCTCTATTCAGCCCTGTCAGTGGGTCTACCTGTCTGCCACACATCTCTGCACAGGGGCCCCTAACCTTAACCCTAACCCTCTCTATCCAGCCCTGCAAGTGGGTCTACCTGTCTGCCGCACATCTCTGCACAGGGGCCCTAACCTTAACCCTAACCCTCTCTATTCAGTCCTGTCAGTGGGTCTACCTGTCTGCCACACATCTCTGCACAGGGGCCCTAACCTTAACCTAACCCTCTCTATTCAGCCCTGTCAGTGGGTCTACCTGTCTGCCACACATCTCTGCACAGGGGCCCCTAACCTTAACCCTAACCCTCTCTATTCAGCCCTGTCAGTGGGTCTACCTGTCTGCCACACATATTTGCACAGGGGCCCCTAACCTTAACCCTAACCCTCTCTATTCAGCCCTGTCAGTGGGTCTACCTGTCTGCCACACATCTCTGCAACAGGGGCTCCTTCCTTGCTCCCTCCAGTGTCCCATCTTTACAGTGAAGAGTCAATCAATAAGTAAAGATTAGACACTGGCCCCTTTTTACTTTGGACAGGCTGGGTGCTCACTGGATTTCATAATCATGCTGGTGTACCACTACATCAGTAACAATATACATAAATATTTGTTGCTGTGTGTGTGTGTGTGTGTGTGTGTGTGTGTGTGTGTGTGTGTGTGTGTGTGTGTGTGTGTGTGTGTGTGTGTGTAATTGCATGTTTGCATGCATGAGCTATTTCTAGATGATTTCAGACTTTAAAGTTTATATTAAAGATATCAACTTTTGCTTTTCAGCTATCAGTAATGACATAATGGGTAATAACAATAAATTCAATAATTAAAAAGGCAGAGACATCCATTTTTCTCTCAACGGTTTTTAATAGCTCCCTTCCACTGGTTTTAATTGAGACACAAAAACAGAATTGGGATAAACTTTTATCTTTAATATGATTAAATATATTTCTAATAAGCCATTTGTAACCAATGGTTTGAAGTGGGTGAAAAAATCCTATTAACAGAATATAAATACATATTTGCTTTCATGTTTTATGTGCAACGTGTTTCTGCATGCTGTCTTCCACAGGCGGTCTATACCCAGATATATCAGTCCTAATTCATTTTAGCCTCTTACAGACTACCAGACTGCCACTGTTAGGATACCCTGAACTTTCTCATCTCCATGTACAGAAATTAATTTACAACAGTACAGTAGTCCAGGGCAATTCAATTAGATGAAATATTTAATCCAACTATCAGGAAGGATCAAAATATTGGACATTTCAGAGATAGAAATATTTTACAGTCCTGGAAATATATAGAGTCCAACAAATGTTTTGTTTGAAAAAGGGGGATGGGTTGTGAGATGAGTTGATTCAGTTAGTTTGTCAAGGGCAGATATACAAATTTCTGAGAGTTAAAACTCTGTGAAATCTTATCCCTCCCCAAAGATTTAGGCTGCATAAATTATTGCTTAGCATTTATTTTACATATCACTGAATGAAAACTTGTGTGTACCTGTGGGTAGTTGTTCAGTGTTGTTTTTGTATGATTATAAATTGCACTAAAGCAACAGTACCTCTCACCCACTGAATCACTTTGGACTGTTACTGTTGATACTGGAAGCTGCAGTAATTCATGCAACAAAACCCTAAGGTGTGGATATTGATGAAGTGTGGATCTTTTTGGAGATATTTGTGAATATTTCTCCAAATGATGAGTAAAATGAGAACAGTAGTGACAACTGCTCACTTTGTCATGTACTCACAGGAACTGTGCTTGTGAAAAAGTCGCAAATTGAAATGACAAGGTGTGGTTGACATCTCCACTACACCTAATTTATCAGGAGGTAAATCTGTGTATGCACTCCTAAACATTCACTTTATCTAATCTAAACTTGTTTGGGTCCTCTTCTTACAAACCTTCACAGCATTCAACAACTTTGTTCATGTCTTCAGCCTCAAATATGGCGCAGACTGAAGAAGGTAAATTCTGGGCTCAAGTTTCTGTCTCGTTTCAACACAGCAAAAATTCCAAGAATGTGCTCATTTTAAGAAGACTACCCTGTGTTTCTAGATTCCCCGAAGATCTGGGTCAAAGTCGAACCAGCTGAGTTTCAGTGTTAGCAGCGACAGTAACCGGGGTCGGGGTCAGGTCAAATGAGGAGCACAAATCAACTCTGAAGTTAGATTGTGTGTTTGTTTATGTGATGTTGTGTCTGTGTGTCACTTAAACTACTTTTGTAATGACTCAAGAAACCATGGTATGGGGTCTTAGCTTTATTTATCACTTTATAGGTGGTTTTCAACAGTGACCCTGAAATTCCTATAAGTGTTAGCAGGATTACAAATACAATGTTAGAGCTTGATACTGTTATGAGAAATTATGCCATTGTTGGATTCACAGAGACAGGGCTTGGTGCAGTGGATTTGGAATATAAACTTATAAGAAAAGACAGAACTAATGGTAGTGCTGTGGATGTAGCCCTCTATGTAAAGGATATAAAGAAATTTCAGGAATGGAGCCCCTTGGTGGTAGTGAAGACACTGAAAATTTCTTAAAAAAAAAAGAAAATGAAAAGGGTCTAAATGTAGGAGTATGTTACAAGCCATCAGCCTCAGACAGCAGTGTGAACAGTATGCTCTATGATAACATGAAACTTCCATGCTAGGAGGTAAAATGGGAGACTTCAATGACCCCTTATATAATTGGGAAGTTGTGTCAGGATAAGATAAATTTGTAGCTTTTTGCATGTTGTTTTAACACCATTTGTCACTCAAGCTCAGAGAGAGGAAATGATTCTAGGTCTGGTTCTGTGTAGAATCTGACAGAATTTCCGGTGGAGCCACACAGAACAACCATAATGCAGTTACATTTCCAATGTTCCTAAGTCAGGTCTGCATCCTCAAATTCCAGAAATTTCAACTTCAGATAAGCTGATTTATTAAGATGTAAGATTAAATAAGTACTTGGAACCTGGATGAGATGGCAAAACTGTGAAAAAAAATATGGAGCATATTTAAGAAGAATGTTCTGGATGTACAGTGTAAATTCATTCCAACGTGAATAAATGACTGGAATTCTGTCATTTGTTCAAAATATATAAAAATACCCTTTAATAGAATACTGCATGTGAACTTTTGATTACAAATCTAAAATTGTGGAGTACAGAGCCAAATCAAGAAAAAAATTTGTGTTTGTCCCAAACACAATGAAGGCCATTGTACATAAAGATATTTGTAAATATACACATTACCAGCAAAAGGTTTGGACACACCTGCTTTTTAATGCATTTTTCTCTATTTTAGGTATTTCATTTGCCTTACAGGTGCAAGGTGTCAAAGCAATGAAGTAATACAAATAAAATATTTCAATGACCAAGATAAGTGTTCAACAAGTCAGAATTATCTTAAATTTTAGACTCCTCAAAATAGCCCACTTTTACTTTGATGATAGTATTGCAGTCTCCTTGCATTCGCTCAACCAGTTTCCAGAGGTAGCCAGAGGTCCCATAAGTTCTGGGCACAAGTTGGCTGCGTTACTCTTCAGACCAACTCATACCAAACCAGCTCTACAGGGTTCAGGCTGGGGGCTTGTGGGGGATAGGTCATCTGTTGCAGCTCTCCATCTCTTTCCTTGTTTACAAAATAATTCTTACACGACCTTGAGGTGTGCTAGGGTCGTTATCTTGTTGAAAAATAAATGACGATCCAACTAGGCACTGACCAGATGGGATGGCGTGTCGCTGAAAAATGCTGTGATAGCCTTGCTGGTTCAGTGTGCCTTCAATTTCATATAAATCTCCAACAGCATCAATCCCACACCATTACTCCCCCATATCTCCCCCATGCTTCACAGTGGGCACCAAATGCTGGTGTCAACCATTTACCTTCTCTGTCTCAAAAAAACGACGTTTGGAGCCAAAATTTTCTATTGTTCTAGTGTCCACTGTCTGTTATCTTTTGCCCAAACCTTTGCCAATCTTTTCTTCTTGTTTACAACCCCCAGAAGAGGTTTTTTTGCATCAATTCTACCATAAAGACCTGATCTCCTCTTAACAGTTGATGCTAAGATGTGTTTGCTGCTAGAGCTCCTGTAAGCATGTATTTCAGCTTTAACCTGCAGCGCTGTTAACTGGTGATTTCTTAGGCTAATGACTCTAATGTACTTGTCATCTGCAGCAGAGGCAACACATGGTCTTCCTCTTCTGGGGCAATCTTAATAAGAGCCAGGTTCATTTTAGTGTTTGGTGGCTTTGGCCTGTGCACTGAAAGAAAGTCAGAGTTTTTGTGATTTTCCTGACTGATTGGCCAGCATGTATTATAGTAATTATGGACTGTTGTCTCTCTTTGCAAAGTTCAGCTTTTCTTGCTATATTATTATTAGAACAAAAATCAAAAGCTGTCTACCAAATAGGTCCCTTGGTATCCACTCTTCCCTGTCACAACGTAAATTACTACCTCTGGTGTTTATACCAGGAAAGAAGGTTTTCAGGATAATATATATAGTACTTCTGGAACCTGTAATCACTTTGCAGTCACTCTGTTAATATTTTGTACCTATAACATCTTTGTGATATTTAAAGCGAAACCACAAAACTGGGGTACTGGTTCAAAAGACCTTTTTTCCCAATAAAAACACTCGTTTTGGAAAAATATTTTGCATCGACATAAACTTCACTAATTCATGTAAAACACAAATTTGTTATTTGAACATAACCTTTTATGTGAAAATGGCTATATGAAAGAGAAATATATGATTTTCAGTAGGTGTGTCCAAACTTTTGACTGATACGCATGTGTGTGCGTGTGTGCATGTAATCTCCTCATGAATGAAGGCCATGTAATGCAAAACTGCAAAATCCTGGATCATCAAATAGTTGTGCATATAAATAAAATGCATATAAATAATTCAATAGAATAGCACATTTGATTTTATTATAAATCTAAATCCATTTTACAATAATTCCAACTAAATTGACACAATCCAAGTTAAATCGTGGGTAATACAGAGCCCCGTGAAATGTGACCATGATGACTAATGCAACTGTTTTTTGTTGGCGTTGAAATTCTCATAGCATGTCAATATCCATTAATATTAAAGGCATGAGATAGTATGTGGATTCTCTCTCTCTGGCAGGAGAAGAGCCTTCCACTGGACCTGTAAATGAACCAAGCAGGAGACTGGAAAGCCCTGGGCATTTAAATACACCTATAGATTTTTGCTTCACTTCATATTTCCAAAAGGGCCTTCTTGTGTGTAGATACAGCATGCATCCTCTGTCTTTGAAGTCCCAGGGATGGGAATGAATAATTTATCAGTGGAGCACCGTGGAGACATGGGCACTGCATACCAAGCAAACAGTACTACAGGCTTCTGCTTCCAAAGGGGATAGCCAGGCAGGTGGGGCAGACCATAATTAAATGCTACAGAAGGATTTGGGGGGTGGTGGTATCTTCCTGGATACAGGGGAGCAGTGAGAAAGGATGCTAGCTGAAGGGAGAAGGAGGGGGTAAGAAAAAATGAGAAACATACCAATATTTGTACTGCTCGTTTTCAGCTAAAAGAGAGAGAATGGGAGGATAACTGTATAAACACCACCAGTAGCCTTGGTTTGTTCTCAATCCTGGCTCTGGCGTACTTTAGGAAGTAGACAAAGTGAACATTTTTCCCTTCAATCACAACATCTTTTTTGAACTTCAGGAGAATTAACAATTTTCTCTTCATCTTCAGGTGCCAATTTAATATACCTATCTTTATCACTGGAGTATATATTTATATGTAGCTGAATTAGCTTTTTTGACTAGCTGTCCCATAAGCACCACAATCCAAATTCCAACTTATTCATGTACATACAGGTCCTATATACAAACCCAAATGCCCTAGTCCACTTTGATGGATTTCTTTGTTGGCCAGGACAATAGGTAAAAAGGATGTCAGTGGGTCCGATTATAGCTCTGAATGGCAGAATTACAGTCTAGGAACACAAAACAATTCTGGTTGACCTGGTGAACCCTATGAAGCAAATATAGCTTCTGCAAGATGTTCTCATATCCCAAGACAGTAACACCACAGCACACACTGCTGAATAGATGCAAGCGAGAACAGACACCAGATTTACACATCACTGAACTTTCAGGGGTTGTTCTGGAGTACAGAGAGCAGATTATATTTACACCTTCAACACCTTTTCTTCTTGAAAAACAGTCCATTATTCCACTAAGAACATTCTAGACCTTGTGTAATGGTATTCTAACAGAGACTGAAGCTGTTTTCAAGGAAAAGGGCAGCCCTGTCCAACTCATTATTACTTAAACATTTATATATAGCACATGTTGACGTTTCCATTGTTTGGCCAACTCCCTGCAAATGGATAATTTTTACCTTGACCGAATTGTGAATAATTTTAAAACAAAAGATATATAAATACAACATTAGTCATACAGAGGACAAATGCAATTTTATTGAGTCTGGACTACATTTTCAGTAACACTTCATTGGACCCATTACATTTTCCCAAAAATGTCTACATTCCACCTGATGTATTTGGATAAAACAGTCGTTACCACCACTGGCATAAGTGCGATCAGTTTGATCATTTCCCATTCAACTCCACGATTAGATCAATCCGCTGTCAACCACTTTCATACATATCAATTCCACAAAATCATTCTCAGTTTTAGTTCCAGTGTGACTGCTTATTTGTTTATTTTTGGTAACCTTAAATATATATATATATATTTAAAATGAATATTCTCACACAGCTGCACACACACAAACTCTCGAAAACAAGTAAATCATGTTTAAGAGAACACTGGAGGTACCCCTTAATTGTTAAGTATTCTGTTTTTAATTTACCTTAATTTCCCAGCTCTAAGTGGGAACCCTGTACTATAGTGAAAGTCAAAAACACTCATTTTTATAGTTAACACACTGACCCACAAAGGGGACATGGGAGAGGAAAAAGGAACATCAAAGGAATCAATACCTTCACAGAACAAGACCCTTATTGTTAACTGTTAATCTACCCGGTAACTGCTAATCTACCTGATCAAGCACATAATATGGATGCGTTATGATTAAGTGATGGGGGAACAATACCAGATACATACCAAATAACCTGAAATGCAGTAGTTGGTTCAACTTTGAATTGATTTTTACATTAAATATTTCCGGTCCCTTCACAGTGCCAGTCAATCAGAATCAAACGTTATCTAATTTACGTAATTCTAATTCAGTTCCTGATAACACACAGTAAATTGTGAGTGGAACTGAGCTCAAGTGCATATTAACTCCCAATTCAGATTTTCACTTCTCTGAAAATACTTGGTTCAGAAACACGAATACGATCACACAAACAGAAATCCACTAAAAATGTTCTCACCCAATTTGTAACAGCTACATCACCTAGAAGCAATCTAAAACATTGCCACAAAGGTTTTGACTTGCTCACACCAAACAGTAACTTTGGGTTGTTCTCTTTCCTCTCCATTGCATATGTGTAATTTGTAACTACCACTGCCATTGAGGTGTATTTTTATACTGGTTATTTAATATATTTCTACTAGATAATGTCTCAACACTATAATATGCATTGAAAACTTTACGCAAAAATAAAAATTTGAACGTCTTTTTCCACAATCAAACTAGAGCCAACGACGTACATGCAGAGACCCACACAGAATCGTACACAGAACAGCTTATTGTAGGTAGACAGTCACAGAGTACGTTTAACCAGGGAGAGAATTGCATTTTGAGAACACTTTGCATAACACCGGATTCCCCAGAGTACTGGGGGCACAACAGTGATGCCTGAGCCATGGTCAAATAAATGGCTTTTTTGGGTGACACAAACTAAACCCAATCCTGAAAGTAAGGATAAAACAACTTTCTATACAGAAACCTGTGTACCAAAATACTCCCACAGACTTAAAAAAATAAAATTCAAGAAGAATAAGTTAAAAAAGAAAGAAAATACAACAAGACCTTTTAAAAAAACACATCTGATACACAGACGGACAAACAACAGTACAGTAAACCATTTGGAAGATACTTCACAGACTTATTAGCCCTTGGCTAAATAGGAATATAATTGATCTAATATGCGAGTTTTACTCTATGTTGGGGCTAATCAGGGTCTGGGAAATAGGTAGTACTTAAAGTGCACATTATCTGAGTATACTGAAATCACTTTGCTGTTTGAAAACACACAAGGAGGTCAAGGGCCTCTTCTTAACCCAGTTTCAGTACGGGATCTGGTTCTGGTAGTACTGAAGCATGTCATAGGTTTTGCTCCTGAAGGAAGAAAAAAAAAAAAAACATCAGTGGTCACACTCATTTTAAACAACAGAAACACCAAAAAGAAAGACCAAATTTCAGTGGAGTTACTACCTGTTGGACTTTTCAACATTAAATTTAGGAGCACTCCCAAAATTTGTCAAAAGACTGTCTCTCACTGTCTGACTTCCACTCATTCCAGGGGCATTCCTGGCCATGTTCATTAGTGTTGCTAAGATGCTAACGTGGACACGGTCATGCCATTATTTTGCAACAATAGGAAGTTATCTGCACTGTTAGAATCCTCTGGAGCTCAGTGTTACGTCAGGATATTCCATAATGACAACGTCAAATAGGGTCAAACAGGCTGTTCTGAAAGCACTGCTGAAGCAGGTTTACCTGAAGTAAAAATTAGTCAATGAGACCCAAACCTGAGGTGCACTTTCTTTTTTTGTCATTTCATCCACTTTACTTTCATTAGTGACCAACCTTGTATCTCTGCGTGTACTGTGCTAAATTTATTCCAACCCAAGGTTCACTGTGTTAATTGTGCACTGTCAGACTGATCTGCCTCTGAAATTTTATAATATTTTTTAATAATTATTTAATATAATCTGAAACTTATCAGCTGGAGATATGTCATACCGTACCTGCTGCTGAGAAAGCAGTTCTGAATGATTTTGATGATGAAGGCAGCGGCTTCCTTCTCACTCAGATTGGGGTTGAATCTCTGCCTACGGACACAGACATGATTTAACAGTTTGTGTTTTCTTTTTGTGCTTTGTGAGTTTTAGTGATGTACATGGTTAAGTCTGACTTTGTGGCAGTCAAAAGATTTGCGTTAGGGCTTAAAATACACCTAAAACAACCGTAGAGAATATAGCTTCAACAGATTAAAGAATCCATTAAATCATTTGATAACATGGAAATGTGAATATGGGAAGTAAACAAAGCATTGTTCTGAATGAATGTTTTTGTAAGTATTTGAAAATAGCTAACAATATCAATATCACTAGCAATAATTAAAGGATTGCTGTTATTATTAAAACTTCATTTTATTTTAGTAAAATGAGAAATGGGCCAGATCCTAGACATCACAAACATGACACTTACTTCAGCAGCTTTATGGTCTGTCCTCTAAAGCATGGCAACCCTGTGTCCAGCATCAGTGTTACCAGGGAGACGACCGCATCCATGTAGGGCCTGTCACGCAATAGTTCAGAGAGAGAGAGAGACAGCGAGTGAGTTACACAATGATGTGGACAGCACTGCAGTTAAGCACAAAGAGAGGGACAGAGAGACAGACACTGAAGTGGAAGGAACTGAACGTTAAAACGCAGTAATACTGCAAGATCTCAGAGGTAACACCACAACAGGAAATTAACATCTATTGATTATGACTATCCTCACCTGACGGCCAGGTAGCCGCGCACACACATCTCCATGAACCACTTGAAGGGCGTGGCCTCCATCTTGCCCCCCATGATCATCACCATCTCGTCGGTCAGCTTGATGTCCGGCTCCCAACCCAGGTTCCCCCCTGGAGAGCTCTCAAACATGAAGCCGAAGTCTGAAAGAGGAAGAACACACTGACTCGCATGAGCACATGATGAACACACTCACACAGCCGCACACACACGCAGTCACTCAAATTCATTACACATTCACTCAGACACACATACAGCCAAACAGAAAAACTTATGCATACAGTATAATGTAACACACACAAGCATTAAACAGCACACCAAAAAAATGCATGCCCACTCTTACAGACATACACTCTGCCCACCCCACCTGCTGCCCCCCTCACTGAGCCCAACCCAGCCTCCCCCTGCTGCCCCCTCACTGAGCCCACCCCAGCCTCCCCCTGCTGCCCCCTCACTGTGCCCACCCCAGCCGCCAGCCCTAACTCACCGATGTGGATGAGGTGGCCCTTGCTGTCCAGCATGATGTTGCCGTTGTGCCGGTCTTTGATCTGCAGCAGGAAGAGCAGCAGGCTGTAGGCCGCCATGCTGCGGATGAAGTTATAGCGTGCCTTTGAAGAAAGGAAACGGATAATAGAAATGGAGAGCGTCAAACTAGCAAACAAACCCTATCATATACATCAATACAAACACCTCTTTTACTGACCAAGATGAAACAGTACCAAAGGATGGAGTAAAAAAGACAAATGAATCAATCAGTCAAAAATTAACTATTGAGGGAGTTTTGAGGCCTTTGGAATTAAAAAAATATTTGGTTTTCAGTTTAGATCAGCATGATTGCAGAAATATATTTTGCATTTTAAAAAAATGCATATTTCTGGTTGTGCCAGGTTGATGTTTTTAAGCATGACATGTTTCATGTCACTCTAATATATGCACTCGTCTACATTTCCCAACATGCAAATTACTTTGGTGCTCAGAATCCTACAATTCCCACAAATCCTAAAGACACACTGAATATTTATTTCTGATTCATGTATTTGGGCCAGCTCATTACATCATGTAGGTTTAAGCTAGTTATAAACTATACATAAAGGCATTTTGAAATCTACATGATAATTTATTATAAATAACAGAAGCATTTTATTTCAATTGATTTAAAGAGTGAACGGAAATGTCATTCAGAGGAAAATATACTTTCTGATTAGTGCTCTGTAATGTTTGCGACAAGCAATTACTGCAAATCAATTCTTACAAGTGTGAGAAGCTCTTACAATAATCTAAGGGGTTAACCCAATAACATACACTGAGACTATCAAGGACAAACGCAAAAATTAAAAACCTAATTTTCCTTTGTGGTTTCTGCATCAGGAGGGTAAGTGCTGGTGGTAGGGAAGGAAGGGATGGAAAGCGCAAGAGGACAAAGGGCTCACCTTCTGGAACGCCAGCGTGGACTCGTCTCCGTACTGGTTCCTGAAGTAGTCGTACATCCCAAAGTCCGTCTGACGCCCCAGCTGGTCCCGGGACTTGCAGTCCGGGATGCACTCGATCACGCCACACTGATTCACAGCAAATCACACAGCGCAGAAATACACTTAGCGGCAGCAATGATCAGTTCGTTGGATTCTAAAAATAACATTGTGGAACACTGGTTCCACGAATCTTTACAGTACAGTCTTATCTTTGTTAAGGTGCGTTATGCCTAGATAAAAATGCCTTTGTCTTGGGCATTCAGAGCGACATAAAAATGTTCAGCAAACATTCACATTAGTGTGCAGATGACCACCCTACCCGTAACAAAACCAGGAGTGGAATTACAAGACATACCTGCATTAGCAACATCTTTTACGTTATAAACTATACATTAGAACAGTTAACATGACTTCCACAGTTCAACTTTCACTAGCCTGTCTTTTCATGTCCCATTCAAAACCAAGAAAAGGGAACTAGAAAGAGGAGTGGAGTGAACACTGAGTGTCTCACCCCTGGAGCTGTGGCCACCACTCTGTAGGGGAACACAAAGAGATCCAGGCCCACCAGCTGGAAGATGTTCTTGAACAGGCCTATGATCTGCAAAGCCAGCATGTCCTGAAACCACAAATAATGCGTTACCCAAAACTGTTGGTTTTGCATGTGCAAAACCCTAAAAATCACCATTACAGCATGCCCTAAAACGTGCTGCTCAGTCAATACCTATAATTTGATCATAGCATTCATGAAAGTTAGCACAATCGTTTATTTGTGAACCTTCCAACAGAAACAATGTCACTGCTAATCATCGGTATTGAACTTGGCGAATGTACCCATTCCTTTTTTTTTTTTTTTTTTTTTTATACATTTAATGACAAAATAACAATATCGTTGGTGTACATGTTTCATATTGGTGTGAGCTTTAGCACCATATGCCATTGGTGCAACTGGCCACTGCAACAACCCTGCACAATGTGTTGCTTCATTTTGACAAAAATGAGTAATATGTATGAATGATTAATGTATGCTTCTATATCCTCTTTAATATGCAGTCCTGTAAGGTCAGGGAGCAGAGGAAGGACGAGGGAATGAGGGCCTTCAATAGGCTCCTCTGTGGTTATCTTGGACTGACCTTTTTTGGCTGCTTCTTTTAATTTTAAATTCTGTTATTCAATGTGGCTCTGTGATTGAATCAAGTACTTTATTTAATGTCATGTTGGGATGATCCTAAATCATGTTTTCCTTTGAAGAATTGTCGCAATGGATTAGCCACCAAATATGTGCATTTCGTCATTCGCTTATTTGCATTTTTGTCATCCCTGTATCACAGGCCACAGGCATATATTGTGCATCTCCAAGAACTTGATGTTCTCGCAACTTTTGTGCGGTTTTGACTGTTGTAAGAATGCACAATCTTTCCCATATAATAAACAACGGTCTGACCGAGAGATCTTCACAGGGCCTTACCTGTCTGCAGTCGTCACCGACTTTAAAGATGGCCGCCTGCCAGCAGACCCTGCGCGCCCCATCTTCGCTCTCATCGCCTTCTTCCAGGGAGTCCGACTGGCAGCGCAGCCCTGAGGCAGGAAGCACAGGGTGTCAGGGGCACAAGTCCGACGCAGCCACAAGCGCTGGAAATCTCAACATTTCACTCATTTCTATTTACATTCAATGTGGGATATATGGGGAGAAATCAGTCAAAAACATACAAGAGATTCAATCTATGCGTTTTATTATTACATTATAATGCAGCGTAAAACTTGACAGGACCAGTCAAATTGCAGACAGACAACTTCGCAAACTGTAACTTAGTCTTTACAAATGCTCGTAAGGATTGAAGCGTGGGTTGAGTGGTGGTTTGTGGGATTGAGGCAAGGAGAGGGTGAGCTGCGGTTTTCATAGGACCACAGACAGGGAATCAGTCCTGTGCACTGACCTACCTTCCTTCTCCAGTTCACTGACCCCACAGCGCTTGACTTTAAACTTGGCCAAGTAAGGGGCTTTAGCTGCACTGTATGAGAGCAGAAGACACAGCAAGGTCATATAACCATGTTAGCACTGTGGTGGCGGAAATGGTAGCAGCAGCAGTAGTAGTAGTAATAGTAGTAGTAGTAGTAGCAGCAGTGTTAGCAAATGAGAATCAACTAAATTAAACAAAAACTGTAAAGGGCAAAAAAAACATTGTCTACCAACTTCTCTTGAGATAGACAAAGGAATCATCAATTGTCAATCAAAGAAACAATTTTTTGTGATCCCAAACAGCTACATTACGCATTTCAGACTAAAGTTAGAAAAACAGAATGCATTACATTTATATTAATTCAATAAACTATTTTATATTGATTCAATTAAGTGTTTATTACATAAGCTATTTGCCCTTAGACTTCATGGTACATTGTGAACTACAGGAAGCATGTCACTGGTTTTAAAAACACTTCCAGGAGAATGCTCTACTGAAGGTTAGGTATACCTCTGCATGGGGGTCCCGGACTTGTAGTCAATATCCAGGACAATAGCCTCTGGGTTGCTGGGTAAATAACAACCTGAGGAAAAACAGAAAAATCATACAACAAAATCAGCCCTTTCACCAATCCAAAAATCCAAAATCACCCAAATCAACACAATTAATCAAAATGAGACACACTAAACAAATCTGAAATCCCAAATTAACTGTAGCTTGACCCTCTGCAGAGCAAATATTCATTTAGGTATTGCAATTAAATAAAATAAATGACTTGCTTAAACCTAGTCCTAAAATTAGATTCATGACTGAAGGCTGATACCTTACTGAATTTCACAATTTTATTCTTATTTCATAATGTTATACCTAACTTTGTTATCTAGCCACCTCAGCACGGTAGCAATGTCTAACTTCCTAGGGAGTGGAGAGACTCCTTCCATTGAAAGCAACACGCGAGTAAGTAACACCAAAAGCACAATGAACTGCTGCATAGTGAAGACAAGCAGTAAAACTCTACCATACAGTTTCTAAATTATGCTGTGTTCTGAGAAAAAGTCCATATTCTGCAGGTATATCCAGATTCTATAGGTGTGGTCATTTTATATGACAAATTCAGCAATGGTGGAATTGAAATGAAAAAAAAAAACAGCTTTATTATGGGATTTTTTTAGGACAGCGATACATTTTCAGTCAAAAGAAACTGTGTACTGAACGTGAGCTGGACAAAGTGGACAAAGTAGCCAAATGAGTATCTCCCACCAACACTTACATCTATGCAAGCAAAATGAACTCACCAGGCTGGACCTTAATGTCAGACAGCGCCTTTAAACAAGCCCTCTTCCTCTCCTCACCCTTGGGCGTGGGCCTAAAACAGGAAAGATTCTCGTCATGTACAGCTGTTAAAAGTTTGGTTCACTTAATCACACCATTTTTCAGCCCGTTCACATTCAAAACCAAGAGCTGCAAAGCATCGCATGGACTGCTTAAATTAAACCACAATAATTTTGTCTTATTTGGGCAGAAGGCCTCAAGATATTATTCCATTACTTATTACTTATTTTAAGCATGTATTTATTCTAATGAAATATATTTCATAAAAGAGCCAGGAATTGGCATGACAGCTCTGAGATTCCCTGTAAGTTATAGAACTATATCTCTAAAATCTCTTGCACAAACCCTTACCATGGCGTACATTTGTATTACTGGCACTCATCACAGTTGTGCCACAAATTGCTTAACTTATATGCACTTTTAAGTCACTCTGGATAGGACTGCTTACTGATTGACTAAATGCAAATGTAAGGACCCCTGCCATTAAGGTCCAGGGTGCATTTCTCCCTCTGTTTCATTAACAGGGTGGTGGGGATGGATAGAAAGTGGGGAGGGGAACTATGGAACACTGACAGAATCTTTAGACACACCAGATTCTCAGCTATGCATTCTAATTCTCCATACTATCCTGCACATTGATGCCAAAATGCTCAAATTTGTTGCATCCAAATTCATGGGACAGAATACTGTGAGGACAGAAAGACCAATGGAGAGAAGTATCTGTTGAATGTGTAGAAATATTGACACTGGTTTGGCTCCAGTGGTCGTACTTGATGATGGCAGAGACATTGGTGATCTTGTTGAAGAAGTCAAACTCGCGCTGGTAGAAGTCCTTGGCCGGGCCAGACAGGGATCCAGTGATCTCCTCCACCATCTGCTCCAGCAACTCCCCGATGTCAGCTGCAGACAGGGCGGACAGACAGAGACAGTCAGCTGAGCACTGCCTCCAGCCCCAGGCACTCCCTCTGGAGTGATGGAGAAAAGAGGTGCTTATCAGACTGGCTTCTGTTCTCTGATTGGCTCTAATGAGTTTCATCCAGTGTTGCACTACAGGTCAGTGGGTGAGATTGAATTGATCGGAGTCCCGCCCACACAAGATAATGATTTGTTCAAAGTCTTGACTCACTGATGAGGTCAGGCTCATAGTATTGTAAACCTGCTTTTCCAACTAAAAGGCTGGGAGTTTTGAAAGTTAACAAGTATCTCTCTAAAACTTAATCAAAAACCAGTAGGAATAAACTTTTAACTGTTCTTTTGTTTGTGTTTTAATGTCGTAATTTACCACAAGCCAATACCCATCCACCAAATGACTAGGGAAGTAACAAAGGCTACAGAGCCAATAGCGAAACAAACAGTATGAAAAATAACAGCAACTAAAGTGATTAAAAGAAGGGATTAGAAATGGTACCTTGAGCAAACCAAAGTTTATGTGACACTACCGCAGACTGAAATATAAGCATTTTGACAGTAAGCTGGCAAACATGAATGGACAATGAACCATAAAGCTCATGAACAACAAAGCCAAGAAAGAAAGCATAAATAAATTACAATTCATTTAAAATATATGGTAAAAAATAATTACAATCTTATTAGAGCACACAATTTGTGCAATTTGGAACAAATTATTAGGCAAGCAATTAGGCAAACTGAGGAGCTATGTTAGAGTATTAAGGATGATTAGAAAGGGAGCATTTTTTTCAGAGGGTTTTTATAGGGCTGCAAAAAAAGAGTATGAGATAATTTCATGAGTCAAGAAGAACAGAAAATGAGGCTGGGTAGGGAAGATAGAGGCTATTTTTAAACAGGTAAATCTTGAGGAGCACAACTGTATATGTTCTGTTGATGGTGATTTCACTACTCCAAAGCTAGAGAAGAAAAAAATATCATTAAAGAGCAGCAAGCAAGAACAAAGGTGTGAAGAAAACATGAAGAGCAAGGAGGATGAGGAGTAAGCTGGCAATTAAGTCAGAGGAAGTATGCTGGACTGTGATCTCTTGGCATAATAGAAAGACAGTGGAGAGAGGCATACACAGAGAAACATGAAGGAGCAACTAAAAGGAAGGGAGGAGTGAGAGGATGAAGGGGAGAGAGAGAATCTGCAGTCAGAAAACTGAAAAAAAAATGGAAGCTTAAGATGGTACAAATACATCCGGGAGGAGAGGTCCGACAGACGCGCCGAAATCCAAAAGGAAACCTGAGAATCAGAATGAGGAGAAAATGTAAATACACGAAACATGACTGTCCAGAACCAGAAGAAGAAGAAAACATTCTTGCTCAGTCTCTAAACTGAAATACTGCTTCAGGTGAAGCTCTTGAACAGCAGTTCTCCATCTCCTCACTGATTGGTCTTCAGCCTATTATACTCACGATCTTTCTGGTGCCCCTCCTCGTCTAGGTAGATGTTGGTCTTCATGTTCCATATGAACTGGTGTGCCAATAGCTGGGACTTCTGAGCTGCCCAGAGAATGTACTCTCGGACATACCCCATCTGCAAAGATGGAACAGGTGCATGACCACACATGTGCCAACATTCTCATGATTCACAGTTGTGCCTACCTACATTCAGAGGTAGAACATGACAGAACAGAACAGCTTCAAGTATAATTAACACAAAGGTACTTGTGAAGAATAAGGCTGAAACTGGTTTTGAGTAAAATAATCTCAAGCAAACAGCAATATGTTTTGAAGACAATGGCCTAAAGACAGGGTGATTAACTGGAAAAAAGCAAAAATAAAACTGACAGATTATCTCTTTGTTCTTGACCATGGTGCAAAGACTTTGTCACAAAGACAAACTGGGCAAAATGCAGAATTGCCCCTTTTCTTCCTTACCTTGTCATACCGAAGTGCTTGAACAATTTGAGGAATGTAGAATAAAATGGCATCCTAG
This sequence comes from Albula goreensis, assembly GCA_022829145.1. Taxonomy (NCBI): domain Eukaryota; kingdom Metazoa; phylum Chordata; class Actinopteri; order Albuliformes; family Albulidae; genus Albula; species Albula goreensis. The sequence goes on along the minus strand of CM040765.1, from coordinate 997,622 downwards.
GATTAAAAAATACCATTCATTACCATTAATTTATTAACAATAAAACAAGTCTGAATTGTATAGTAGTAGTAATAACAATATAGTGAACTCACAGACAATAATAGCGCCTGTCTGTGATGATTTTTATTCTTATAGTATTTCTAAGTGGTACATTATTAAAAAGAGTGCATTAAAATGAATCAAATTATTTAAAAACTAATCTTTTGAAACATAACCTGACTATTCTTCTTCATAGCCCTCCTGCTGCCTATATCTGGGAGAGCAGACACTTGAGAGCAGACGGACGAAAGTTAGACGACCATCCATACTTCCCTTTCAAATTTGCATCTGTATTTTTCTATGCTTATTCCTTACAAAACCAAAAAATGTATTAATATTTTTACACATTGACTTTAGAAACCAAAATCAAGTCGATTTAATCGACAAATTATTGTAGCCATAAAAGCAATTGATTTATTTTGCATTGAGAAGCAAAGTACTTTGATCAATTAAAAAAATTATGAATGAGTAGTGTTGTAACTCCACACATCATGAAGTTTGTACTTATACATAACATAGTTGTATAATAAAAGGAAGTGATATACATACGGGTGGGAATGAGCGCAGCACTTTGACCCCATACTGGGCGGTGAGGGGGGGGGGTACATGCTGGAAAAGTAAGACAGGCCGGTGGGGGGGTCGGCAGGGGCCCAGCACAGGATGTGGCTCAGCTCGGGGGAGTCCGCGTCGATGGTGTGCCACGTCACCAGGAACTGTGCAAAAATCAGACATGAAACATTCTCTGCCAGGTATGTGTACCATAAAACTATAATCCACAACAAAACACTCTTTTACTAGAACAAACATCTTTCAAAAAATGTCATTATCAATTACACTAGGTGACAGAAGACAAAACTTCCCTCAAGAGTGAACTTTATTCCAAGGCTGTAAAACAATGGGCCTGAAACTGTTCATAGATGCCTTTACACACAAAACACGCCCTCATAGAATACATGGTTGTTCACATTAATACTACACAGAAGTAGTTCATCAGAAACTCATTGATTTAAAAGTAGTGCTGGGTTATTTGGGGTCATTTGACTGGGCTCTTGTTCCAGTTAAAGGACCCCAGGGTTGTAAGGGATAACAGGATGGATGGGCTATCCAAACTGAACACAAGGCCTCCATGTGGCAGCCAGGCCCACATTTGGGAAACAAGCGTGAGCCCCGCAAGTGGTGATTCAAGTCTCAGCTGCACCATTGCCAGCTATGGCAGGAGGTCTGCACTGGTGAGGCAACAATCGGCCCAGCCTCACCAGGAAGTGGCAGGAGTTAAGCCAGATAATTTTGTCTAATTGCTCTCTAATGCCACTCCTGGTTGACTGTGCACCTGCAGATGTATAAACTGAATATACAGAGACATTCAAGAAGTAAGTAGACACCAACAGTGTTTGATAAAACTAAGTCTATTTACTTCATGCATGTCTCTGTATACTGATTGTGTCATCCTCTGATGACATATGCAACATGCAATTGGTGGTGCATCTGCAGAGTGGAAAAAGCAAGGGCCCACTGTCACATGAACTGGAGGAATCATTTTCACTGCCACTTCCTCCTAAGCGAATCGGAGGGTGTAGCAAGAGGCTGTACAGTTTAGGTGAGTTCAGAGAGGGAAAACTATTTTTAAAATGGGATCAGTCCTGAGGTCCCAGGGTCTTGCAGTCAGTGTAAGTGCTCACCTTCACGGCCTCCGGGACGTCACTGACCGCTCCAGGTTCGAGCCGCACCAACCTCGTCACCTCGGCAACAATGGCCTCAGAGTTCTTAAACCTGCGTTAAAACAGAATCACCACTGGCTGACAGACAGGAAAGCATCTATCCCATTATTAAACACTATGGAGATTTCCTATAAAAAATCATCTTCAGTTAATTTGCTTATGTACTAAATAACAACTTATTCCTCAAAATGGCATCAGTTTGAACACAACAGGTTCCCTCTAGTGGTAGAAGCTGGTACTGCAATGCAGAGAGTACCTGGCAGGGAGCTGCATGGCCAGGTAGGGGGCAATGCTCCAGGCCAGGTTCACATTGTCTTTCCACTGCTTCTCACTCAGGTTTATGTACTTGGACCTCCAGTTGGCGATGCTGGTCTCCACAGACTGCTCTGTGGGGAATAGCCAGCTCTTGGGTGGACAGGGGGTTGTACCAGGTGGTCAGGCGCTCAATCTCACTGGCCTAAACGAGTCATGGATAAAAAAAAAGAGCACAATCTCACTGGCCTATTGGTGACATGGTTAAAAAAGCACGGCATCTTGCTGTTCAAAAGAAGACATGAGACATACCCCACTCAAAACAGTTGTTTTTAAGGACATATGCAATTTAATAAAATAGACTTTAGCCTCTATAAGGCCATTGTGCTATTACAATTTTGGGAAAAAAAAGGGCATGTTTGCCGGTCTCCAATAAAATAGAAAATGCTTATATATTTGTGTTGTAATGTAAATTGTATCTTGACTGAACTGCATCTGCCCTTTCATGGGCTAAGGGTGCCTGAATGGGTCCCAGCTGTGGTTAAAAGCAGTCAGACCTGCTTCTCTTGCTTGCAGATAACTGAAGAGGGTGTGGTCTTACCAGCAAAGCCAGCAGCAAGGTCCTGCGTTTCATGTAGTATTTGTGAAGCTGAGTCCCTCTGTTGCTCTTCTTTGACATCCCTGGGCACAAACAATCTCTTATAAAAACTATGGTCCATTACAAGACAACTTTTACTTTCTATATAATAACATAAGAATATATTAATACCAGAACAGGTCATACAGCACAGCTGGGCTTGCTATTTACGTACAGACTATACAGTATCCAGCACTGCATGAAGTCTGGACCACAACACACCAAGGGTCTCTACCTCAACCACATGACCTGGCAACTTATTCCACGTATTGCCAACTCTCATTATCCTGATTACTTTGTTCGCAATAATGATTACATATATTACATCTTTACACAAGAGTAAAATATAAAATATATACTTAAAAATACATATATATACTTAAAATGATGTGTATTGGGTCTAGTGCAAAGCATTCCCAGAGGAGTGGAGGCTTTTATAGTAGTGAAGGCAGAACCAACTCCATATTAATGCCCATGGCTTTTGAATTACATGCAAGTGCATGGAAATTTGACAATAGACACCTCCATAGACAAACAGTGTATTATTCACACAGAAACCAAATGCAATGATACCAGGTTTCCAACAACTCCATTTTTAAATTACTGCCCCTTTTGTCAAACACTGCAGAGCATTGCAATCACCTATGGCTATGCACATGAGCTGACGAATGAAAACACTCTGATTTCCACTTCCTTTAGAGAAACCCAGATGTGACCTAGATGGAAAGAGGTGCTTTTGTGCTTAAGGTTTTCCGGTGTACCGGATTTTTTGGAGATGGTGGACACGCCGCTGGACAGAGGGTAGGTGTTGATCCAGCCCTGGCCGCTCTGCTGGCGGGAGCCGGCGTCCATGTTGGTCCTGGAGTCCACCGCGCTCATCACTGATAGGCTGTTCATGCTGGGGTCCTGGTTATCTGGTCACACACAGAGCGGGGCGTCCTTTAAACAAATCTACAGTGTTCGTTAAGCGGGAGCCTCTGCTGGCCAAGACACACACAGCCTTTCACACACACACACACACACGCACACATGCCGCTTCAGCACGTATCCAGCCAATGACTGCAGCCATTCAGGACAAGCATTTAGCTGGATTTCACCACATGCGATGGGAAAGAGAAAGCACCCCAGAAGACCCCAAAAAAATGTCATTTTCGTAACTGTTCCTTGACTTCATGTAGTTCTCATGCTTTCAGATACCGATGGCAATTTCTTATGAAAGTGCTGCAACTCACTGTAGCACTGTGGGCAGATGGGCTTGCTTGAGAAAAGGCACTTTATTTATACTTGATAAAAAATAGGAGAAATATGCAAAAATCATAAAAGTAACCATGCAATTTCATTGTAGTTCAAATTTGCCGAGGCAGATTTGAACTGCATTTTCATGCTCCTGCTATACTGTAGTTGTACAGTCCTAGCAAGGGAGGCTTACTTAAGAGCGATATTGGAGAGGTGCTGGAAACAATAAGCGATCCGAAAATCCCGCCAGCGGATAGGGAGCTTTGAGGGGGATTGGCGCCTGGCTCACCGGGTGGCACGAGCTGGCCCGCAGCAAGGTACTTTTTGTCCGAGAGAATGTTGGCGTAAAACTTTGTCATGATGCTGATGTCTTCGCGCAGCCGCTTGTCCCCTTGGGTGGGGAACTTGGAGGATACGCTGGAAAGGGAAGACCATTCCGCACTGTTATTGCCCCATCTCTGATTTCATTTGTTGAGAGGTATTATATATGAAAATAGTTAAACATGAAATTCTAAGTAATTCGTGATAAGACACAGTGGTTTGGTTAGAAAACTTGCACTTCATTATAATAGCTATGATTTAGTATTAGTGGGTTATCTGTTGCATTTCCTTAGATCTTATATGATGCTTGGAATCAACTGTAATAATACACAAACTTATATGCCATATATACCAATATACCACTTGCATATTCCTGAACTCTTATGTTTTGTGTGTGAAGCATACCTGAAGTAATCGAAAGCAGTGGAGTAGATCTTTTCTCGGAGGACATTGCGGATGGTGGCGTTCGTGACCACATCTGAATGGAGGAGGGCCAAGCCCAGGGTCAGCAGTCTGGAAAGTGAGAAACACGAGATTTCAGAAGGTCCATATGGCAACCTAGCGCTGTGAAAGAGCTGAAAAAAAAATACTCACTTCTCACTTACAATAATAAAGTCTTTGTAAACTGTTTCACACCAGTGATTGTCAAGTTCAGACCTCAGGTCCCCCTGTATGCTGGTTTTCATTCCAGCCACACTTGCAACCTCTTATTAGTTATTATAAGCTGTTAACTGTTCTTAATTGGACACAATAATGTGGTGAGGGATGATTTCCTCTCTTACGCCACATTCTGTCAGAAACATGCTCATATTTTATATCCCTGACACCACCAGTCAGATAATGGAACACCGTCACCCTCTTACTGGGCTCTAAGGCAAAGGGTTCATTTAAGAGACGGCACATTTTAATGGAATAAATTATACATAAACAGGTGGATCGGTGGAGGGCCAATTAGTGAAAGTGTGGACACCTGGTGACAAAAAATGAGAGCAGACCTTAAACATGTGTTCAACGATCTTAACTTATCAAGTGACGTGCGGAAAAAAAAAAAAACAGCATACACAGAGGTCCTGAGGACCAAACTTGAGATAACAGTAATGTAAATGTAGCTGTATCAAAAAAGTATACATAAAAAGATGAAGACAATCAATGATTCAAAAGATAGCAGAGCCTTAGCTCACACTGGTGGCTAAAACATTTCTAAATAACTATGAAACATCTGATAACTTTTATAGCTTAATTTTCAGCAGGGTATGTCTGTATAACACACTTGAACATATGTGCTGTTCCTGCAAATTGCTATCACTTTGAGCCTCGGCCCACACTGACATAGAAGAATGTCCACACCACCTCTCCCTGTACCCTGGAAATCTAAACATCCTTAGGCTCAGAATTAAAATCCATAATGGAACAAAAATGTAGGTTTCCATAAGAGTAAATCAGCATAACGGGCCAAACCAGGCCTGACCTGAAACGGGGTCCGATGGCTGCCACGTGCCGGTTCAGGCTGCTTTTCGGGCCGCCCACATTCAGTGACAGGGACCTCTGCAGGAGGGTACCAAAGATCTCCACCTGGTCGGCGCTGGAGTACTTGGCGATCTCAAAACGTTGCACCAGGAACTGCCCAGGTAAGTGGGACACAGCTTATACTATTTAATTGTCCCAACAGCAAGAAGGTACCATTGTTCTGTGCATCTCTTAATAAAGGACTGTATCTGACAGAATAATTATATATATAAATATACATACATATATATATGTATATATATACACCGCGTTCCAAATTATTATGCAAATTGTATTTAAGTGTCATAAAGGTTAAATTTTTTGTTTTTCAATTAAACTCATGGATGGTATTGTGTCTCAGGGCTCTTTGGATCACTGAAATCAATCTCAGACACCTGTGATAATTAGTTTGCCAGGTGAGCCCAGTTAAGGGAAAAACTACTGAAGAAGGACGTTCCACATTATTACGCAGACCACCATTTTCAAGCAATATGGGAAAGAAAAAGGATCTCTCTGCTTCTGAAAAGCATGAAATAGTTGAATGCCTTGGAAAAGGTATGAAAACCTTAGATATTTCACGAAAACTTAAGCGTGATCATCGTACTGTTAAGAGATTTGTGGCTGATTCAGAGCACACATAGTTTCCTGCAGATAAAGGCACAATGAGGAAGGTTCTGCCAGACAAATACATCGGATTAAGAGAATAGCTGCTAAAATGCCATTACAAAGCAGCAAACTGGTATTTGAAGCTGCTGGTGCCTCTGGAGTCCCGTGAACATCAAGGTGTAGGATCCTCCAGAGGCTAGCAGCTGTGCATAAACCTTCTATTTGGCCACCCCACAATGCTCGCAAGCAGAAACGGCTGCAGTGGGCCCAGAAATAAATGAAGACTAATTTTCAAACAGTCTTGTTCACTGATGAGTGCCATGCAACCCTGGGTGGTCCAGATGGATGGAGTAGTGGATGGTTGGTGGATGGCCACCATGTCCCAACAAGGCTGCGACGTCAGCAAGGAGGTGGCGGAGTCATGTTTTGGGCCGGAATCACGGGGAGAGAGCTGGTGGGCCCCTTTAGGGTCCCTGAAGGTGTGAAAATGACCTCTGAAGAGTATGTGGAGTTTCTGACTGACCACTTTCTTCCATGGTACAAAAAGAAGAACCGTGCTTTCCGTAACAAAATCATCTTCATGCATGACAATGCACCATCTCATGCTGCAAGGAATACCTCTGCATCATTGGCTGCTATGGGCATAAAAGGAGAGAAACTCATGATGTGGCCCCCATCCTCCCCTGACCTCAACCCTATTGAGAACCTTTGGAGCATCCTCAAGCAAAAGATCTATGAGGGTGGGAGGCAGTTCACATCCAAACAGCAGCTCTGGGAGGCTATTCTGACATCCTGCAAAGAAATCCAAGCAGAAACTCTCCAAAAACTCACAAGTTCAGTGGATGCAAGAATTTTGAAGCTGCTATCAAATAAGGGGTCCTATGTTAAAATGTAGCTTGACCTGTTAAGATGTTTTTGATTGAAATAGCTTTTAATTTCAGTAAATATGATCTCCTAATGCTGCAAATTCAACAGATGACCATTTTCAGTTCTTTACAACCTATAAAATGTTTTGAAACTCTGTTTTGCATAATAATTTGGAACAGTGAATTTTAAGTTTTTTATTTTTGAAAAAAATACTGTTATCATTGGGAGGTTTGTTCAATAACATTAAAATTATACTCTGACAGTTAATGACTTGAAAATTATGCTGACTGTCATTTGCATTGACTATTTAGAAAATCGGAGAAAAATATAATTTGCATAATAATTTGGAACGTGGTGTATATTCACAACAATTCACAACACTGATAAGGCCATCATTGCTGTGACCTTACTGTGACCTCATACCCTTTCATTCTGAACACTATGACGCAGCAAATACAGAAGGGTTATGTTAAATACTGCGTGTAACTCCTCCACCAGCCTCCTCTAAGCTGCAGGGGGCAGCGTAGCGAAGGCTCACCTCGATCCAGGTGTAGTGGGGGGTGACGTCGGGGGGGCAGGGCATCGGCTGGCTCTCTTCAGACGCCGCCAGAGGGTCGGCCTCGGCCGCGGTCTCAGAGAACAGCCCCATCTTCAGCTCCACCGTCATCTGCCACGCGCCCGCCATCTCGCGCATGAACTGGGTGAAATGGACAAAGGGGAGCCTGGTTAGTGCATGCCAGAGCCACACAGGTTCACTGGACATCCTGTTTTAATACTGAGAGTTTAACTACTGAATACAGCTGAATTTCAGGTTTACTAGACTCATCATTGTCATCACTATAAAACATGCAATTTTACTTCAAAAACTAACTTCTCCATGTTAATATACTGTGATTTTTGTCAACGTTAAGCAAAACCCAAATAATTTAGTGATTTAGATTTCAGTAGTATCAACACAAAATGCAGGTAAAGTATGTTAGCACAGAAAGCCATTTTTACAGAAGAATGAGTTCACACAGTGTTCCACACAACTCAAATTCAGACTTATTTTTAAGCAAAGCTTAATATGCAAATAGAACGGGTGCCCAAAAATTAAGGTTGGAAAAGCCGATTCTCCCAGAATCTCCCGGAATATCTCTGCCTGGACTGTGTGCCGAATATCGTCAAACCGAGTCACTGGAAAGGAAGCCATGATGTCATTGATTGACAGCCAAGGTAGCCAATACACAAGCGGGACGTGGCAGGGTTCCGTACCGTGACCTCCACTCCCGTGCGGGCGGCCAGCAGCCACTCCCAGCAGGCGATGGCAGTCTCCATGCCGTGCTCTGTGAACATCTTCAGGGGGGACCAGCACAGGTGATGCAGGAGCTGGGGGTCCATGTCTGCAGGTGGGGTGAACGGGACACACTCTCATGTACTGAACCCAGGATCCCCATGCCTGGCCTGTGCCACAAATCCCATGCCTTTTCAAAAGTTCTCTTATAATTCCTACATGTAAATGTAGCTAATGGGGAGGATTTGTGACTTGCCCTTGGAGCTGATGAGCAGGGCGGCCATCTTGAACATGGCCTGGGTGAAGGCCTCAGGCTGGCCGCTGTCCAGCGCCTCCCTCATCTGCCGGATCATCAGCCGGTTCAGGTCCGTGGTGCTCCGTGTGGCCTCCGCCACATTTATCATGCCCGCAACCTGCCAGCGCCACGAGAAAAAACACTCAACAATGAGATCACACACACACACACACACACACAATGATGAGCTCTCACACAGTCAAACATGCACATTAACGAACACTTGCAGAGGAGACTGGAGAATTTAATTAGTTTAGTTTCAACCACTCTTTGGTTTTTCAACCAGCAGTGGGTGAAAAGATATGAAAAGAAATATGGAAGCATTATCCGTACCTCCCCAGCATATCGGTTCCGAAAGTTCAGGGAGGCCATGAAGTTGGAATAATCTTTCTTCACGCATGCTGGCCTTTCTGTTAACTGTGCGGTCTGCAAGAGAAAGAGAAGATTTTTGGTCAGTGGCTTTGCTTGACTATCAGTTATCCAGAACCAGTTGTGCAGCCAGCAAACGTTAGTCTTCGGAATTTTGTTTACTTCTAAGGACAAAATCCCCTGGCCTCATTCAGCTTTACATGCTCACTTATTTTTTGTAATATTAACAAAATGCTAATATTATAAAAATGACAGCAAGCATGGGAAATTTAAGTTACATACAGGTATTCCTTCTGGAAACATTCAGAAATTGTAGGAACTTACTCCAACAATCTGAATGGTTCTTGTCAGTTAATGCCAGGCTTATATTATTGGTCAGTGTTTAACTGGTTGAATCGCTGACACTGAGCCTATTGTACACAGCACTGTAATAAATTGGAAGCACAGATAACCATTGCTTTATTACTAAATCAAATCTCAGGGAGTTTAGGTACATCTGTCTACCTAGTCAGGTTCATAAGTCGCTGTGTAAGGATGTGTATAAAATTCAGGTGAGCATGGGGCTATTGGAAAGGCCCCCCTCACACACCCCCCACTCACCCCAAGTGAGGTGCTCTGACGGTTGTACCCAGCAAAGTGCAAGATGCTCTCGGTTGCCATTGCAAGGCCTGTGTGCTGGGACAGGCCCGAAACCCAGTTCTGGTGTTTATTCAGATACTCCTGCAGGGCAAAAAAAAAAAAAAGAAACTCAGACAACATGATCCAGTAAAGAAGATTTAATCTCTTATATGGGAGAGACAGGATGACTTCATTTTAAGTTCATCCTCATATGTCCCATTTAAGGTAATAGCTCAGTCCTACAACTGCAGCTGTAATTCTGTTCAAATTTGTTCTCCTGAATTTCTCATACCATTGAGTGAAGATTATAATGGGTTAATTACATTGCATCAAAACTTTCACTACAATGTTCAATTAATACAACGTGATAGTCTTACCACTTTATTAAAATGGTCTCTTTGCCATTCTAGACATTTATCATCAAGATTTTAAAAACCATACTGATCTATGTTAATGCGTAACACTGCAAAATTATTAGCAAATGGATGTTCCATTTGGTATTTTATAGTTATATCAAAATATAGGCTATATGCGATGCACAGATCAATGTTTAAAAAAAAAAAAACCTTGTAGCACAATTACAACAGCACAACTTTCATGGCATTGTCAAGAAAATATAGATGGGGGCGTCAATAACTGACAAGCTGAATTCATTGGCTCTTCAAGTGTCTGATCTTCATTACTGACCTGCAGGTGGGATTTTGTGACTGATGGTGCCCACTTCATTGCTTCCTTCAGGATCTCTCCACAGCGAGCTGCAAAGTCCTTCACGATACTCTAAATCAAGGGTGAAAGAACTAATCAGACAGACTTCAGACCTGGTTGAACCTAATTTGAGGTTCTTTTATTATACCAGCATTGTTTAATATAACTACAATGCATGTCAATCACAATTTCAGTCTATGTCCTAGTTAAATTACTGACATCAACACTGATACTCAACTACACTGGCATCAATTTTACCTTTCTTTTTAACCATTTCAGACCAAAATGATACATGCTATGGTGAACATACCTCTCTGGCATTATACGTTCTATGGTTAACATGTCTCTTAGGCAACATACTTTCTATGTTTAACACATCTCTCTGGTTTCATGCTTTCTAATGTAAACATGATGTCATACTTTCTATGGTCTGGTGTCTTTCTAAATACTATCTATGTTATATACACTATCTATGGTATACTTTCTATGGTGACCATACCTCCCTGTCATACTTTCAATGTTGAACACACCTCTCTGGTTTCATACTTTCTATGGTGAACACATCTCTCTGGCCTCCTACCTTCTATGGTGAACACACTTATCTGGCTTCTTACTTTCTATTGTGAAAAATATTGAACACACCTATTTGGCTTCTTAATTTCTATAGTGAACACACCTCTATGGCTTCCTACCTTCTATGGTGAACACACCTCTCTGGCTTCGTGCTTTCTATGGTGAACACATCTGGCTTCTTACTTTCTATGGTGAACACACCTCTATGGCTTCGTGCTTTCTATGGTGAACACACCTCCTTCTATGGTGAACATACCTCTCTGGCTTCATAGGTGTCTGGCACAGTGATCCGGTGAGGTGTGTCTGGAATGTCATAGTACGGCTGGTCCTTGTGGATGTCCTGAACACAAAATTAATAAGGTTATCTTAATAATAGCAACAAAGAGAACATTTCTGGTGCAAAATGATCATCATAATGAATGAGGTGAGGTATTACCATAAAATACATCAAGATTTACACTACTTTTTAAGCATTTAGCAGATGCTCTTTTCTAGAGCAACTTACTTGACTCTACATTTTTTTTTCTACAGCATCCACTCATACAGCTGGATATTTATTGAAGTAATCATAGGTGAGGAACCTTGATCTAGTTTACAATTAAACTACAATCATACTTTCTATACCTCACACTACATTTCATGCAGTGAAGATAAAGCCTCCAAATAAAACTGTATCATCTTTAAAATTCTGGTTCTAAATTTCAAATTGCTGATTGGCATGATGGGAGCTGTAGTCCAGATCTATGTTTTGGTGTTGTTGGGACTGTGGTATAAAGCTCAGGGTTGGATGAGAGAGGGATACGTACAGCACTGAGCGAGACGGACAGTGTCTGCAGGATGTCCAACATGGTCTTCAGGACTCGGCCACTCCACAGCAAGTGTGGGAAACTGGGGGGACCAATACATTGGTCATTAATGATCGTGAGCAGCGTCTCCACAAACCCTACTCCATTTAATCATTTGGTCAAGTATGGATAAGTATATATATAATTTCTTCAGCCAGTATACTGGGTTTCTGTATAGTGACACAAACAATGGTCAGATATCAGATCTTGACCATATGTGTGATGACTGAGGCCAGTGACCCCACAGAGCTGTGTCAACAGTTGGTTGCAGCCAATTTCAGTCATTAGGCTTCTACCTGCAGGCTTAACTAAACAAAAACAACACTTATGCAGGGGTGCCCCCAAAATATTTTGGAAGGTGGCATATCATGTCACCCAGAGCTGGAAGTGGATTTGCGAAACCATACTTTGCATTACCAGGGTCTGCGACATTACATGACATGTACATTAAAACTCGCTAATTTGACTGAAACATTAAAAAATGTTCTTTTTACTTTTGTTTTCACTGTTGTTTTAACATGTGTTGTGCTATAATGGGTAACTTCACATTGCGGTGAGAGAAAGACAACACAGTGACGAAGACCCAGTGTATCATTCTTTAGGGAGACCCTGCTATGACAAAGAGACTGTTTGCACCAGCTTGATGAGGTGTGCAGTCCTCTGACACAATGGCCCAAATGTCAATGTGTGCGTTTGTGTGTATGTGTTTACTCAAATACTAACTTACGTTTCAGCCAGGCCAGAGAGGTACTTGTCGGCCACCCTCCGGATCCTCTTGTGGGTGTGGTTGAAGTTGACCAGTAGAAACTGGGCGTGGCGCTCCAGCTCCTCCTCATGTTCTTTGGTTTTGGGCTGCAGGGAGAGAGACAGAGCAAACGGCAAGATGAAGTCACCTTCCACTTCACTAACTTTTCCTCCGTACATGGATTTACCAATTGGTAAAAGCTTTTTATCATCTGCTTCTTCTCAGTAGAGTATCCCAGAATTCTTCTCTAACTTCGGTGGAGGATGACCTTCCCCCGCGTAACTGGTCAGGCCTACCTTTTCAGCCATCATCTGGAGGAAGACTTCAAAGACCTTGTCCCCAACGGCGATCACACATTGCATCATGCCTAATGAGTGATAAAAGAGATCAGTCAACAAAACCATCATTCATCAAACCACTAACCTTTCCTAACCGCTACTGAATATGATGGGGAAAAGGGATTAATCAATCCAAAATGTGACCGTTTTAAAATGTCACATGTCAACATGCACACTGAATCTTTTTTGTACATGGTGCTGGGAATAAATGTCCTGACATCAAAAGGTCACCTGACTGGCACATCTGTTTTAAAAAAGCAAAGAAAACAAAAGAGTGTGTGGGAATACTGACTTCAAAGTGACAAGAGGTATTACAGGAATGCACTGAATCAAAGATGACGCATCGGCTGTGGGGATGTCTGTACTTGAACTGGTTAGACCATAATTTTTATTCTACGTATGTTGAGTGTTTTCACTTCCTCGTGTGGTCCACCTACCTGATTTGTCCTTCTGTATGGCTTTGTCCTCAAAATAGCGGAACATCACCTGGAAACGGTCAGCGTCCAAAGACCGCATCACCCTGGAAAAGGACGTTAAAGAACAACTGTGGCGAGCACTGGTACATAGACATGCTTGTACAGACAATCCCACACATCGTAGCCAACAGACTCATTAAGTCACACTGTATTCTCAAATGACTGGCATTAACAGAACAAAAACTCAGGGAAACTTTATGTAAAAAAACACTTTAGGCAGCATGTAAGGGAAACAATATTCTGCATGCTGCTTCTTATAAAATCACAGTTGATAGTGCTATATCATAAAATAAAATGATCACCTGGGATACAGGCAGCTAACCTCCTCATATTCACCATGTGTATTTAATTCGATGGGTTAGAATTGACACATCTACTGCTGTTACGTTATACCATGCTACGCATCAGGGTAATGCAAGGATCCATTGAAAAAGAAAGACATACTAACACTGATGCTCAACCTGGCCAAATTCACATACAGGAAAATGTAATCCGTACCTCATGTACTCAAGCCGATAGACTGACAGGAGGTAGGTGGACATGGCAAAGTCCAGTTTGTTGACCAGGGCTGCCACCTCAGGAGGAGGGTCCAGAAGGTTGATTATGGTACTCCTCAAGTCATTCAGCTCGGCCTGCGAGAGAAAGGTTTGGGTCATATATACATACGTATGCGAACGTAAGCATAATTAAACCCATTTACATGTAGTCAAAAATATTGAAACATAAAAGCCAACCCCCAAGCTATCTCTGTCTTGGTGATGTTATTCCACATAATGGTGAGTCTTTTCATAGTTATGATGGTGATATTCAGCTGCATGTCAGTGTTAATCCTGGAAAAAGCCCCTGCTTTGGGGTTAGATGCATGGCTGACATTACACGCTGTATGCTGGAAAACTTCCTTCAGCAACATAATAATGAAACTCACCCTCTTTTCATTGGTCCCTACTATTATCATCTCAGACATACAGAAATGTCAAAATATTTTTTAACTACAAATTAATAATGTTTTTACCTCAACTAGACTGGATTATTGCAGCTCCCTGTTGGGCCACCCCTGAACTGCAGTCAGTTCAAAATGCCGTAGCCAGGATTTAACAGGGGCGAAAAAGTATGACCACATTACCCCAACACTGCAATCCCTGCACTAGCTTCCAGTTAGTCTTGGATTTTAATGGAATGGATTTTAAAATTTTACAATAGGTTTTGAAAGGAAAACATGGGGTGGCTCCTGAATATGTACAAGACACGCTCATAACTTACCAACCCAAGAGTTCACTACGGTCGTCTACTGCTATACTACTCTACTCTACTACCATAAACATGCTTTAAAGCAAGGGGTCAGGCTGTTTTTAGTTTTATGCCTTAAAACTCTGGAATACGCTACCACAGGACATCAGAGACTTTTAAATGGTGACTGAAATCTAAAACTGGCATGCTCAGAAAGTGTCCTGTAAGTGATTCTCTATGTGTTTGAAGAAGCGGTGTGGTACCGGGGTGACGGTGTCGTTCTTGAGGGCGGAGTTGTACTGCAGTTCTGAGCGCAGGGGCTCCCCGCTGGGGAAGGTGAGCAGGGGGGATTTGGTGGCAATCTCACAGACGCCTTCGTACCACTCCTCTGGCCAGAGTCCTGCAGGGAAGAAGAGTTACTCACGTTTACAGGGGGGTATTACCTGCCCTGCCCTGCATTACCAGCCCAACTTCCACTTTTTATTCTCCTTCATATACTTTATTCTTTACTTATTGTAAACTTGGATCCCAGACAAGTTTGTATAATTCCAAGATAAAATTTAATTATGTGGCAAAATACATATGGGGGATTGTGGTGGACAGTCGATACATGAAGAGTATCTCCCATAGGGGGAGTCATGCCAAGTCATGGCAACCTTCTGGCAGCAAAATGAATCAATCTACGCACACCTGAAGCCAATTATAGTGTAAACTGCACAGCAATTTTACTATTCAGTTAGAATTGGCTAGATTTGGAGTTACTAGAAGGTCTGCTTCTGAGAGGAGCTAGGTTACCATAGACTGACAGTCATTGTGTTTTGGCACTTAGCATTGGCTCTGGAGATACCAGCATATTGTGTCACAATGATATAAAAATTGGTGCTGTTCTGGGTAATTAGATAGAGTAAGTAAAGGCTTATCCTTTCCACTGACCTTTAAAGGTGTGAAAAAGATACAACCACTTTGTTGCAGTGGCAGGACATAGGATACAATATAAGGGACACTGCTAAGGTTGGTGTAATATGACAGTGACAGCTAAAGTTTCAGGTTTTCGCTTCTTCAACAAACCCCATTGTAAACGGCAGAACACCAAGCTCCACTGCACTGGAATGCGGAGGAGCAAGTCTCAGTGCCGTAAGGTCATCTGAGGTCATCTGTGCTTTTTCCCCACCTTACCTGATCCTTCCACAGCGAAGCCCATCACAACGGAGTACAGCCAGAAATCACGGAACAGCTTCTGAAGTCGCGGCTTGGCTTCTTTAATTGGCGGCAGGCGTCTGGTCAGCTGTAGACAGCAAACAAAAACACAGTGGCCTGAGCAAGCCATTCTTCTATAAACATTGTTCATTTACTGTTGGTACAGTTGTATGTCTGTTGTAAATGCAACAGCTACACTGCGTTTTAAGCACAGTGCTGGTTTAATAATGAACAAACAGCAAGGCATCCCCAAACAATGACACTACAAAACCGCCATGCTCGACCGTTGGTATGAGGTTCCAACTGTGGAATGCAGTTTTTGGGTTTTGCCAGACATAACTGGTCCCCTGTCACCTGTTTTGAAAGGCTCTTGAGGATCTGGGTGCTTTTTGGGAAACTTGACACAACTTGACACTTTTTTGAGTGGTTGTGTCTCCGTGGTTTCAGGTCTTACTAATTTCCTATGAATTCATTTTTACACCATGCCTTTCTCATGGTGGAGTAGTTAAGCCATTTTCTCTGCTTCCTTCTATGGAGTACTACAACCCACTGGAGGCTCTGGCATATTCAGTTAAAAAAGTACAATAATGCAGAAAATCACACACTGCAATCCACAGTACTGTATGACTGCAGTATTATACCACAGCTGAAAAGAAATGAGATTTTTAGAGCCTTCCAAAAATATTTATTTGCCAAAATATGCAAGAGGTTCTTACCACAGCGATGACTGGAATGAGAACTCCAAGGTTACCCGCACTGCTGGAAGCCTGGAGAATACAGGTCACATTCCAGCACTGTGATTACTCAACAGCCAATACAACTCATGAGTCCAATGTAAATATTTCATTGCAATTACTAACCTAATGCATCATAACTGGTACATTTTTTCCACAAAAATCTGTGTTAAGTAAACACACTATAGTCATGCGGTCCAATGTCGGTGGACTGTGTAAAGTTATGGTCCTAAACAGTTTGTTGGATAAACTGCAGTTAAACTGTAAAAGGGTACATGAGGCTCTGGATGAGTGAAACAGTGAGCCAACAGGGGAAGAAGCAATGAGTGAGTGGAGGAACAGACCTTCAGGGCAGGGCCCTTCTCACTCGCCCTCTCACTCGCTCTCTTGCCCTCCAGGCCGAGCTGCACAAACAGCTCCAGCAGGTTCACCAGCAGCTCGTCCACCATCTGCTCCATCTTCAGGTTAGCCGCGATGTTGGCCAGCGCGTTGATCACCGCCAGCGAGCAGTGTCTGAACGCACACGCACACACATACACACATGTATGTGCACACAAGCACACGCAGGAACACACAGGCAAATGGTTACATTTCCCAGCATGTGTGTTATTAAAATCACATCATAAATAGAGCAGTTAATCACTAGGGAGTATGGTATGTGTATGTCAGGCTATTAAGGTGTTCACTGTGTTTAGCATTTGTGATTTTCACTTTCGTATTTAGTGAGTATTTCCATCTATAACTCTCATTAAAATCACAGATCTGTTCTGCTCATGAGCAGTCACCTCTAAAATGGACAGAAAAAACTCTGCATGGAGCTTTTTTTATCACTGTTTCGTACTCTTAAACTCACAGAACTGCACTAATCATCATTCCCATGTTGGTTTCTTTTGTATATCATAGACCCAAAAAATTCCTCATTGCAAAAATTCCTCATTGCATTGTGTCAGATCAATCAATACATATCAATGAAGTAGACAAGTTTGGCAGTCAGAAATATTCTTAGGATAGGAGGTTCTCCCCAAAGAATGTTAGAGCGGTGTTACGCCAACATTTTCCCTTTCTAGCCTCACAGTTTGGTATTGGCTGTACTAAGTATTTTTACTGAAACATGAAAAGACATGAAAAGGGAAGGTATCTGTGGTGTTAATGTATGGATAAAATGCAGGAACTGTAATTGCTGTCATTTCAGCTCTGGGGTTTGAAGAAATGCTGGGCCGCTTTGTATTAACATTTCTGGAAGCAGTACCTTGTAAGCACAGTATCAGGGCTATTTTGAGAGTAGGGATGAAAACATTATGCCCCGCAAGCACTATTTCTGGGTCAGCAAACACCATTCACACAGAACAGTGTGAGAATGCTGTCCCCATTATCAGCTGTTAGGGGCACTAAATAACTACACTGCCAATGCTGAAGCAGCTACCGCCTTTCACTGCAACAAACTGCACAGCTACCCAAACATAATTACAGTTACTACAGCACAGCATTATGCTGCAAGATTGTTTTAACATCTGTCATATCATTAATGCTATCTTCATCATTGATTTCTATTCTGCACATTAAATATATTAACAGACCTGTAGCCATGATCCTTGTAGTCTTTGGTTGAATAAACCACAGAGCTGGCCTTTACACTGATCTGTTGAAACAGGTTCCACACCTCCTGGTAAATGTATTGCTGATTGAGGGAAGAAACAGACAGTGCATGAATCAGTGTTTGGCACAAGAGTGGAATACATTCGACAGCACTGTTATTTGCCAGCAGTCTAAAAATTACTGTGTACCTACGTGTGAGGCAGCTTCTAATGGGTTCTCTTTTCTTATGAGAACTCCCAATGGGAAAAAAATGATGGCTCCGCCACAACAGCACGTAAGTGCAAAAGATTTTATTTATAGTGCTCTCCCAAAGTGCAAGACGTGAAAAGGTGAACAAAAAGTAAAAATACACACAAAAAGAATATAAATATATACAAGAATTAACACAAAACTCTCCACTTCCTGCAACACCCTGCTACTTCCAGGTTTCCACACAATACATACACTCTATCTCCAACCAAAAACCAACAAACCAAAACCCCCCAAAACCTTTCCTTTGGGCCAGCTTATATAGGGGTAGCCCCACCCCTCCAGCTTGTACCAACTTTGTACAACAACAAAACATTAACATGTAACAAACTATACAGATAACAGGAATCACCATTGGATTATATACATACATTTCCATAGTATACATCATTGTTTCATCATTCCTCTGTAATGATAACGTTATATCTGTTATATCAAACAGTAATAAATCGCCAAAACATTCCAAACAGTTGTTTTAAAATGGTGTCGTCCTAGGACCGCCCTAAAATGTACCGCGCTTTTGGGTCAGGCCCTTCATAAGCCTGCCCAGCCCAACGCTCGGTTTGGTCCCTTCCACCCTCCGTAGTACCCGGAAGCATTACTACGGCAACCACAGAAAACAGCACGAAACAGCACAACCACGGAGCGCTCCAACATACACTGAACGGTGACAAGATAAGGAAAATAAAAGACAGAAAACGATAAACGAATGTGTGTATGTGTGTGATTACGGTTGGTATATTAAACTGAGAGGGAAAAGCAAATGTAGAATGTTCGTGTATGCAGTATGACCCGGGCATAGGCTAACGCAACTGCGCGTGCACTCACAGGGAGCTAGCCACTGCAAACAGGGAACTTTGTATGGGGGAAAACGATTGAGTATTACGTGGTGCCGCAAGCCGTGACAGAGCCCTCTGTCACATCATCCTTCCTCTCCAAGCTTGCAGAGGCTCGGCAAGCGGGACAGGTAATCCGCTGTCACATTCTGTTTCCCGGCTTGATGGCGGACCACAAACTTGAAAGGCTGAAGTGCCAGATACCACCGTGTCACTCTGGCATTGTTGTCCTTCATGGTCTGAATCCAGGTTAGAGCCCGGTGGTCAGTGTAGGTCAAACTCCCGCCCAGCAATAATACTTCAGGCTGTCCAGTGCCCACTTTATGGCCAGACACTCCTTCTCTATGGTGGAGTACCCTACCTCTTGGGAGGAGCTTCCGGCTCAGGTACAGCACAGGTCGTTCTCCTCACCTGGTTCCCCCTGTGCCAGGACAGCTCCAACTCCGGCTGCAGAGGCATCCACCTGTACCAAGAATCGCTTGGTAAAATCAGGGCTCTGGAGGACTGGTGCTGAACAGAGATGGGCCTTTAGAGCTCTAAATGCCTCTTCACAGGCACTGTCCCAGGGTACAGGGTTTCTGGCAGTTTTGGTGAGAAGGCCTGTTAGCGGTGCCGCCACTGATGAGAAATGGGGAACAAACCTTCGGTACCATCCCACCAGTCCCAAGAATGACCTCACCTGTTTTTTAGTTCTTGGTCGTGGGCTGTTCTGGATGGCCTCAATTTTGTCCACCTGCGGCTTAATTTCCCCTCTCCCCAGTACGTAGCCAAGGTATCGGGTTTCTTGCCTGGCCCACTCACACTTCTGCTGGTTCAGTGTCAGCCCGGCCTCATGGATCTTGCCCAAGACACGGCGGAGGTGCTGGAGATGTTCGTCCCAGGTGTTGCTGTAGATGACCACATCATCCAAATAAGCAGCACAGCAATCCTCACAGCCTTGAAGCACCTGATCCATGAGCCTCTGGAAGGTCGCTGGGGCTCCATGAAGTCCAAAAGGCATAGCAGTAAATTGATATAGGCCCATGGGAGTTCTGAAGGCGGTATTCTCTGGACTTCTGCTCCAAGGGCACCTGCCAATCATCCTTGCACAAGTCCAGAGTGGTGATGTAGTTGGCTTTCCCGATCCGTTCTAAGAGGTCATCAATACGGGGCATTGGATAAGCATCAAATTTAGATGCAGCATTCAATTTCCTGAAGTCGATGCACACCCTGAGAGATCCGTCCTTTTTGAGCACAATTACAATGGGGCTGCTCCACTCACTCTTGGATGGCTCTATCACACCCAGGTCGATCATTGTCCGGATCTCGGCCTTTAGGGGCTCCACAAGCCTCTCTGGTACCCGGCACGGTCGCTGACGTGCTGGGGTGGAGTCATTCAAGTGAATGGTGTGCTGCAGTACCTGGGCCAGTCCCGGCTTCTGCTGGAACAAGGTAGGGACGACACTGAAGACCTGCTGCATCTCAGTCATCTGCTCCCAGCTAAATGCTCCAGGTTCACCTTGGCTTCCTGCCTCCATCCCTCCAAATCTCCATCATCCTCCTCCTTTTCCCTCAGCCTCCACCTTGCATGCAAACATTGCTGCTCGCCTGGTGTTGCCCGTTCCTTCCATTCTTTTATGAGGTTGACATGGTAGGTCTGTTTCGCCTTTCCTTTGTCCGGATGATGTACCTCATAGGTCACAGGGCCCATCCGTCTGGTGATTGGGTACGGTCCTTGCCACTTAGCCAACAGCTTGCTGGTCTCTGAAGGGGAGGAGTAATAGGACCTTTTGCCCTGGCTGGAATTCCCTCTTGCGTGCATACTGGTCGTACCACTGCTTCTGGGCCTGCTGCCTTCAGGAGGTTTCTCTGCGCCTCCTCCCTGTATTTCTCCAGCCGGTCCCTCATCTGTAGGACGTATGCCACAATCCCCTTCTTGGAGGGCACTGGGGTCTCCCAGCTCTTCTTCAAGAGGTCCAGTGGCCCCTGGACTGACCAGCCATACACCAGTTCGAATGGCGAAAAACTGTAGATGCCTGAGGCACTTCTCTGTAGGCAAAAAGGAGGAAAGGGAGCCATTTATCCCAGTCTTTTCCCGTGTCCCGACAAACCTTCTCAGCATGTTCTTCAGTGTCTGGTTGAATCTCTCCACCAGGCCATCTGTCTGGGGGTGGTATGGGCTGGTCTTGATGGCTCTGATGCCCAGCTGATTATGGAGCTGCTTCATCAACCGAGACGTGAAATTAGTGCCCTGGTCTGTCAGGATCTCCTCAGGAATGCCGACCCGGGAAAACATCTGCACCAAGGCGCTGATTATTTTTGGTGTGGTGATGGACCTCAGGGGAAACGCCTCAGGGTACCGGGTGGCGTAATCACACAGGACCAGGATGTACCGATAGCCTGCACTGCTCCTCTCCAGGGGTCCCACAATGTCCATGGCGATGCGTCTGAAGGGGGTTGAGATGACTGGCAGGGGATGCAGAGGGGCTCTGTCTGACCTGCGGACAACCTTGGTTTTCTGGCAAACGGGACATGTAGCACAGTAAGATCTTACGTCAGTGTACATGGAGGGCCAAAAGAAACGGGAGCTCAAGCGGAGATAGGTTTTTTGATGTGCGAGGTGGCCTGACCATGGGATTGTGTGAGCAACATATAAAAGCAGTTGTCTACAACACATAGGGACCACCAAACGATTCTCCTTCTCCCCTTGTACATACAAAATCCCATTGTTAATAACAAAGTTTCCCCACAGGCAATCTCACATTTGGCCCCTGGCTACACACTTTATTAAACAATGGTTTCAAAGATTCATCATTCGCCTGCAACACCCCAATGTTCTGAGGGACCTCCCATCCCTCCACAGTAAGATTGTCAGTGGAAAGCTCTGGAACAGGGGCACCAAGGTACTTTTCCACACGTCGTTGCTTACGCGACTTCTTTGGCCCCTTGGTCCCCCCCTCGCACAGACTATCACACAAGTCTGGAAGGGGTTGCAGACCAGCTTTCGCTTGGGCTCGGGTAACTACAGGAAAGGCAGAATGAATCACTGATCCTGGTGTTGTTTGGCTCTGTTTACCCCCTTCCTGCAGGAGCTCATGCAGAATGGGTAGATCTCTGCCCAGAATCACATCAGCAGGTAAAGTATCAACAACACCAACATTCATCAAATACAGCTGGCCATTAATCTCCATGGTAACCTCTGCCACAGGGTAAGACTTCTGATCACCATGTACACATTGAATCACTGTTGGAGACTCAAAATTCACATTGCTGTCGTACTCCCCACATCTTTTCACCAGAGACATAGAGCTGCCAGTATCTAGCATGGCTTTTACATTTTGGCCATTCAAGACAACATCACAAAAGACAGAAACCGACCCACCATTTTCCCACCCAAGGCTATCTCCCTCCTTGGAACATAGCAGAACCCTGTCAGCTTGGGTTTACGGACTGGACAAACATTTGCTTTATGGCCTGGCTGTTGACAATAAAAACATACCAGACCTTTACCGTCTTTACGCTCCGCCTTCATTACCCCAACCCTCCACGGTTACCTTCAGTATGTGTGGAGTCCCGGTTACCTCTGGGGTTTGCTGAAGGGGATCGCAGCATGCCCCTCGGCGGGCATTCATACTGCAATGCCAATCGGGCTGCTGCCAGTCCAGTTTCCGGCTCGTGCTCCTTAACCCAGGTCCGAGTCTCATAGGGCAGGACGTGCAGGAGCTGTTCCAAGACAATGGACTCGCCGATGTCCTCCTTGGTCCTCTGCTCGGGCCGGATCCAGCGGCGGTACAGTCCCTTGAGGCGGTGGTAGGTCTCGGTGGGTGTTTCTCCTGCTGGTGTGGTGGACGCTCTGAATCGCTGTCTGTAGGTCTCTGGTGTGACGTCAAATTTTTCAAGTAGGGCCTGTTTCAGCTCCTGGATAGTCGTTAGCCCCCCACTTCGCCCATGGCTGTGTAGGCCTCTAGTGCCTTGCCTGTCAGTAGGGGCACCAGGCGGCATGCCCACTCTTCCTTCTGGCCATTGCCAGGTCCTGGCAATTCTCTCAAAACGGAGCAAGTAATTCTCAATGTCCTCCCCATCTGATATGGAGGCACTTTGGGGTCCTTATGATAGACCCTCTCCCCGGTGCTGTCGTCAGGCTGGGTGAGGGTTGGTGGGTTGTTGGCAGCTGGATGCCATGGGATGCTGCCTGATGGCTGGCAATTGGAGTTACCTCTGGGCCTCTATGTTGGGGTCGAGGTGCTGGAGTGGGGAGCTCCAGCCTTGGGCTTGTAGCCGTTGTAGTTGCTGGTGTTGCTGCGGCAGCTTGGGTAGCCTGCTGGAATGTTTCTCTCAGGCCCCGCAGCTCTTGGAGGAAGCCTTCCTCTCTCCGTTGCTGGCCATCAATGAACGCCCTCAGCAGACCTGCCATGTCCACCTCTGGCATTTGTGACGGCGAACTGGCTCTGGGGTAGGGGAACTTGGGGCGCGCTCCCAGCTGCTCATACGGTCCTTTGGACCTCCTCCTCTTCTTCCATGGTGTCCCAGGCTGCCTCCACTCTCTCCTGTCTTGCTTGGGACCGAAGACCCTCCTGGCCTTTGGCATTGGCACCTTCTTACGCGTTGTGCGGCTGGCCATCCCACTTCTGACACCACTTGAGAGGCAGCTTCTAATGGGTTCTCTTTTTATGAGAACTCCCAATGGGAAAATGATGGCTCCGCCACAACAGCACGTAAGTGCAAAAGATTTTATTTATAGTGCTCTCCCAAAGTGCAAGACGTGAAAAGGTGAACAAAAAGTAAAAATACACACAAAAAGAATATAAATATATACAAGAATTAACACAAAACTCTCCACTTCCTGCAACACCCTGCTACTTCCAGGTTTCCACACAATACATACACTCTATCTCCAACCAAAACCAACAAACCAAAACCCCCAAAACCTTTCCTTGGGCCAGCTTTATAGGGGTAGCCCCACCCCTCCAGCTTGTACCAACTTTGTACAACAACAAAACATTAACATGTAACAAACTATACAGATAACAGGAATCACCATTGATTATATACATACATTTCCATAGTATACATCATTGTTTCATCATTCCTCTGTAATGATAACGTTATATCTGTTATATCAAACAGTAATAAATCGCCAAAACATTCCAAACAGTTGTTTTAAAATGGTGTCGCCCTAGGACCGCCCTAAAATGTACCCGCGCTTTGGGTCAGGCCCTTCATAAGCCTGCCCAGCCCAACGCCCGGTTTGGTCCCTTCCACCTCCGTAGTACCCGGAAGCATTACTACGGCAACCACAGAAAACAGCACGAAACAGCACAACCACGGAGCGCTCCAACATACACTGAACGGTGACAAGATAAGGAAAATAAAAGACAGAAAACGATAAACGAATGTGTGTATGTGTGTGATTACGGTTGGTATATTAAACTGAGAGGGAAAAGCAAATGTAGAATGTTCGTGTATGCGTGTATGACCCGGGCATAGGCTAACGCAACTGCGCGTGCACTCACAGGGAGCTAGCCACTGCAAACAGGGGAACTTTGTATGGGGGGGGGAAAACGATTGAGTATTACGTGGTGCCGCAAGCCGTGACAGAGCCCTCTGTCACACTACGCAAAAGGAAATATATAGAGGGAAACTATGTGCTGTAGAAACAGTTTGAAACAGGGGCTCTACGCGAAATTAGCAGTATGGAGAAGAAACTGCCTGCAGTCGAGTAGTACGGAAGATGTAATCTAAGCTATAGCAGCTGTGTGCAGGCCACATGCTAAGCTACACTAGCAGTAAGTAGATATGCTAAGCTAGAGTATCAGTGAGCAGGCCTCATGCTAAGCTGCAGTAGCAGTGTGCAGGCTTCACTCTAAGCTAGAGTTGAAGTCTGCAGATCTACTTAGCTACAGTAGCTCTGTGCAGGCTGCATGCTAAGCTACAGTATCAGTGCACAGGTATGCTAAGCTATAGTAGCTATAGTGCGGAACTGACATCAGTGCAGGTATGCTAAGCTACAGGATCAGTGCGCGGGTATGCTAAGTTACAGGGGCAGTGTTCAGGCTGCAAGCTAAGATACAGTAGCAGTGAGCAGGTATGCTAAACTACAGAAGCAGAGTGCAGACCTCCATTGGGGGGCAGGACCTACGTTGCCGGTGATGACCATGCAGCCCAGCTGGTCGATGATGAGCACGTCGAGCTGGGAGGGGGGCTGGCAGAACTTCTGCTGCAGGATCTGCAGGATGGGCTCCATCACGCGGGGCATGTCTCTCAGCGCCACGGCGATGTGCCCCAGCGCACGGATGGTGTGGTCCGGGATCAGGTGAGCGTCCCTGAGGAACAGTGAGGGCCACTCATCATCATCATCATCATCATCATCATTACTTATGTGCAAACAGGAGTCAAACACAAGTACATGACGGTGGTGCTACCACAAAGTCAATTTACGGATGACCTCGCTATCTTTGCAAGATATGACAAAGGCATTTATGCTTTCAGTAGATCAAGCTGCCTCTAAACCCTTTTAATGTGCTCAAATACTCAGTAATAGTTAGCAAATGATGAAGAAATGGCACAAACAAAAAAAATGAATGACAAAAAAAGCATATTTTATTGTCTGAATGAGCTTGCCTGATTTTCTCGTGACAAGACAGGGTGAGCGTGAGGTTGAGGGTGCGTTGTTTAAGGGATGCATCTCACTTGTCGTTCTCCTGGGAGATGTAGAGGCGGTTGGAGAGGCTGGCCAGGAAGGCCTCCACAATCACAGCGTCCATGCTCAGCCCCGCCTTCAGACACCTGTAGGAGATCAATCAAACGGCTGATTGGATAACTGACAGGAAGCCATTCCATGGGCAACAGCATACACATCCACTACTGCATAATAAATGTGGTCACTCTATCTGCATACTGAGTGAATACACCATGCTACCACAACCTCACTGCTAAGAGGCTCAGTGAGGCAGGTTTGTTGGTCACTATAGTTACTGTGGAATTGACACAGATGTGTGGGTGACTGTAGTTACTGCGGAACTGACACAGGTGAGACTCTAATCGCCCGCCAGGTTTAGCGTGATTTTACATTAACCGTGGGGCCTTGGCCCTCCAGCCATTTGTGAGTGAGTATCTGCTTTCCTGTTCTCTGTAGTCACACAACAGAATTAATAGACAAGCCAGGTCACATCCTGTATTCCTCTCTGCTGCAGAACCACCAGCAGTTGCTCTGGGTAACAGGATTTTTCCAGTACAGTAACAGAGTGTATGAGTTTTCAGTACATCCATTTCACAGTCATTTCCCTTCAGCTACATTAATAACATATCAAACCAGAAATTTGCAACCTCAACGGTACAGAATTAAACGTATGCGTAAAAAATTATGCAGACTATCTGGTACCTTTGTACAATTTTTGATGACAACAGAATTATGCCTGTGGTCTGGGGTCAAAGGTCAGGTTCTCACCGGCAGATATTGTCTATGGAGATGTCCCTCAGCTGCTCGTACATGGATGGCTGGCCCTTCGTTTTGGACAGAAGGTTGAGGGACTGTGAGTGTTCATTGGTCACGTTGATCTTGATCTCGCCCGTTCCTGTCGGAATGACGGAAGGCTTCCTTAGCCTTACGCTTGCACACTGCTTGTAGGTCACAGTCCAACATACCATGCTAATGCTGCACTCACTCTTTTGTGGCTAGTGCTAACTTTAAATAATTTTAGCCAATGCATGACCTATCTAGCATACAAGTGATGACACCTCCTTTTTCAGCCAACCAAACTAAATAGCTGAGCAAAGACTGTCAAGGATCAGTTGCACCAACTCAAGGGTCCACAATCCTGAATGGCCAAAATTCACAAATTTAACATACTAACTGCAAACATTGCTGTTAATTTTATGTAAGGGGCTGTCTAGCTTTACACATAAATGTGCCAGCCACATGAAATCCAAGCAAATCCCCTTAATTATTTAGATAAACATACATGCACCAGGGTCCTGTACACACCCTCCAGGCCCACAGGGGGCGCTCTCTCTCACCTGCACTGTACTGGCTGTGGTACTTGTAGAGCTTCACCAGCACTGGGGATGGAACCACCAAGAAGTCCCTGAGAGACATGGTGACAGAGTGTGCCACCACTGGGAACCGCTCACAGAGTCGCCCCAAACCCTGTCACACAGCCACAGGGGAGACCACCATATCAAACACACTTTTAAGGTGGAATGCCTTTCTGGACGCATTGGTTTTGTGCGGAAACATCACAAATGCAAGTAAGTGCACAAGCAGAGATATGCCTCATTCGTATCTGTCTAATGTAAAGTACATGAATCCTAGCTACAACATGTTGCCATGGCAATGCGATCATCATTCATTCTGAAAAGGTGCTGATGGAATACATTAGGTAGAATACCAAGGCTGTCTGGCCCACTACAAAACATATTACAGCCACAACGACAATCTATACGCATGCATGTATTGGTCAGACCTGAGGAACACAGATTGTTATAAACTTGCAGAGTCAGTGTCTGAGCGGGGTATTAAACAGAACAGTCACCATTAAACACAACTGAAAACAGTCAAATGTTTTACCGTGTGCTGTGTGCTTGAACATGGTCATCCAGGTCAGAATTACTATTTAAGATGAAATGGTTGAACTATGGCTTAACAATATTTGGTGCTTATTGCTATGTCCATATCATCACCATGGTGACGTGGGGTAAGGGGGGACATACCTGCAGACAGCAGATCAGCAGGGGCATGTGGGCTATGATGACTTTGCTGGAGGTCTTAGACTGCAGCTTCTCCGACAGCTTAGTGCAAAGGTTCTCAGCCCCTTGGGAGAAGCAAAGCAAGAGAGAAAATGGATCTCTTTCATGACTACGTAGTAACATACCATGGAAAGAGGGCCTGACACTAAAACAGGGACAGAGATAGCCAGTGGACTAAACAGCTTCTGTTTACAGCTGCTGCTGCTCTTGGATCAGTCGGGGTTTACCTAAAACGGCTTGGGTAAGGATGAAAGAAGGATTTTTTTCCTGATCTCAGATCAGCTGTTTAAGGCTGAGGTAACCTGAGGGGTTTCTGACGCCTACCTTGCTCCTCTGTGACGGCCCACACCATCAGGTCGACGCAGGCGGCGTTGGCTTGGCAACGCAGCTTGAGGGGGCTGAGCTCGCCGTGCACCCGCTCCGCGTCGTGCAGGATCTTCTGCAGCTCTGATTGGCTGCTGCTGAACTGCTCCAGGACGAAGTCGTGCACCTCTTTGACAAACGATGTCGGCAGATCTGCAGGAACACGTCAACAAAAATCGATAATTTTCCTGCCTACACACTGTGACAGATAACATCATCGCACAATCTGCACTGACGCAGTCAAACAAGCCGAACGAATTTACATTTAGCAGACACCCTCATGCAGAGTGGCTTACAGTTTACATTTCTACCCAGTATCCATTTACACTGCTGGATTTTTTCTGTAGCTGGGTTAAATTCCTTGCTCAAGGATACAACGGCAGTACCGTTCCTGGGAACTGCACTGAATCCTTGGGGTTATAACCCCATCACCCTAACCATTGCACTACACTGCTTTCCATTTAAGAGCATACTGTATTTTGAGAAAGAACTACGAAATACTGCATCATGGCCGAAGGTATGTGGTTCTGTGGTTCATAACATCACAAGTTATAGATTCCGCAGGTAGCTGTCTACATTTATGACACAGACAAGACCTGATTCCAGAGCTGTGATATACATCTGGTAAAAGGGATTCAGAACAATGAACAGCCACATTTCTGTATGTAACTCATTTTTATAATATGGGTCTTCAGGTTGAGACTTGGAGGACTCAGTTATATAAACAGGGATGGTTATATCATAGCTATGTACCTCAAAAAGCACATATTCAGACTAACCCCAATTCCTATAACTTTTCCGGGGGAATAAGGTGACTCTGGGTAAAAACATGAGACACAAGGATGTCGCTGCAAAGCAAGAGGAGTTGTGCATCAAACGTGTGACACACATTCTAAAGTATTATTCTATTTTCCTTTCCAAGTCTTTTCATTGTTTGTAGCTAAATCAGTGGACATGGTTGATTTTGCACCACGGTGCCATCGTAACTTTCCTTACTAAAGCCTACAGCCATCTGTCTGGAGTGGCTACTGCTGCTACAGAAAGCGTTTCTCTGAGCCTGCCAGATCTCCCTGGAGACCAAGCCTGAGATCTGCTTATGCTTCTCCTGTGATTGCCCATGATATTTCAGCTTCAACTCAGCCACGGTGGCTGAAAAAATACTTTAAAAATTGTGATCGTTACAGAAACATTTCTCACCTTTCATATAATACAAGGTGTCCCTCAGCATTTTAAACATGGCCACATACAGGGGGTCACTGAATGTTTTGTAGTACAGATCAATCCCATGACTGGCCTAAAAAAAATAGAGAACGACATTGATTAAAGATTAGCATTAACAAAAACACCCAGAAACCCCCTAAAACAGGTATGAGAGGACCGGCCCGTACCTCTTGAACCTCCGCCATCGTTACATCCAGTGTTTTCAGAAAAGATTCTGCCACAAACTGCTCCACCTGCATCGGGTCAAACACAGCCACAGTCAGGGAATCTGACTTCACAAAACATTTAAACAAGCCTTGAGAGTAAATAATGCTAGCTTTACTTTACAAAATTCTATAAAACAATCAATTTGGCAGATGATAACATTATGTACAGTTCCTTTGAAAGAAAACAGAGACTTCTGAATTGAATGGATAGTGATGAAGAGGGTAGACAAAATAATGGAAACTTATTACTAAAATATATTCATATATTGTCCTTTATGTTATCTACCCACTGTATATGCGATTGTGGTGTTCAGTGTGGATAGGTAAGGTTAAGAAGCATAATTATGTCTGTCATGAGGGCTGTAACACTACTTGTTACACATAGTAACTACACATAGTGTTACAGCCTACGTGTAGTCGCTCTGGATAAGAGCGACTACACGTAATGTGACTGTAATGTAATGTAACGTGACTGTAGATCCCTGAGCTGAGGCAGAGCTGTGGGTGGGACCCACCATGTGGAGCAGAGCCCTCAATGTCTCCAGAGGAATGTCAAACTCCTTCCCCATGCTGCCCGTGAACAGGGGCGAGACCGAGAAGCTGGAGCTGATGGTGGAGAAGTAGTAGTCTGGGTCCACAGCGCTGCCGTCAGGGAGATAGGAGCCTGGGAAGACGGGGACAGAAATACTCTCAGTCCATCCAGGACAGGTCTGATGCTACTGTCACTGTTATTAGCTGGTTTTCCATAGCTATAGGCTCAGGAACTATAGAAAAGTACAAGACAGGAAGTTTAGACGGCAAGCCCAGACTAGATAAATGAAAGAAAATATAATCTGTTTTATCTCCTTGGTTCTCTGGAGACACTGTTATCTGGTGCCTACATGTGGAAAATAAGACCTAGAATGGGTCATTCCTGAAAGGTTTGCAGCCTTGATAAACAAGTTTCTGGAAAAACACTTCACATTGATCACAGTTATAGGCTTGACATTTCCAAAAAGACCCCTAGATATTATGTTGTGTTGTTCCTCTCTGGTTTAAGCTATTCCAATAGGTGATTCTCTGTCATTACCTTCAAAGTACTGGGTGGACGGGTCAGCAGGGGAGCTGGGTGGATGGCTTCCGCGCTCGGGACTGGCCTGTGGAGCAAAACCATTTTTCACACATCAATTTCATAATGAACTGAGCATATACACAGGCCTAACAGACTCCAGCCCCCTGTGACCCTGGACTGGATGAAGTGGGTGATGAATGGGTGCATATATTTGTGAGGATAATTATTTCAGTAACACATTACCTATGTGTCAAAATTGTCCTACAGCTTATGACAAATTACTCAAAATTTTCATAGTGCATGCACCAATGACCATCGTGACACATACATGCTCACTTTAACACAGTGATAATGTAAATAATGTACAATGTGTGTAAATAAGAAACATCAATGTATGCATTGCGACACTTTGTCATATGCGCAATTTGTCATAAACGGTAAGACACTTATGGCAGGTGTTATGTCATGCGCACGCCAGCATTATGTAAGCTTTATAACACATAGTTAAAACAAAATGTTGCCATAACTTCCAGCTTCCCTAGCCAAATGACTGATGTTAAATGGGCAGAGTGAACCTGATGCTGGACCCTGCAGTGCGATGCAGTGACACACCTGCTGTGACACGCTGGACACACTGCTGGTCTTGCGCCTGAGCGTGTCGCTCTGGCAGACGGTCAGCAGGGAGCTGGGCAGGATGGAGCGGAAGTCGTTGAAGGACCGGCGACGTGCACCCTCCGCCTCGCCGGCGGAGGGCATCGACTGCGGCCCTGCCTGGGGGAAGAGCCTGGACAGCAGTGACTCATCCGTGTTGCTGTAGCGACCAAAGGCCCGTGCCACCCCCAGCAGGGAGGGGACCGTGTACCTGCACAGGTATTCTGGAGGAGGAATGAAGCATAAGCTGTTGCAGGACCAGCTGTTATATTAACCGTTATATGTACTGTTAATGATTTCAACAATCATTATGTATTTCACATATGTTGCCATTGCATTCCTAAATGGGGCCACTTAACAATAATTATGCTTTAAAATATAACAAGGGCATTCAATTACAACAGTGAAAGGTACTGTAACCCTATGTCAGGGATTTTGCTCATTTTAAGGTGTATTGCAGGTCTCACAGAGTCAATAAAACATCAAAAAGATTTTTCCCATTGGACCACTGGTTCCCAAAATGTGGTCCTTGGAAAGCTGGCCACTGGATGGTGCTGTGCCTTAAAAAAGTCTCATTGCCCTATTTAAACAACCAAAGAGTCAGTCAGTTGCTCAAGTACAATCAACAGAAATACCAGAATGTTCACTTTTATAATTTCCACTGCAGTCTGCTTCAAGGTCAGAGCTCACAATGTGAATAGGGTCTGTCAAAAAAAGTTTCAGTGCAAATTTCTCTTTTCTTTTCCATCCAGTGTTGACAGATGTTTTGTACCTTAACTCCAATGACTTTACTGTTGCAAGCACCTGTATCACGCGACATAATTGATTACCTTTATCGTGACTCTCTGGTGCCTCACACATCTCCCGCAGGACCTGCATGACGTCCATCACAGCATCCAAAATCTAAAAGGATGGTACACGGTTAGTCCATTGACTAGGATACATCGCGCACATACTGTACATGTGATACGTGCAAGATTTGGGAAGCGCGCGTGGACTTGATATGCAGACTTCAGTAGTCAAGCTTTGAGGCTTGCGAAAAGCTCTTCTCGAAGGGACAGACTTACCTGGCTTCGCAAGGCTGCATCTCTCTGAGCAACATCCGATAGAAGTGTGACGAGACAAAAGCTGAAATTCTCTGCTACGGGCAGAGTTTCTGTGGTAAAAACCAGAAAAACACAAACACATTATTCATTACTAAAACGTATAATAGGAATGTTATGTCGTTGATATATCAATCAAGGTAGGAGCCGCAACAAAAACGAGATTGGCGGACTTGCAGGCTTGTTGTGTTTATCAATTTACAGTTCGTTGGTAAGTTTTTGTTTACCCCTTGCTTTTCGTTCGGTGCTGTCCTCGATCCATTGTACTCGGGGCAACCCCTTCAACAAACCCAGCAGGTAGGGCAGAATAGTATCTTTGTGCTGCAAGAAACTACAATTACTACATTCTGCTCGGAGATCTGCCATACTTCAATTGAGTTAACATAGTATAACACTGTTTAAGTCGATGTACCTGCAAGTCAGACTCCACCAAGAAGATGCCCAAAGCAATAACTGCATCTCTCCGCCGCTCGTCCAACTGAAAGACGCCTCGAAAGTCCACTGGGCACATACATTGCAGCTTTTGTACCTGTAGCAAGAGAGCTAGCTGGCATCAGAAGACTTCCACCTGCAGGTGACAGATGACTACCAAGCTAACGCTAACTATTTACAAACAGCTAGCTAAGTTACTGTGCGCATAGCTGTACGCCTTCACCATGTTTTGTCAAGCAAATTTTAACCCAACAATTTGTTAAATATGCCCATGTGATTTCTTTGCCATTTGTATTCGAATGTAGATAGTGTTACGTTACAAATACAGTTTTGTAAGGGAATTAACTATTGCAGTACAGTATTTGGCGCTGGCATCTGTTCAAAACCAGGTTACAGTCGGTATTTGAACATAGAAGAAAAACATGACACAGAAAATACGCTGAAGGTAATTGCTGTGGAAAGAAATCACACTCACTCACCTTCTCGTCCGGGGCTGGTCGGTGTGCTGCCAAAGATCGAGCGAGTGATAAGACTGTGTTAAAATAAAACCTTCCCGTTCCTCCCCCTTTCACCGACATCTTTGATCCTGCATCCACCTAGGAAAACAGCAAAGGACAAATTTAAGCCGCAAATACGGCAAGCCTGAGAGTCCAAACAGCGCACTCATGGTACAACTATCGAAAAAGCAATGGTAAAATCCACTGCACAAGAACGTGGTATAACGTTGCAGTATGCGAAAAAATTGATTTATGTCACATCACTTACGACTAGCTTATATCAATAAAGTGACGGTGACTATTCTAAGTAATGAATCAGTGTACCGTTGGTCAGACCTAGGTCAAACACTTATTTCAAATATATTCAAATACATTTATTTGAATTATCTGAGGATAAAAAATGTTTAGCATAGATGAAAAGGCTTATTAATTAATTTAGCCAAGATAAAAACTATTTATTTAATTTGTTTTAAAAGTATATAGCTATAGTATTGTTTTATTTAATATTTGTCATTTCATTTTATGAGTTTATTGCAAATAATCTCAGTAGTTTTAATCCATTGTTGTCCATGTGTGGTCTTCAAACCATGAAAGGATGTTTACGCTAAAGGGGGAAAAGTTTGTTTAATTGCGTCTTCTTTCTATTAATTTATCTTATTTGATTTTCGCAATTCTGACTTTTTCTCGTCTGATTTCTTACTGTTTTTCACAATTCCGTGGTAATGTCTCACATTTTGAAATTTATTTTCTCAAAATTCTGACCTTTTACTTGCAGTTGTAAGTTTATTTCTGGATAATACTAACTTTTCTATATTTTATTTGCGAGTTGTTAACCCCCCCCCAGAGTTTCCCCAAGCCGGCAAAATATGAGGGCAGCCTGTAGTCTCGTGGTTAAGGTACATGATTTGAGATTTGAGGTTGGTGGCCCAAGCCCCAGCCCAGCCACAGCAAGAACACCATTGCTGTTGGGCCCCTGAGCAAGACCCCAAACCCCACACTGCACCCAGGGGGAATCGGCCCTTGGTTAGCCTAATCAGCTGTAAGTCGCTTTGAATAAAAGCGCCAGGTAAACTACTGTAATGTAAAATATTTTGCGCCTTTATTAATGATGGCTAAAAGGAAAGTGGATGATGAAAACAGGGTTTTCATCCCTGCTTGGGAAATTGAATTTGCTTTTGCGGGGATACATAGCAAACCAATGAGTCTCATTTGTCAAAAACAATTGCTGTGTTAAAGCGAGCTAATCTGCAACGTCACCATGAACAGCTTCACCCCGAGTTCAGACACGTCTATCCACCCGGCAGTGATCTCATGAAACACAAAATACAAACTTGCTAGGTGGGTTTCAATCCCAGTAATCCACGTTCCGTTGCATTGTTAACTTAAAAGCGATGACAACGTTGCTGGAATATTGCGAAAGCCAAGACAGCCGTTGCAGAGGGAGAACTTCTCAAAATACATTTATGGACTCTGCAGAATCGCTATTTTCGGAATTTAAGAACAAGGATGACATCATCAGGCAAATCTCAAAGCTGCAGTTGTCTGATTCGACCGTGACCAGGCGAATAGAAGTAATTTGCTACCACTAACGGGTCAAAGGCGGGGACAGGACATTCACTCTAGACTGATCAGTTTTTTTTTTTAGAGATTCACTGTAACTGAGTGCTTACCTCTTGCCACACCACCCATATTTAAAAGTTGAATTTATGTTGTTAAAGCAAGCTCGTTTCCGAAATTCCAAGCTAAGGTCATGGTAGAAAAACGAAACGAGAAACCAATGTAAGATTCCGCGTTTTAATGGATTTTAAAGATAGTTACAGTGATTAGTCTGTAGCATGACAAGATGAGGTCAAGTATGGAGCGCATTTGTTGGACTGCTTTCTTATTGTCAACTTATCTGCATTTTCTAGTCTGCTGGTAAATGTATTGATTTCCAGTTTAACCTAGCCTATGGTAATGTGACATACATGATTATAATAGTCTGTGTTGTGAATGGTTACCATTACACATTTGTAGCGAGCTCACAAACTCGAGTATTTCTCATATAGAACAATTAAATAATTTTCTTTTAAAAATAGACTAACTTGCATTTGAACCTCTTTTATGTATTTTTAAAGCCTGGCAGCATATGTTAATATTAATATCTTAATGTCAAGCTCAGTCTTTCACTGGGGGATATAGGCTGATGATGCGTTGACCTATGCTGCAGTCCTGGTGCAACAACAGATAATACCCTAACAAATATTTTGGTAGCATCCTGATGTAACGGCTGTAGTTCTCTATATCTTAAATAAATGTCATTGCTATTAAAGGCCAGTAGTATTCTCCCACTACGTGCCGTGTAGAATCCACTGCCCTGCTATAATCACTCCGTCTTTGCTTTCTCCTTATGAGGAGTAGAGCACCGGACAAACTGATAGTGATTACTATGGCCTCTTCCTCCATTATGAGTGTCAAATGTCGTTGGAATGATACTGAAGTGCGTTTATACTTTTTGTGAACTTTAACGTCGGGCGACATAAGAACGTTCATGAATATTCTGCGATTTCGGTATGTGAGTATGAACCAGGCTTTAGTCGCGCAAAAACATAATTATAGCCTATCTTTTGATTCAAATTCAAAGGAACACTTTTTGTGCTGACAGAGGCTTAAAAGTTATGATGAATAACTGTGGTTAACGCTCCCCGTTTATGCCAACCGCAAACAGTGTACTCACCTATTGGCCTTATTACCATTAATACATATGGGCTTTGGAGTTACAGTATACCCACCTATTAGCCTTATTACCACAAATACATATGGGCTTCGGAGTTACAGTATGCCCACCTCCTTCGACAGTATACTCACCTACTATCCTTATTACCATTAATTCATATGGGCTTTGAAGTGACACTATGCCCACCTCCATAGACAGTATACTCACCTGTTAGCCTTTTTATCATACCCCTACACAATTGGTCAACAGCCAGGCTACATAGGTTAAAAGCAGGCCACTCACTCACAGGATAATCCTGTTGAAAGGTAACATTCTAATTTTCCCAGAGTCCCTATGGGAATGAGCCGAGGTGGAGAGACAGCAGTTAATTTGGCTCATTAATCAGAGACATGATTGGATGAACAGAATGAAAGAGATAGACTGGGAACTTGGCCAGGACACCTGGGATCTTTCATGAATACAGCAAGTCAGGACTTCTGCTTAATGTCTCATCCAGATAAAAATAGAGCATTGGAAATACCTGAATTACGGCGAGCTTGCCAGATATCAGAGATGACACTCCCAGTTAGCTACATTTATAGCTAAAAATAGATTAAAACTGGCAGTGCCTTAAACTGTTATTTGACTTATGTCAACGATATAAACATCAGCTTTTAAATTTCACTGAATCACAAACAATGACCTTTCTTTTCATGCAGAAACGTTTGTCACATATTTGCTTCAGGTGATGCATTTGCATAATCCGTGCTATAAATAGGTAGCGTGGCCGAGCGGTCTAAGGCGCTGGATTAAGGCTCCAGTCTCTTCGGAGGCGAGGGTTCGAATCCCTCCGCTGCCAGCTTTGTTAAATTTCCATAGATTGACTACCTTCTTGGGGTTCTCAAAATGTGGATGTTCTTTCAGCATTTATGAAGCAGTGCACTTTTCCAAATGCATACAAATACTGAAAGCAGACACTAGTTGCCTTGTTGGTCGCTCTGGATAAGAGCGTCTAACAAATGCCTGTAATGTAATTTAATGTAAAAATTAATGTCAGGCAAATAGTAGCTCTCTCCAAATACCTAAGACGTCTTAACAGTGGAAGCGGGGAGACTTTCTTTCATTTTTAGCAATTGGGAAAGCTATCGCAGAGACCTCATTGCGGATTAACTATATACTTACAAAACATAAAAAGCCTTTCACGGATGGTGAATTTCTCAAGGAAGCGATGGTGCTAGCTACAGACACTTTATTCAGAGATTTTAAATGCAAAGAGGAAATCACGCCGCTTGGCGATACTACGGTGGTAAGAAGGGTGGAAAACCCTTTTTTGAGCAAATTCACCAAGATCTTGCGGAGTGTGAATGTTTCTCGTTGCAGTTTGACGAATCATGAGACGTAACTGTTACTGTGCAATTAATTGTTTTCGTTCGCATGGAATTCAAAGATTCAACAACGAAGGAAAACTTTCTAAACCTCCTGCCACTCAAATCCAGGACAACTGACCACGATTTCTACTGTACACCAAATTCAAAAGGTATGTTAGACAGAAAACCATTCTGATCAAAAAACCTATTTTAATCACTGCTGATGGTGAACCCGCTATGCGTGGTGTCCATCCCGACTTTATTGCACCTTGTAGAGATGACTCAGAATTCCCTCCTTTTGTAAAGCACCATTGCGTTATTCAGCAACAAGCGCTCGCCAGCAAAGTCATTAACTCCCATGTAATGAAAATCGGTGTCAAGATCTATTCGTGCCAAAGCGCTGCAACACAGACTGTTCAAAGAATTGCTCGATGGGCTTGACGCTGCATAAGATGACCAAATTTTTGCAGGCGATGGTTGAGTAGATGGAAAGTTCTTCAAAGATTTTAAGACCTCCTCCCTGAAACAGACACTTTTCTGAAATCAAGAAATGAGGTGTATAACACGCTGTAAAATAATTCTTGGTTGGCCTGGCCTTTCTTACAGACATAACGTCCAAATTGAACGAGCTGAATATCGAACTGCAGGGGAGGGACAGAGACTTGTCTCATATCGTCAGTGCAAACAATGCATTTAAGTCTAAACTGGCCCTGTGGTCATCCCAGCTGAAAAACAACAATGATCACTTTTCAAATCTGGTAGTTCAGCAACAGGTGAAACAGAAAGGACTCCATCCCAAACAATTTTGTGAGCACATAAATAAATAGGAACATAAATTTAATCTACGTTATCAAGAGGTGGACAAAATGCAAGATAAAGTTATGTTTATCTGAAATCATTTTCTTCAAATGGACATTGGAGAATTGACAGCAACATTTTAGCAGGTGTTTGAACACAGCAGTGGACACAGCAAAGGACAAAGACTTTTGGGGGATTGTAAGCAGAGATGACATGTGTGCTGAAAGTAAAAGACTGATTCGGTTCTACATACCTATGTGAGATGGTTTTTCCTAAATGGAAAATAACAAAGGACAAGTATTGCACATGGCTCACAAATGCCCATCTGATAGACTAGGACTAGCAATGTCAAATTATGACCCAGATTTCACTGCACTCATAGACGCTGTGCAAGTGAAGTATCACACTAAGAATAAGTCAGTATGTCAGTGCATGGATGTGTTTATAAATGCAAGTGTTGAAGATAATAGATCTTGAGTGGATGTTGATTTCAAAAGTAGATCTTGGACCGGAAAAGGTTGGGATCACAGAAGCACCTTTCATTGATGTTTGAAGAAAAGCTATGCATAACACATGGTAAATGTAACATTTTAATACTTATTCTAGTTGTTAAATGACATATTTTTACTTATGTTTCATTTTGACCAACAACTCTATTTTGCATTCTTCTTGGATTATTTGATCTATACACTTCTAATTCAATGGCCTTGAGCATGTTCTGGTAGAGCTCTTTCCAGAAGTTTGCCACTTGATCAGACCGAAAGGAGATCTGACGGTGCTGGCAGGTAATCAGTTAGGCATCAGGTACGACATCTATCTTCGTCATTCAGGCACTTTTGCTTTTTGATGTATCTGGGGGATTCTTGCAGTTGATGATCCCAGTGTGATAACCTGTGTTCCGGCCCAGGAATGCTGCTTGAAATACTCTGGACCTGGTCTCTCTTGAGGTAAGGCATTTTACGATCTTCCTTTGAAAGCTACAAGGAAAGCAAGCTCACTACACATTCAGGTGTAAAAGTAGCCACTAAAATGTTGCAGTACGAACTTGCAAATTACCAAACGGTCACAAATGGTCAAAAACATTATTTAGTTGGATTTTGTGACTTTGCAGCTGTACCCAGTACTCACCTACACACTTGTGCCATTTGAAGATACACACAGAATCCTTGCACGTCAAACAAAGCATTTGTGGGTGATTCTAGGAGAGAATAAGGACAAAACATGGGGACACTGTGTGGAATGATTATCAGCACGTAGACCTGACTAAATTCAGACTGTGTCAGCACTGTGCTGCTGTGGGGGCTGAGCTGTGTGCGCTGCTATGCAGATGGTGCTATAAACACAGCGGATTACCAAAGCCAGCATTCCTCCCTCACTGTTGAGGTAGGCTCCACTCCTAGCTGTCTGTATGTGGAACTTTGGCGGGGACTGAGGGTGGGAGGGAGAGCCATTAGAATGTTATCAGTGTTTTTATATGATATAAATATTTTACAAATTTCTTAAAATAACCATTAAAACATATTCCATGGCATTTGCACCAGGTTGCTAAGATCACACAGTGCTAAGCATGAACTTCCAACCAGCCTTTTGGCTTTTTTCAGTCTGC